>JABXJD010000115.1:0-417500 GCA_013375575.1 Percina caprodes
AACACGAGCATGTCAATCAGCAGACTAACTGTCTAAGTTACCGTACAGTTCCTCTACGAAGAGGAGAAAACTCTTCCTCCTCCATGTTAACTTACAAATACTTTATTACACCTATGGATTTGATTTTATTCATGAATAATTTAGACTTTATTTCTAACTTTAGCATGGCCTATTCTGATTGGCTGTTGCTTTTTTAAATGTAATGTTGCAAGGTGTTTCTGGGCTTATCTGTTTTGTTTCTTTTTTTTATGACCATTGCCTTGCAAGTCAATGACAGATTGGAGCTGCATTTTTGATGAAATATTGCTAAATAGCTGTTTTACGTGGCTTGTTGGTCTAGGGGTATGATTCTCGCTTAGGGTGCGAGAGGTCCCGGTTCAAATCCCGGACGAGCCCAAGGATACAACATGGTTAATTTAAAGTTTAGCATTGGACATCTAATTTAGTATCAGGTCCACCCTGATGATGGAAAGTAGGTGTGTGTGTCATGTAGAATAATAGGCAATAATGCCAAATAACACATTTTCTAATTTAATCCAAAAACAGAAGACTTTGATCTCAGCTGTCAATTTGTGATTGATCCTTGACTCTGGCCTAACAAGATTAGTAGGAAGCAAAAGTGTAATAGAGCATTTTGGCAACTTTGCATAGCTTGCTTCAACTGCAGTTATAGTCCTGGACAAACTGAAGGCAGGACCATAGACCGTTAATATTAATGGACAGAGCATGTGTGACGCCACCCATTGGTTTGTGGAGATCAGAAATGAGTCGTCGAGTTTTGCGCTTATGGGCGCAGCCATCGTGGTTGCGGATGTGACGATTTTAGAGGCGAGGCGGAGTGAGAGCGGAGCCACAGACCGGTGGGCGGGACATACGTCTATGGGCGATATGACTGACGTTAGAAGGTGAGTTAGCAACGCTGCTCTACCGCTACGTTAGCTAATCCTTTCACTGCTAACGATGCAAACGCTGCTGAATAATTCAAGGTAAGATTTAGTTTCACTAGGTTTTAAGTATATTGTTGGTTGTATGGTTGTATGGTTATATTACATATACGACTCACATTGTAAATTAAATGTATCTGAAGTTAGCATGTAAATTGTCTGTAACGTTAGCTTGCCACTTAGCTAGCTATGGTAAAACATGCTAACGTAAATTTTCTGCACATGAAGTTAACTTCTCATAGTTTAAACATAGTGTCTAGTGAAATGCAAACGGCGTTTTTCAATGCTTATCATTATCTAACGCTATTAGCACATGTATATACTAAGTTTCTTATAACGTTTGGCTAACTGTAATAACCATAAAGCACAGATAATGTCGTGCTACCGTTTGCCTTCTCAGTCTATAGTTGGCGCATTTAACCTTGACATGCTGTAAAGAACTAATGTTGACTAGCAGAAATAAACTCATTTAACTAAGTTAAAGTTACACTAAAGAACAATGGACTGCTGTTGATTTATGTCTATTCTCCTAGATAATTAATGAAGTACAGTTACATGCTAGTGTGCATAGATATTTAACTATGAGGGACTCAAATGGAAATTGATGATTCTTTCTCTTTCTTCAGAAATAGGAGTGCTGAGAGCCACGATGGCATGTCCCCCAACGCCCCATAAGTAAGCAATAGTAATAGTTCATTTTCTTTTGCTATTTATTGTACAACATTAAACTTATCAGACTTTTGTACAACTAAGCCAAGGTAATAATGCTTTTTCAAATAGTGTGTTATTAAGAGAGCTGTACATTTATCCTTTTTCTCTATAGCTTAAAATATGATACTTTTCTCGCTATTACAATGTGTTTTTCCATCCAACAGTCTGGATCATTGGAGACAGCTACGTCCGGCGTGGGGCAGAGAGAGTGGCAAAGACCATGGGGAACAACCTTGGTATTGAGAATACCTGCATCCATTGGTTCGGCTGGGGTGGTCTGCGGTGGAAGAGCCTTCTCCCTTTCTTTTTCCAGTCCCTACAAGTAAGAGCTGTCCCGGACGTCCTCCTTATTCACTGTGGCGGGAATGACCTGGGAGATGTCAAGGGCGTCAACCTCGTCGCAGGAATGAAGGAGGACCCGCAGCACCTCCACCTGGAGTATCCAGGCATGAAGATCATCTTCTCTGGCATCACCCAGAGATGCAGGTGGAGGGCTGAAGCCAATCCGGGGAAGATGGAACTGTCAATCACATCGTAGCCACGCCCTAAAACACCCCCTGCTTTATTGCCGATTTTAAAATCAACAAGACCGTAATTTAAAAAATGATCATTATTCTGTGTTGCAGAATGCTTAAAGCTACCGATCGAGACCACAAACTCATTATGAAGATGTTTACTGAGGTAATAAATCAAGTGAGAAGTGGGTCATTTCTCCATAGACTTCTATTGAAACCGACCTCCTTTTGCAACCACGAGTGTCGCCCTCTGCAGGAATTCAGATAGAATGCAGCTTTAAGTTACTTCCGCAGTTGCAGCACTTTGCCGAACCGGATGCTCTGTCCATCAATAATATACAGTCAATACTGACAATACAGTCAGTCCTACTAATCTTGTTAGGGGATTACAGGTTCTTCCAAGGACAGAGTCAAGGATCAACCCCAAATTGACTGCTAAGAACAAAGTCTTCTTTTTTTGAACATACTTTACATTATCACTGACCTGATTTAAAGCTCTACCTTTAACACTTTACTAGGTATTAACTTGGGCTCGTCCGGGATTTGAACCCGGGACTTCTAGCACCCAAAGCGAGAATCATACCCCTAGACCAACGAGCCATGTACAACAGCCCTGTAAAACGGCTTTTGACGCTTTTAAAGGGGTCTTTTTATGGCTCCACTGCCAGATTCAGGTTTCTGATTACATTGGACAACAGAATACTTTTGACGCAAAACAATCTGTGTACCATTCGTTCATTCGTTTTTCGAAATAAAACCAAAACTCAAAAAACACCAGGAAAGGAAACACCAGAGCAGGGAGTATCCAGGCATGAAGATCATCTTCTCTGGCATCACCCAGAGATGCAGGTGCATTTTATCCGACCAAAGTCAGCGATGAAACGTGGTCAACCCCCAAAATGTAGTTCACGTGCCATGGACAAGCTTTGCTAACGCTCAGTCATGATTGACAGGCCGAGAACTGTCAATCACATCGTAGCCACGCCCTAAAACACCCCCTGCTTTATCGCCGATTTTAAAATCAACAAGACCGTAATTTAAAAAATGATCATTATTCTGTGTTGCAGAATGCTTAAAACTATCGATCGAGACCACGAACTCATTATGAAGATGTTTACTGAGGTAATAAATCAAGTGAGAAGTGGGTCATTTCTCCATAGACTTCTATTGAAACCGACCTCCTTTTGCAACCACGAGTGTCGCCCTCTGCAGGAATTCAGATAGAATGCAGCTTTAAGTTACTTCCGCAGTTGCAGCACTTTGCCGAACCGAATGCTCTGTCCATCAATAATATACAGTCAATGCTTCCTACTAATCTTGTTAGGGGATTACAGGTTCTTCCAAGGCCAGAGTCAAGGATCAATCCCAAATTGACTGCTGAGAACAAAGTCTTCTTTTTTTGAACATACTTTACATTATCACTGACCTGATTTAAAGCTCGAGCTTCAACACTTTACTAGGTATTAAGTTGGGCTCGTCCAGGATTTGAACCCGGGACCTCTCGCACCCAAAGCAAGAATCATACCCCTAGACCAACGATGAGGAAACACCAGAGCAGGGGGAATGAGGGGGGGAAACACCAGAGCAGGAGGAATGAGAGGGGGAAAAACAGTAATGATGGTTAGCATGCTATGAGGGGTCGTATAAGACATGATTCATTCTGGTACTCTCACATACATACCTTCTTCTTTCACATACATATATTACTTAAACTTAAACCTAACATTCTAGAACTTCCAAGTAACATTCTAGAACTGTAAGAAAAATTTAAGACCACAACTAAACATTCAAGAAGTGCCCGGCTAGCTCAGTCGGTAGAGCATGAGACTCTTAATCTCAGGATCGTGGGTTCGAGCCCCATGTTGGGCGGTGTATCTTAGAGAGTGGCTGTGGTTCATTGGATGAGATTGGCTGTCAGTCACAAGATTGGCAGTTCCATCCCAGTGTAACAATCCCTGTAATTTCCCAGACTAAAATGTTCCAGCATTATACGATCATGTCCAGCGCTTACGTAATGTTCCTCAGATCAATCCAAAGTCTGGTGACAATGCATGTTCAAATTCTAAAACTTCAACCTACTGTTCTAGAATTGCAACATTCCAGAACTGATGCTTAACATTCTAGAGCTACAATGTAACATTTTAGAACTGGAAGTAACATTTTAGGACTTCTAAACTTTTCAAACTTCAACCTATTGTTCTAGAATTGCTGCTTAACATTCTGTAAGCGGAGCAACACAAGAAATCTGTATGTGTGTGTGTGGGGGGCGCTGTGACGACTAGCCTATCACAGAATAGTGTAGGGGAGGGCGCTGTGACGACTAGCCTATCACAGAACATAAAAAAGAAAAAGCTTGATGACAGCTGTGCTTGAGTTAAACTGAAGGATTTAGAGCTCTTTTAGCACATGTTGAAAAGCTATTTACGCATCATTTGGCTTTTTACTGTGTATTTAATTTACTGTGATAGACAGTTTGTACAGGAGTAAACTTGGAAATGAGGGTCAAGTAATTTAAAAGCTAAATAACAGAACAAACCCTAAAGTCAACCCTAAGATCTTGTTATCCGTAGTCAGACGTATTACCCATCGCCCCACTAGCCCTACGTTCAGAGAGCATTGGGAGTAGCTGGGTTCTCACACCATTCTATGCTAACAGTGTTGATCTTTGTTGGAAAGTGGACAGAAAGCCAGTCAAATCATTGTTGTAGTCCAAAATGTGGGGCCTCCTGCAGGACTTTTATCCTACGCTGTCCAGTTTCAATCAATGTAAAATGAAGCAGAGGATGGAAACATCTAGAGCTATGACAGTGAAGCTGCTTTACAAAGCTGCCGTGACCCGGATTCTAACCAGGGTTGCTGCAGCCACAACGCAGAGTACTAACCACTATACGATCACGGCCACTTGGTAACAGTAGGGCCTTGTTGTTGTCATAGCATAGTTGGAACTCTGAATAGCGACTATACTGATATTTTCCCGGTTTCCCTAATTGTTGACTAACAAAAGAAAATGTCATGGATGGTTTATCTAGCACTGCTGATTCTGTCCTTCAGGGACAAACTTGTTTTTTCAAGGAAAGATGATTAGCAAGCAAAAACAGAAAAACAACAGCAAAAGCTTGATGATTGCTGTAGTTGTCTGACACTG
Source organism: Percina caprodes (assembly GCA_013375575.1). Taxonomy (NCBI): domain Eukaryota; kingdom Metazoa; phylum Chordata; class Actinopteri; order Perciformes; family Percidae; genus Percina; species Percina caprodes. Next base: position 5,316 of record JABXJD010000115.1, read on the forward strand.
AGAGACTTAGATGAATTTACACACATGTTGAAACAATATTTCCTCATCATTTGGCTCTTTATACATGTAAATTTACTTTGATAGCCAGTTTGTAAAGGGGTAAATGACTAACAATGGATTTAGTAGCTAAACAGTAGTTCGAGCTAGCCAGGAGTCAAACCTAGAATCTTCTGTTCCATAGTCAGACGCGTTATCCATTGCGCCACTAGCCCTACATTCAGCATTTGCCCCGCCCATTTCAAGACAACCCGACCCTCTTCCAGGTTAAATCATGTCCACTTCCGGGTTAGGCCCCGCCCAGTCAGAGTACAGATACAGATACAGATAATGCTGTACTCGCTCATCCCTAGTTGTTAACCTAGAAAATAGCAGCATATTTGTGATTCCGATTTCGCTATCACAACAATGCTGCGATTTTAATACCAAATGGCAAATTTTGGACTACATTGATCTTTGTTGGAAAGTGTACAGAAACCCCAATGGATTTCTAGTCCATCGCCTTAACCACTCGGCCACGACAACCTGAGAAGCAATACTATTGATATGCTCCCTTATTTTGTACCATAACAGAGATCTAATATTTTATCAAATCGGGTTGGGCAAGTAACCTTTCTGGTTACTTCTTGACAAACAAAGCAAGTAACCACACAATGAAAACTACTGCGATGGCTGGGAATCAAACCCTGGTCAACTGCTTGGAAGGCAGCTATGCTCACCACTATACCACCATCGCTGGACAACACAGCTGGTGTCCTTAAAGGATGGATTTTTACTTTTATTAAATTAAGGCATTAAGATCAATTTCCAAAAGATGATTTTTTTTTTATTCCTCTTTCTAGTCAACTTCAGCATGGGTTCCTAAACACATGCATACCACTGTATGCATGTGTACCTGCATGCATTTCAAAATGTAGACTTCTCTCTCCAAGAGTAGTGTCTCATTCACCGAGGAGCAGCACCACATGTGGGCGTGGCAGGCAGCCTACAGTATCTGGGTGCACCGCTCTGATTTACCTGTGTAGAATGTTGCATTGAACATTAATTCTGCTTTTGGTGCTCGCGTGTAAAATCGTAATAAATATATATTTTTTTTTATTTGCGACATTTCTAGGCCTCTGTGTAGAACCGCCACTGAAGGCACATCTGTGATTTGGTATAATGTGATGTGTCATTGGTTTGCTACCAACGCTAAGGACCTTCGCGAGACACCAGTGGATTTCTAGTCCATCGCTTTAACCCTCTGAACCAGAGCGACTCGCCCACGATCAAAAACAGCACCTCTGATTCATGGTTTAATCATTTAATAACCATAAAAGATAGAAACTCACCGATTGTTGCAGCTAAAAGCTAACGAGTTAGCGGTTACGGAGATCTCTTCCGGGTCTTACCAGCCTCTACAGGTGATTTTCTATCCAGCCCTTTTCGGGTCGTTGAGCATTAAATACAAACCGTTACATCCAAGATTTATCCACTTTATGTCCATAATTCATCGCGTTTTCACTCATTTCTGCCGCTAGCTGCCGCTGCTCATGTCTGCTCTCTGTTTGTTTACGGAAGAAATGCAGCCGTATGCCCATATATGGGAGACAACATCACCCAAAGAGTATGGAGTCCTAAAGAGGTCAATCTTCCCAGTCAAAGAGTCTTGTATGCGGTCAAAGATGCTATAGCGGAACAAGATAGATATCTACCGTTTTATAGATGAAAATGGCCCCACTTGTTTGAGATTTGGCATATATTTGGGCCTTTTTTGAAGAAATGTGAATAGTATGTGCTTTATATAAGTTATAATGTTTATTATGTTTACTTTTGCATATAGGAGAACTGTTTTAGACACATAAATGCTTGTGTAGCATTGCTGTGGGTGTGATATCAATAAATATGACATTATTATGTTGCTTATTGGCATAAGTAAATGTCATGAGGGCAAAAGCATCTGGACTTTCTTTGAAAAAATTTATGTATTTTGTCAACTGTATAAGTTATAATGATTATTTCTTCACAATGTGACTCCCAAGACATATGAGAAGTGTTTTAGAGAGTAAAATGGCTTAGGTTTTACTGCTCTGTGTGTGATATCAATACATATCTGGAAGATTCATGTTCCGTTTTATTTATTTATTTGTCTTTAACGTCCTGCAACCATTTTTAACATTCAAGTGACCTCACTGCAACCCAAATATTCTAATAACCCAGTTTGTCCTGACAGAAATGTTCATATCTTGACTGTAGACAACAGGGTTGATGTTTTACAAGCTTTTTTATAAAATAAATCCAGACGGACACTGAACTGTAAAAATGGCCTTAGGGTTCAGACGGTTAATGAGAAATTGAACAGGTGAACAGGTTTAATCGTAGCTTCACCTTCCTGCTGCCTGGGCTTGTAGACTAGCGTTAGCTAGCCCACTTTACTCCTAACTTACTGTAAGCATGTTTTCTAATCTTGTCAATGTGTTAACATAAAGACAAAATTAACCTGTGAAATCATGTTGGTAAAGGTGCTGAATGTGCCCTAACAGCAATCATTTAGCTATGATTCTACATAACGGAGCCCTAGGTAGGTGCGTGCCTGAGTTACCGTTAGCCTACCGTTAGCCTAATCCAAACACAACACGGAGTGGCAGACACAGCGTGCAGCTTCAGGCTAAGAGCAGATTTAAAAAGCGATAAAAGAAAAATAATCATCAGATTGTGCTTCATGAGGAAAACAATAAATAAAACTTGTGGGGTTGTGTAAGCAAACCTTGATATTGTGGGTGTTTAATATTAACGTTTAAGTTACACTCCGGTCCTTCCCTTTACCGTTTTCATATACGGGCATATAACATATACCTACAGTCTCAGTCTTTGGATGGTATAGGTAGCGTATCTCTACCGCGATGGCCGACATGAGACGCAGTTACCGACAATTTTGGCCATGAATATTTCACATTGAACATTTACGATTGGGTGGTCATTTAAAAACAGGGCCTTGCCAGTACAGATATAAACAGCAGAGTCAGCAAGGAGTCTACCAAAATGTCTCTTATGACATCTGATAGAACTCCAAGTCATCACATTAGTTGCCTTCCAGCTATGTAACCACTCGGCCACACTACCTGCACGTAACATCTCTCCACTTAGTGACAGACACAACTTTAGCATGGCAAAAGCCAATACTTTATTAAAAAAATTTTATCACTCTGTCATTTTTCTCTGGCATTGTTGATTTTAGAATATTGTAACCAGCATTAAGGGAGTAGGTTCTCATCACACAGAAGACTGGGGTTTGATTTCCCGAGACTTTCATCACTTTCCGTAGCGTAGTGGTTATCACGCTTGCCTAACACGCAAAAGTTCCCCTGTTCAACATTTCTTTGTTTGTGATGTCTTTGCACAATCAATCCCATCCAGAACCGTGCCGTAGCTGCAGTCTAACTTAGTTTCTACGTTAGGTTGATAAATGAGGGTCATTATCTCTAAGGATGTGCTTCAATACATAACTGAAGTGAGCACAATGGTGCAATTTGTTGATCTTGTCATAAGCTAAAGCCTTTTTCCAAGCTAAAAGAAAACAAGGCCCTCCGCTCATGGGAGGAGAACTTAAACTTAAAGAGAACTTAAAATCCTTCTTCTCACCTACAAAGCTCTTCATGGTCAGGCACCATCTTATCTTAAAGAGCTCATAGTACCTTACAACCCTGCAAGAGCACTGCGCTCCCAGAATGCAGGGTTACTGGTGGTTCCTAGAGTCTCTAAAAGTAGAACGGGAGTCAGAGCGCTCAGCTATCAGGCTCCTTTTCCTGTGGAACCAGGTTCCAGTTTGGGTTCAGGAGGCAGACACAGTCTCCACATTTAAGAGTAGACTTAAGACTTTCCTCTTTGATCAAGCGTATAGTTAGGGCATAGAATTGAACATTGTCCGCCTAACCCGGCCTACCTGCTTCTCGTCATAGTTGTCAGATCTATCTATCATACAATCAATAATATAATAAAACTAGAGGGAGGCAGGGCATACAACCCGATCCGGCTGGGGAGAGTCTAGCCCGATCCGGCAGCTCTCTTTACCCTGTCTCTCCTAGTTAGTCATGCTCTCCTAGTTAGTTATGCTCTCCCAGTTATGCTGTAACAGTTTTAGATTGCTGGGGGAATTCCTTTGACACACTGAGCTCCTCTCTCCTCTATCTTTTTATCTTTCTATCTTTCCATTTGTGTGCATCTATGTCCCAGAAATGCTTGTTACTAACCTAGCTCTGGGAGTCATTCCCGGAGTCCTTATGTTCTTTTCCCCCCAGCATGTTCCCTCGGATCAGGGAGGCTCCAAAATCATGGTAGCAGCTGTAGCCATGGTCCCGCTACACGTCCTGCGATGCCATGTTCATCCTGCTACGTCCTGCTGTGCCTTGTAATGCCGCACAATTCCCTGCTAAGCCATGAACTACTACAAAGAACTACTACAAACTGTTATCTTTTCTGTGGCTGTTATTGCCACTCTTCATTCTAACCCCAACCGGTCGTCAGACACCGCCCACCACGAGCCTGGGTCTGTCCGAGGTTTCTTCCTAAAAGGAAGTTTTTCCTCGCCACTGTCGCACTGTTGCTTGCTCTGGAGGGAACTACTAGAACTGTTGGGTCCTTGTAAATTCTGGAGTGTAGTCTAGACCTACTCTATCTGGTCTAGACCTACTCTATCTGTAAAGTGTCTTGAGATAACTCTTGTTATGAATTGATACTATAAATAAAATTGAATTGAATTGAATTGAATTGAACTCCTGACCCTAAATGGGAATATTGTAAAGCGATGGAAAGAGCACAACTCCTGGACATGAACAACACGTCTAACGGCGCAGCAGGAGGTGGGAGAGTGTCAAGTCTGGGCTCCTTTCATGCTCTTTGCAGACAATGTTGTTCTGTTGGCTTCATCAGGCAGTGATCTACAGCCATCTCTGGAGGGGCAAGCAGGGAACCATACAAGCTGTGTACAGTAAGGATGGGACGCTGTTGTTGACCTCAACTCCACAGTGGCAAATCCCCAGGGATTTATGAAATCCGTCCAGAAATGCTGAAAGTTCTGGGTGAGGAGGGGCTGTCTTGGTTGACACGCCTCTTCAACATGATGTCTACTGCAAAGTGCTGCAAAGGAGGGTTTCACCAATAATTTAACCTTAGGTTAACGTTGAACAATCTCAGCAAGGTCTCAGCAAGGTGATTGGTTACTTCACCAAGCAATGTCATAACAATTGAGCACAAATGATGCTGCTGCAAGACATCACATTGGCTTCCAATTGTGTTCCAAATGGCAGTGGTGGGATTTGAACCCACGCCTCCAGAGAGACTGGAGCCTTAATCCAGCGCCTTAGACCAGTCGGCCACACTACCTGCAGGTCTCATCTCTCTACATCGTGACAAACACAGGGACCGTAACTAACGGTATGCTTGTTAATGTCAGTGGAAAAAGATTCTTTGCAAGGAAAAGCCAACACTTTATTTAAAAATACCAATGCTTTATTAAAAAAATGTATCACGTGTTGGAGAATTGTTTGAGTTTCCTATGTAGCAGAATGACTCTAAACCAATTATTAATTTCACACAAGCACATTTATTCAATGCAGACAGACAAAAATGCTTTCCGGGCAGTTAAACGTGCACGGTCCTAATGGAAACTTGTCTAGTACAGAGGTTCCCCAAAAAGGCACTTTGACAATGTTTGTGCTCGTATTATAGGTTCCCCTTGTGGAGCCTGATTGGTCAGCTATATGGTTGCTGGGGCACACTCCCTATTCTGCCTCTTCCCTCTTCCTTCTTGCCTATCTGTTTTTACTCAGTTATCTTCAGTTATCAATTACTCAACAAGACAGCTATGCTCGCTCCCTTCTCAGTTTGTACATCCTGTTCTCTGAGTTATCACACCGTCCTCGAACTTCAGTGTCCTTGTCCTCACCACATCTTCTTTTTGTGCTCACTGTAGCTTATCTGACTAAGACAGTCCTTCCTGTTCTCTCCCTCCTAGCTGCACCCCAGCTGCAAAGCATAATGTCTAATATGTCACACATACACACACTCTTATTTCACTCTTTGGTTAATACAATTTATACTTTAAGCCAGCTTTTACGTGGCCGTTCCTGGGTGCCCTGCTCATCACCACCTCAGCCATTGTATTATTTTACCACAAATTCCCCCTTTTCGCACCTACTAGGTGCGAACACATTACACTAACTGCAGTGCCTCAACGTCCTCCCCGTCCTCAGGCATGGTGAGTAATGGCAGCATCCCAGCGGAGTAGGGAGGCGGCGCTTTTTCTTTGGACAAGGCAGTGGTGATGAGCCGGGATATCATGGTCCGCAGGCAGGGCACACAGCAACACCCACAGGTAACTAGAATAGCGAGAAAAACAGCAATAGATGTCAAACAAGCAGTGATAAAATTCTTCCATTTGCCAAACATGGTTATCATCCACCCCTCCAATGGATTTGATACACCTGAGGCGTCATGCATCTCCTGGGAAAGGGCTCGAAGTTGGTTCAAAGCCCTGGTGACCTTCCCGTCTGGGGCAGTGTTGTTAGGAATGACCGTACAGCACATCTCTCCGAACATGGAACAGACACCTCCCTTCTCGGCCAGCAACATGTCCAGGGCCATCCGGTTCTGCAGCGCCATCAATGATGTAGGAGCCATCTGCTCTGCCAGCCCCTCGATTGCATCCCTAGTGGCATTACTCAAACGCAACACATTATAATGAACAAAATTTATACGGTCAACATTTTTGTTTTGGAGTTACTGGAAATAAGGCTGAGAAAATTGGCATATTTTCAAACCCAGAGGCAATTTGATCTGCTAGTTTATATTCATTTGGGACACCTCTGGGGACTCCAATACTATCCATATAAGTGGGGGTTCCTAGGAATGGATCAAATTTTGGTTTATAAGCTCCTGCAGCTAGCACATGTCTTTGCCTCCTAATGGTGAGTTGCACTGCCCTATGGGGTGTGTACTGTATCTTGTTGCCCACTAGGGAAATGGGCATGGCTAGCCGGATCATGGCACATACTCCGTGTGTTCTGTTTGGAAACTTTATCTGTGAATAGATGCGCAGGCCTCCACAGTAATAAAAAAATCCAATTCTAGCTTGGGGTCCTATCTGTCCTTGCTCTTGAGTCGTTATGTTACACCAATCCGGGGGAATCTTTCCTAACTTTACAGTGGGCTTAACCTGGCCTGTGAAATTATAGCAGTGATATCTTGCACCTTCCCCCTTTAGAGCAGTGAAATACCCAGGTTTTTCAAATCCTGGTGGAAAAACCGTACCTAGCGCACTGCAATTAGGAGTCGGCACCTTGGTTCGAGTTATATTTAGCATGCATTCATATCCTAGTGGGTCTGTGTCTGGATAGAGGGGAGCTGGGTTGGTGAACATAGAGGGCCGTGCCGCTGCACATGCGACACATCCCCCCATGTGTTGGTCTTTTGCATTTTGTATAAGCCATTTTACCCACAAATTGTCATTTCCTGCTCCTGAGGCTAATTCTAACAAGTCTTCTGGATTCATTCTGGAAAAATCTTGTATTATTACATCTCTATCCCTGAGGGGCGCTCGGTCTATCTTATTGGGAAGATCTGTGGAATTTGTCTTGGGTGGAGGAGGTACTATCTCAATCTGGAGGGGAGTCAGTTGATCGTCTCCTGACTGATAAACTCCTATTGCAAACATCCATACCTTATTTCCCATTCTGCTTTGATATGCTTTATTTATGGACAAAGTCAAGGGATTTCTGACTTGTACTGTAGTCTCTTTGTATGGTCAATATGTTCCAGTCATACTTGTCATCCTCCCACCATCTTGCTTTTGGAGCCCAATTTCCTGTAGTCCACCCTACTCTACTCCAGCTGTCACACAAGTCATATACTTCCCCTCTGTTGTTGTCTTTTTCACACACCGCCATTCTGCCCCCATCACAAAGATATACATCTTTCCCTCGGTCTGAACTATTCCGTCCCCTGCAGTCTATGGCCTGACACAAGTCAAAAGTGAATGCAGTGGTCGTTCCTTCAATATATTCTAACACTAACCGGGCTCCGCATCGTGGCCTGGGGCTAGGTGTAGTTCGAGTCCGGGTCTGTCGTTTGGTTCTGTTCAAGGGGGGATTCTGAATCGGGATAAGGGGCCCTTGTGTCTTGTTGACCTTTTCTGCCAATCTTTCTAATTCTTCCAAGCCCCAAACTAAACATGCCCCACCTATTATTATTAAGATCAATGCTCCCACAGTTACCCTTCTCCCAAATCCCATTTCTTTCCACGTTGGTGGTCTATGTTGGGGGCCCATTGGGCCCCCAAAACAGCGCTTCCAACTGTACATTTTTAACAGATTGCCTAATTTCCGCCAATGAGCGTTCTGGAGGAGCGGCTGGGGCACAATGTGTCAGGTGATGCCAAGGGGCCCCCTTTTTGCCTTTCACCTGGACCGAGTGTGAAGTAACCTCCTTCACTTCTTACGGCCCAGTCCACCTGGGGTTAGTCCACTTTCGTTTGTGAACCTTAACCCTGACCCAGTCGCCTACCTTAACCGGTAGTGGGCGTTCCTCCTCTGGTCTCTGGTACGCCACCTGCACCTGGGTAGAGAGGGCTGAAACCAGAGATGTTAGCTTTTTCATGTAATCTGACATTTCTACCTGTTGCACATCCAATGAGGGCATATGACCTCCATCATTGGGTGGCCCAGGCATCTTTCTTCCTGTCAGTATCTCATGCGGGGAAAGATGTGTTTCTCCCCCTTTTGCGGACCTCATAGCCATGAGGGCCAGGGGCAGAGCATCTACCCACTTCAACTTACTGTCTGCGCACACTTTGGCTATCTTAGCCTTCAACGTCTGGTTTGCTCTTTCCACCAGTCCCTGGGACTGTGGATGATATACCGAACCAAATGAATGTGTGATCCCTAATGCAAGTTCCACCTCTTGCAGCAGCTTGTTGTTGAAATGTGTCCCATTGTCGGACCTGATCTGCCTGGGTACTCCGTACCTTGGTATGAGCTCAGTCTTGAGCCACTTCACGACTGTTTTGGCATCTTCATGTTTGGTAGGAATTGCTTCTACCCATCTGGAAAATCTGTCTACCATTACCAACAAATACCTTTTTCCTTGTACTACGTTCTCTGCCCCCATGTCTGTGTAGTCTATGCTGATGTCTTGGAAACATGCTGACGGGACCGGGAACGGTCCTTGTAATGTGGTGAATGGTTTTCGCGGGTTAAAATCGCCACATACATTGCACTCCTGGCAAAAGTGTGTGACCATATCTCTCATATTGGGGTGCCACCACAGCTGAGAAATGTTTTCCAAAGTCTGTTTTCGGCTTTCGTGTGTGGGTCTATGCGCCTCTGGCAACAACAGTCTACACATTTCAGCTGAGGCCGCCAACTTTCCTTGGTGAGAACGCCACAGCCCTTGTTGATCTTTGGTGGCCCCATGTCTCTTCCATTGATTCCACTCATAGGCTCCTGCCTTTGTCTGCATTTCTTCAATGTCCTTGGGCGTGAGCGGAGTAACTTGTTGCCTCGGTTCTACTACCGTCACCATCTGTTTTGATGTATATCCCCCAGCCCTTTTTGCTGCTCCGTCGGCTGCTTCATTTCCAGCGCTTACTCGCCCCTGGCTACTATCATGTCCTTTGCACTTCATTATTGCCAGTTTTTGGGGTAATTCCATTGCCTCCACCAAGTCCATTACTTCCTTTTGGTGTTTAATTGGTGCCCCCGATGAAGTCAAGAATCCTCTTCTTTTCCACATTATAGCATCCAGGTGGGCAGTTCCATGTGCATATGCTGAGTCAGTGAATATATTTACAGTTCTGTCTTTGCTCAGTCTTAATGCGGCTGTGAGGGCCATGATGTCCAGTCTTGATGAGTGGTACATCAACACGTGTCTCTCTCCCCCTTTTTTCTGAAAAAGAACGGCGTTGAGAAAGCCGTGTTTTTCAGAAACATCCATGTGAAAAGGGAGGGTTCTGATTTTGGCCGGGCCATGGAGGTTGAGGAGGGGAGGGCCAATGGCCCTGTGTCCGCTGCAACAGCTGTGTGACTGCCTCCACTACTGGTACTATATTGGTAGGTGGGGGTTCCTGGACGGCGGGTAGCTGTTTTCCCTTGGGTTTCTGCTTAGTCAGGTCTTCCAGCTGCTTTTTCAATACCTTGGCCTGTAACTGCATTAGTTCATCATCCTGATTGGCTGATGTTCTCTGGTATTTGGACAGGTAATGGCGGACATGTTCTGACCAGTGGGCATCAGTCATGGTTTTCAGTCCCACCACACCATCAAGCTGAGTCTGGACTGTGGGTGGCAACCCTTGTATGACACCATGCCTAAAAAGTGCAATCGTGGTTTGCGAATGATTCCAGGGTTCGCGCATCGCCTTCTGCCAAACTCGCTTAGCACGGTCAATATAGGCGTCATAATTTTCATCTGTATTTCTTTTTAAATCATGCCATGCGGTCTGATCTCCGGTAGTGGGATATCTAGTGTGTAGCTCTCTCCACAGGTAGGGGGCGAAAGTAGCTGCTGGTTGTGAAGAGGGAACTGTGGGGCCTACACCTGCGGCTGCTAATGTGACTGTAGCTTCGTCTATGCCCATGACTCTCGAGAGAATCGCTCTGTAATCTCCCAAACATAATTCAACGCCAGCCGTAAGAGCTGCCAGTGTGTCTCGAAAGTGTTCAGCCCCTCCTGTGAGGGCGGGAAGTTTGGCACATAAAGTGTCCAAGTCCCCGAAGGCGTATGGAGTATACACCATGACTCCTCCCCCCTGTCCTGCCATTGGGCGCAGAGGAAGCTGTGTCACAATCATAGCTCTTTTGTCATTGTCAGTGTCCTGCTCTGCTGGATTCCTTTCCCTTTCTTCTTGTACCTCTTGTGTTAGTTCTAAAATGCTCTGGTTCAGAGCCCTCTGGCATCTAGCAATGTCTTCATGCTCTTTCCTGAGTCTGTCCTGTAGTCTTACTGACCTCCTGAGGGCTTCTCTATCTGGGTCTTTGTTAGTGAGCTTGCCTTTAAACGTTCCCGCTACAAAGATATCCTCACATTCTGTGTTATTAGACTCTCTCTTCCTACTTCGGTTCCGGTCCTCACTTCTTTCCTTTGCATCATTACCTGAGTCCTCATCACTAGCTAGATCAGATTCTACACTGGACTGTGGGGTTGATTGGACAACGGTGGGTCTTTTTGGTCTCACTACTGGCTCTGTTTGTGGGGTTAACTGATGGAAATGTTCAGGATTGTTGGTCACAAATTGACTATCAAAAGGATTTGAGGTAACCATACTGGGGTCAGGCATGTAATTGCTGGCAGGAGCAGACGCTTGTGCTGTGGGAATTGATTTCGCTACTGCCTCCTTGACTACAGCCTGTAAATAACACTCAACGTTTTGCAATCTAGTAACAATGTCGGGTATTTGGGGATCTTGGGGTATGTCGAGTTGTAATGCGTTTGGCTGAAGGCGCGCGGTAACTACTGGAGCCTGTGTTACTGGTTGGGGCGCAGTCGGTGTGGGACCGGAATATGCCGGTGGATGATCATTAATGGCTAGAGTACTTATGTCAGGGTAAAAAGGGTTATTTTTACTGAGAAGATTTGGGTCCAAATTTGGGTCCTTTTTTTCGCGGTCAGGTTCTTCGGTTGATACGAGTTTAGGATCAGGTATTTTTGTTATCAATTGTTTTTCCATTGCCTTCGTCAGCTGGTTTCCAACCTCCCATTTGTGTTTTTCTTCCTCATACTTTTTCTTTTTTGGTTTTGTCAGCTGCAGTCCCTTTTTTCCTTCCTCAATCTCTGATTCTCTCCTCGCATGTTCTAATTTAGCTAGTTCATAGTTCACTATTTTGCTAACTTGGTCCGGAGACAGCGCTCCGCGAACAGGTATCCATCCAGCACGTTCCCATTCAGCTATTAACAATTGTCCTATCTTCACATCTCCCTTTTTCCTTCTTTGCTTCAAAGCCTCTTCTAGCAACTTTCCATATGTGGTAGACATGTCTCACTTCAAATACAGCAAACACATATATCCTATAAAATATGACAATAAAAATATCACAATGGCTATAGCGAGTGTTCTCCACAATCTGCTGGTCTGCTTTGCCTTTTTGCTTAGTTCAGCATAAGATTCACAGTCGACAAAGTGGCCCGCCTGGCCGCTATAATCAATATGGGGGGGCAAATCTGCCCCTCCGCCGAGACAAACAGGCAACACCAATTCTACTTCAGGAGTGGAAATCACAATAGCACCCTCATCATTCTGTGAATTATTGTGTCGTCTAGTCAAATATGTAACTTCTTCTAATGAGTCTATGGATAATTCAAAATCAGGCATCTGAACTATCTGTCCACAGCAAGCTCCTACCCAATTCTATGTAAAATCAAGCATCTGAACTATCTGTCCATAGCAAGCTCCTACCCAATTCTATGTAAAATCAAGCATCTGAACTATCTGTCCATAGCAAGCTCCTACCCAATTCTATGTAAAATCAGGCATCTGAACTATTTGTCCATAGCAAGCTCCTACCCAATTCTATGTTATTCTTCTGACTGTATGTCCCTTTTCTGCTCCTACCTCATAAATATTTTATTAAAATTCCTCAGACCTCGTCACACAATACAACCTATAGTTTTCCACTTTATCTCAATTCTTTCAATCAACTAAAACACCTTTGCCCAACATTTTAGTCTGTCTTTAATGCAATTTATCAGCAGGAACAGGACATGCGAACAAACAGTTCTGATCACATTCAATTTAGCGTCTTCAATGACAGAATTTTAATTAAAAAGGCTTCTGCTCACCTGTTTTGTTGAGAGCTCTCAGTGATCAACCCAGTCCGTCACTTATCCTGCATCCGGTGAATCTGCAAAAGCAGTGTTGGTGCCGGACAACGGCACAATACCGCGTCCTGGCACAATTCTCCTGTTCACTCCTATCACGTCCGGGGTCACCAAATTTTGTTGGAGAATTGTTTGAGTTTCCTATGTAGCAGAATGACTCTAAACCAATTATTAATTTCACACAAACACATTTATTCAATGCAGACAGACAAAAATGCTTTCCGGGCAGTTTAACGTGCACGGTCCTAATGGAAACTTGTCTAGTACAGAGGTTCCCCAAAAAGGCACTTTAACAATGTTTGTGCTCATATTATAAAGGTTCCCCTTGTGGAACCTGATTGGTCAGCTATATGGTTGCTGGGGCACACTCCCTATTCTGCCTCTTCCCTCTTCCTTCTTGCCTATCTGTTTTTACTCAGTTATCTTCTGTTATTATTTACTCAACAAGACAGCTATGCTCACTCCCTTCTCAGTTTGTACATCCTGTTCTCTGAGTTATCAGACCGTCCTCGAACTTCAGTGTCCTTGTCCTCACCACATCTTCTTTTTGTGCTCACTGTAACTTGTCTGACTAAGACAGCCCTGTTCTCTCCCTCCTAGCTGCACCCCAGCTGCAAAGCATAATGTATAATATGTCACACATACAGACACTCTTATTTCACTCTTTGGTTAATACAATTTATACTTTAAGCCAGCTTTTACGTGGCCGTTCCTGGGTGCCCTGCTCATCACCACCTCAGCCATTGTATTATTTTACCACAATACTCTTATGACATAGCTTGGTGAAGTGACTAAAGTCATTACAGGCAACTTGGTAGACTCCTTGCTGACTCTGCTGTTTATATCTGTACTGGCCAGGCCCTGTTTTTAAATGACCACCCAATCGTAAGTGTTCAATGTGAAATACTCATTCATTGCCAAAATTGTCGGTAACTGTGACGGGTGGCAATACGCTACCTATACCATCCAAAGACTGAGACTGTAGGTATATGTTATATGCCCGTATATGTTTAACGTGTTCATATGTTTTCACAATGTTTAAAATCATCAGGTAACCTAGCCATTCTCCATTCCTCCACAGTAATCCCGTAGCTTTCTTGTGAGCACATTTTAACATCTAAAACTACGGTGACTTACCTGCTACTGCTACATTCATCAATCCGTCATTCTGTTTAAAACCATACCATACGTCACCAACATTACCTGTTTACAATAACCACCAACACCCAGATCTCTGTTAACTATGTGTCTGTTTCTTTAGTTTCAAAGTGGAACACAGGTTAACCATTAGTCATATCAGCTTTGTCTTACCGCCGTCTTCTCGTTCTGTTTTAAAGGAAGTTTGCCGTGCACACCGGGTTTATAAGACGGAAGGACTTCCAGGAGACAGGAAGTGACCCGTATTTTAAATGATGAAAATGGTAACCATCAAGATAGCTTGTGGTGTGTTTAAACGTGGTTAATTTTTATATACATTTACACTGTTTTTGTTTCTTTGCTTCCCTTTCTTTACCCTCTATAGCAGATTAAATTGTATTATTGGATTAGTTGGTGCTCTATAAGTGGTTTTATTTACAATTCTTAAGGCTCTCTTATGAAGAATGAATATAGGTTGAGTGTTTGTGTTGTGAGTGTTTCCCCATACCTCCAAACAGTAAGTCATGTATGGAAGTATGAAGGAACAATACAACGTGTACAATGAGCGTTGATTTCGGAGCTGCATTTCCTTGATGAAAAGTTGCTAAAAAGCTCTTTTACGTGGCTCGTTGGTCTAGGGGTATGATTCTCGCTTTGGGTGCGAGAGGTCCCGGGTTCAAATCCCGGAAGAGCCCAACAGAAGTAAAGTGGTTAATATCAATTACATGCTTAAAATACCATACCAGCTAAAGCCTGCACTTTTCACGCACCTGATCCACTTCCAGGTTAAATCCTGTCCACTTCCGGGTCAGCACTTCCAAGATTTTAAACAGTTACAGTTAGAAAAATTACATATTCATGGTTTTCAACACCAACATGTCTAGTTCTAGTTTTTTAGAGATGCTTTTCAGAGAGTACGGTCTGTATCTATGACATACATTTGTACAGTTTGTCTTTTTTCTTCACTTTCTGTAAAGGTAGAAAACCAACCTGATAAGTTTTGGTCTTTTTTTGATTTGGAATTTAATGTTTAATGTTCCCAATGCCTTTATATTATTCTATTCTAATGATTTTGACCATTATTAAGTTTTTTAAACACACTGCTATTATTCTGAACACAACTGTACCTACAGCAATAAAAAATCGCTTGTTTTGGGTCTAAAATTTGGGTCAATTGCTTTACTCAGCAATTGAGAAGGATTTGAGAAAAATTGTATAGCACAGTGTTGTGCGTCCTTGCATTTATGGTACTTAATGCGAAAATCAGTCTCAATGCCCAGATATGTTGCAAGATTTGCAGTGAACATTGTATTTCCCAGTGGTGGTGGTATAGTGGTGAGCATAGCTACCTTCCAAGCAGTTGACCTGGATTTGATTTCCAACCATCGCCGTAACTTTCTTTGATTGATGTTACTTGCTTTATTTGTCAAGAAGTAACCAGAAAGGTTACTTGCCCAACCTGGTTTGATAAAACATTATACCTCTTTGGTTGGTTCAAATAAGGGAGCATATCAATCAATCAAGCTTCCTCCACGAGGATCCACAGACAGAGGCAGTGCGTTAGTTACGGTCCCTGTGTTTGTCACGATGTAGAGAGCTGTGACCTGCAGGTAGTGTGGCCGAGTGGTCTAAGGCGCTGGATTAAGGCTCCAGTCTCTCTGGAGGCGTGGGTTCAAATACCACCACTGCCAGTTGCCATTGTTACATAGTTGGAAGCCGATGTGATGTCTTGGAGCAGCATCATTTGTGCGCAATTGTTATGACATTGCTTGGTGAAGTAACTAAAATCATCCGTCAATCACCTTGCTGAGATTATTCCTCGTTAACCTGAGGTTAAATGATTGGTGAAACCCTCCTTTCCAGCACAATGTTGAAGAGGCGTGTCAACCAAGACAGCCCCTCCTCACCCAGAACTTTCAGCATTTCTGGACGGATTTCATAAATCCCTGGGGATTTGCCACTGTGGAGTTGAGGTCAACAGCGTCCCATCCTTACTGTACACAGCTTGTATGGTTCCCTGCTTGCCCCTCCAGAGATGGGGAACGGTTTTCCAGAAACACCTTCTCCCAGCACTCTTCCACCTCCTGCTGCACCTTGTGACGTGTTGTTCATGTCCAGGAGTTGTGCTCTTTCCATCGCTTGACAATATTCCCATTTAGGGTCAGGAGTTCTCCTCCCATGCTGAACACAGCCTGAGCGAGGCCCACTTTCCCCTCATGAGTAGTCCAACGCTGACTTCCTCGAGGCCTTAAAAGAAATTTCCCCGTCGGGGAAATCAAAACCCGGTCTTCCGCGTGACTGGCGGAGATACTGTCCACTATACTAACGAGGAACACACGTGTTGAATATTTGGCACAACAATCGATAGGTGGCGCTATTCCAGCATTTAGGTCACAGGTTTCCACAGTGCAGTAGTCATCACATTCAGGAATATCCTGTCTAAAAATGATGCAGAAAAACTAGTCCATGCATTTGTTACTTCTAAGCTGGATTACTGCAATTCTTTATTATCAGGCTGCTCGAAAAGTCCATAAAGACTCTTCAGCTGATACAGAATGCTGCAACACAGCTGTGCGTCTGCAGAAGAGCGCCTTGTTTTCTTTTAGCTTGGAAAAAGGCTTTAGCTTATGATAAGGTCAACAGATTGCACTATTGTGTCACTTCAGTTATGTATTGAAGCACATCCTTAGAGCTAATGGCCCTCATTTATCAACCTATCGTAGTAACTAAGTAAGACTGCAGCTATGGCACGGTTCTGGATGGGATTGATTGTGCAAAGTCAACACAAACAAAGAAATGTGTTTCCGCCCTGTTCCGCAGAACTTTCATGTGTTAGGCGAACGTGATAACCACTACACTACGGAAACTGATGAAAGCCTTCCCATCGGGAAATCAAACCCCAGTCTTCTGTGTGATGAGAACCTACTCCCTTAATGCTGGTTACAATATTCTAAAATCAACAATGCCAGAGAAAAATGAGAAAGAGTGATACAAATTTTTTAATAAAGTATTGGCATTTGCCATGCGAAAGTTGTGTCTGTCACTAAGTGGAGAGATGTTACGTGCAGGTAGTGTGGCCGAGTGGTTACATAGCTGGAAGGCAACTAATGTGATGACTTGGAGTTCTATCAGATGTCATAAGAGACATTTTGGTAGACTCCTTGCTGACTCTGCTGTTTATATCTGTACTGGCAAGGCCCTGTTTTTAAATGACCACCCAATCGTAAATGTTCAATGTGAAATATTCATGGTCAAAATTGTCGGTAACTGCGTCTCATGTCGGCCGTCACGGTAGAGATACGCTACCTATACCATCCAAAGACTGAGACTGTAGGTATATGTTATATGCCCGTATATGAAAACGGTAAAGGGAAGGACCGGAGTGTAACTTAAACGTTAATATTAAACACCCACAATATCAAGGTTTGCTTACACAAACCCACAACTTTTATGTATTGTTTTCCTCATGAAGCACAATCTGATGATTATTTTTGCTTTTATCGCTTTTTAAATCTGCTCTTAGCCTGAAGCTGCACGCTGTGTCTGCCACTCCGTGTTGTGTTTGGATTAGGCTAACGGTAGGCTAACGGTAACTCAGGCACGCACCTACCTAGGGCTCCGTTATGTAGAATCATAGCTAAATGATTGCTGTTAGGGCACATTCAGCACCTTTACCAACATGATTTCACATTTTGTCTTTATGTTAACACATTGACAAGATTAGAAAACATGCTTACAGTAAGTTAGGAGTAAAGTGGGCTAGCTAACGCTAGTCTACAAGCCCAGGCAGCAGGAAGGTGAAGCTACGATTAAACTGTCAGTTAACATTAGTCAACCTGTTTATTAAATGCCTACAAACTAACACATAAGTCTAACAAGACTAACACTGAATTCACCATGCATTTAACTTGAGAGCTAGCTATAACGTTAGCTTAACATCTGTTACAATCAAGTTAACTTACTACACATCTAAGCTAGTCGCTCTAACGTTAGCTAATGTTAATTTATCAAAACACAAACTGATAGCATTGACTAGTGTTAACAGAACCCTGTTAAAGTAAAAAATATAACACACCAATGATTATAAATTGCTTACTTACCAAAAATACAGCGCTATGGATCCATCATTCAAGCAGCTACTAACAAGTGGATAACGTACAATCTGCGCCTTCAGAACAAAGTGGCGGGATGTGTCTGCACATGCACAGACCAGATAGTATGTGGTAATTCAATTTTACATGCGATGACGTCACAATAGGGAGCGAAGTCTCAGCCGAGCACTAGAACTACGGTGACTGGCTGGGAGGAGGAAGAGGAGGAAGAGGTGGAAAGGCCAGCAGCTGTATAATTACCAACCTGCCAGATGTGAGAGGGCAAATGAGGAGTTGTCAAGATTTTGGGAAGTCTCCTTCATCTATCTCCTTCATTTAGCAACGCAACAGTGCATACCATGACTTTACTTTTTACTATCAGTGAATAGCACCGAGTGAACGTCAACGTTTTCTTTCTATCTAGTGACAGTGATCATGTCGTTAGTTCAGATAAGTACTGGTACACTTTTCTAGATATAGGGATAGAGGGCACCCCCCCCTAGTGTTATTTCTAAGCGTTTACCTCTTCCTCCGGTGAAAACGTGTCGCTGTTTGGCAGGTGCTTGTGTGCGTGGTGCGAAGCTGCGGTGGAGAGCGGGTGGTGTAGGGGAGCGAGTGGTGGAGAGCGGGTGGTGTAGGGGAGCGAGTGGGTGGAGAGCGGGTGCTGTAGGGGAGTGAGTGGGTGGAGAGGGGGGGCTGTAGGGGAGTGAGTGCGTTAGAGCCGCCGGTCAAGCAGCCCCCCCACAATCAGCTGATCTGACGATGCCTAAATCCATTTGTGACATTTCAGACAGGATCATGGTCCTCTCCAACCAGCACGCACCATATTTTAATTGTTTATATTAACTTTACCATTCTCTTTAGACTGAGTCATATGAAAGGCTCCTTATCCCTAGACAACACCAGTTCACTGCATACAGACAGGCTATACAAAATAAATGTCTTATGACAGTATCATGACAGTCATTATGGGCCATTATAGCCATTCCCCTTGATATCATATAATCTAAAGAAAACAGAATAAGATATGGTGATACCTCATAATAGCTACACAAACACCAATCCACTTCTATTACCACTGCTACAGTAGTACTAGTACTGCGCATTAGAACTGATACTACTACAGTAGTACTAGTACTGAGCACCTCAATGACAATATAGCTTTACTCCAGATGTAGTGTAGGAAAGAGGTGACCAGTACTACTGTGCAGGGTACACAGTAATAAATATTGAATTATATTGTTATTAGGACGTGGGTTATAAGAAAGACATGTATTTTCAAAAAACATTAAAGTTTGGTTAAACAACAATGGACAGAGTGTAATTTAACATATGTTCTATTTATTTGGGCAAAAAGCGCATCATTTTAAAATAAATCCATATGGAAGTTTTTAAGGAAAGAGCAGTTTGGAGCAAAATCAATATTTTACAGATTACGATTAGCTAAGAGCTCCATAAAACATTTTCACACTGTACTCAACAGTACACGTATTTGTACACCGTTGTATCCTTCAAAAGTTTTTTTAAAAACTTGTCCAAGTCTGTTGTCTGTGAGGTTGAAACATCCACACCAGTCCAGGCTTTCCATGAGTCCTGGAGCTCAGACCTGGTCCCTGAGAATCTGAACTTCATTCCCCCGGTCTGCAGACTGCTCGCCCCTCCACACCGCCGTGTGGTCGGACGCGTCTCTCCAGGCCACACTCGGGCTACGCTTCCTTTGCCTTTAACGTCATAAATGAAAATAATGTCCAGGATCTCTGAGAAAATAACCTATATGCGTGTCTCTATTTCAGACATCACTGCAGGTTGATTGTGGGCGACAACGCTGTCGTGGTTAGCTTACCAAAACTCTACTGCCGAAGTTGCTGGCTGGCTACGCAACGTTAGCTATATCCGCTAGCATAAGTACAGGCTAACTATAGCCAGTTAGCTTTGTGTGTAACGTAACAACCCCCATCTCATAGGAGCGAAGCTTACTATTTCATTCAATACAATTATGGTACAAAAGGTGCACTAACGCCACAGGTATTATGTTGACAACATGGAGGCATATATAGGCAACACCAAGGCAGTCGTAATATTTACCTAGCAGGCTAGGCTAACGCTGTTGGGCTAACGTCTGGCGCCGTAGCGTTAGCTAGCTGTCTAAACTTGTGAAAAGCCGAACAACACAATAGTGTCTCTATTTCAAACATCACTGCAGGTTGATTGTGGGAGACAACGCTGTCGTGGTTAGCTTACCGAAACTCTACTGCCGAAGTTGCTGGCTGTTAAATAAACTTTTAAAAATATTTTAATTTCACATTTTTTAAGCTGGGATGTCACTTTGCCAAAAAATATTTGTTGATAAAGTTTACAATTGAAAAAACAACAGAAGAGAACCGAAGAATGCATAGAATGTGCTGATGTCACATAAGAAGGATCAGAGCTAAGAAACCAAAGGTGGGGTGATGTCACATGAAAGGATCTGATCAAGGTGGGGGGATGTGATGATGTCACCAGCTGCCTGATTCCAAGCATAGGCAGACTCATATCTCAACTCCACATAATAATTAATTAATTGCATTAATGAGAAATTGAACAGGTGTTCCTAATAATCCTTTAGGTGAGTGTAGAGCAACCCAAAGATAACACACATTGACATGACCTCTATCTGAAGGTAGGGTATTGCAAACCATAAACATATCAATCTTTACGGTCCGTGGTATGCAGGTCACTTGATTGAATATAAGAAAATATATAAGGCTCCACACGACAGGTTTGTGATACATGGCGCGCAACTGCATGTAAATGAACAAGCTAGTTTCTGTGACCGAGAAACCACCAGTAAAATGACTGACACATCATTATTTGCGGAATTTTCTTGGATATCAAATATTTGAATTCAAAGTCAGAGTCCAATTGAAGTGTAAGAAAAATAACTTCTGTGGCTTGAAGATCGAGCTCTTGCCCATAAAACATCAAGCTGACGTAGTCTCTGTGGCGCAATAGGTCAGCGCAGTCGGCTGTTAACCGAAAGGATGGTGGTTCAAGTCCACCCAGGGACGTTTTGTGCTTAAATAACCTGGAATGAGCCAACTCTGGGCTGTATCCTTTACAGGAGAATATAGAGAAGCCCAAAGATAACACAAGTGGTGTTACCTTTATCAGAAGGTCCAGTACTGTAAACCATGTACCTATCGATCATTTGTAATGCGGTTGTGACGGTCCTCTACGGACAGTCTCGCTGTGTTGTGTGTGTGAAGCTGCGTCTGCATATAGGGAAACCAGACCGAATCAGGGCAAGCACGTTGACATCTTGGACAGAGACACAAGCAGCCCACAGCAGTTATCAGGAGTTCTGCTCCTTTTTATTAACTATTTAACTGTGATCGTATAGTGGATCAGATCGAGCTCTTGCCCATAAAACATCAAGCTGACGTAGTCTCTGTGGCGCAATAGGTCAGCGCAGTCGGCTGTTAACCGAAAGGATGGTGGTTCAAGTCCACCCAGGGACGTTTTGTGCTTAAATAACCTGGAATGAGCCAACTCTGGGCTGTATCCTTTACAGGAGAATATAGAGAAGCCCAAAGATAACACAAGTGGTGTTACCTTTATCAGAAGGTCCAGTACTGTAAACCATGTACCTATCGATCATTTGTAATGCGGTTGTGACGGTCCTCTACGGACAGTCTCGCTGTGTTGTGTGTGTGAAGCTGCGTCTGCATATAGGGAAACCAGACCGAATCAGGGCAAGCACGTTGACATCTTGGACAGAGACACAAGCAGCCCACAGCAGTTATCAGGAGTTCTGCTCCTTTTTATTAACTATTTAACTGTGATCGTATAGTGGATCAGATCGAGCTCTTGCCCATAAAACATCAAGCTGACGTAGTCTCTGTGGCGCAATAGGTCAGCGCAGTCAGCTGTTAACCGAAAGGATGGTGGTTCAAGTCCACCCAGGGACGTTTTGTGCTTAAATAACCTGGAATGAGCCAACTCTGGGCTGTATCCTTCTGCAGGAGAATATATACTCACCTATAGGATTATTAGCAACATCATACTAATACTGTGTTTGACCCCCTTTCACCTTCAGAACTGCCTTAATTCTACGTGCCATTGATTCAACAAGGTGCTGAAAGCATTCTTTAGAAATGTTGGCCCATATTGATAGGATAGCATCTTGCAGGTGATGGAGATTTTTCTAAAGATATCCTAACACAATACATCCATTAATATTGCAGTTAGGTATTTATCATGAGAGATTATAGAGTTTGGAATCTGGCGGGCAAATGACGCTCAAGGCAGTTCTAGTAGTTATGGAATCCCGGCACTTCTAGTGTTAAATCATGTGTTCATGTTGTACCCGTTCATTATTGCATTGGTACTGTATTATTGTAATCATTTGTAATTAATTCCTGTTCATGCACTTGTATATTGTTGTTGGTTTTGATACGGGACACTGATGAAATATGAGGGGGGGGGGAGGGGGTTACTGGCCAACAGGCATCAGACTGGTCTGGAATATCAGAACAGCTGTAGTTAATTTGTTTGTTTGTGGTCTTGTTTCTTTTTTTAGTTTTATACATTTGAAGCCTTTTTATGTGTGTGACATGTAAGTTATGGTTCTAATAGTTGATAATGGTTATGTAATATAATATATGTAATGTAATGTTTTTGCCTGTTATGTTTAATTTATTAATAAAGACAGATTTTTGTTAAAAATGTTTTTCTGAACAGTAATGACATTCAAAACGGTGATAACTGAAAGAGATATAGCCTACAACACACAGTGTGTGTGTGTGTGTGTGTGTGTGTGTGTGTGTGTGCATACACATATGTATTGCAAACAGACCCGATTGTCAGTCTATTTCCCATTTGGCAGGGACATTTCTGGATTCAGGTGGACATTGTGGACAGAAACATTGGAGGATCTTGATTCCCACCATAGGATTTAGCCTGTATTGCACATTGGGGTACAAAGTCAATAAGATGCCTTCACATCCACAGCAATGTATTGCCATTGTCAAGACTTCCCTTGTTAACTATGACCTGGATGACTGAGAACCTACTATATCATGACATAGTTGATTCACTATATTATAATTTTTGAGACAGGTCCTACTGAACATCTGTTGGAGCAGTCAGGATGGCCGAGCGGTCCAAGGTGCTGTGTTCAGGTCGCAGTCTCCACTGGAGGTGTAGGTTCAAGTCCCACTTCTGACAAGTGCTTTCATCTGGAACTAATGACTGAGACATGATATTAAGAACTTAGCAGTTCTTTGGATTTAAGAGGACATGAAGGTGCGCAAGTTACGCAATTGCAAGTGCGGCATTTTGTGAGCATCTTTATTGTCAACACATGTAAAGTTACCATCTGTTTGTACACAGTAGACATATCTACTGCTGTATTTACTGTCTGAGGCAAGTCCTTTAAAACCTGTTCTTGATTTGCCTTTTCCCACATCCTCTGAACGCTTTGCTAATTAAATGACTTAAAGTTGGCCCGTAATTGTTGCTTTTTCATCTTTGTTGTGATTGTTGTGTGCCTTCAATATTTTCGAAGGTTCCATGGTGTAATGGTTAGCACTCTGGACTCTGAATCCAGCAATCTGAGTTCAAATCTCGGTGGAACCTGGTTTCAACCCTTGTATTGTCCTTTCTGTCACAGGGACATGTTTAGTTTATGTGACCTTTTGTACTAGCCTGCCGTTGTACTTCGGGGTCCCGAGACACCGCTTTCATTCCATGTCAAATGCCATCATGGCCTCATCCTTCGGGTCTCAGAGACCCCCTGTTTTATTTATAATGCCATGTCCCAGGGACCCATCCTTGTTCGATGTCATCTTTCTACTACCCTTGAGGCCTCAGCCTCACCATTTTGCAATCTCGTAGCCTTACATGTAGGTGTACCCATAATTAAATAAACACGTGGTGGCAAAGTTTATGCAGTGTTTTTTAATTTTTCTAATGTTTTTTTGTGAGTCAGAGCCAGGCAACAGCTGTGAGGGAGAGCCTGTGTGTCCTCTGCCTCTACACTTGGCACTATTTCACATCTTTGGTCTGTAGAAGGAGCCGGAGCCACACAGGAAAAGGTCAAAGCAGCGGCAGCCTAAGTCTCCAGGTGAGGCAGGTGGGAAGGAGCAATAAGGGGAAGGCCGACGGGGAGATTTTTCGAACAGCTGCTAACCAACCAACCTTGAGGAAGTCCCGGCGAACACGTTGGACTACTCAGGCAGGGAAAGCGGGCCTTGGCTTAGGCTGTGGTTAGCATTGGAGGAGAACTCCTGAGCCCTAACTATAAGCTTCATCAACGAGCAAAAAGCAAGGCTTACTCTTAAATGTGGAGATGGTGTCTGCTTCCTGAACCCAAACTGAATGTGATGACTACTGCATTGTGGAAACTTTGGTAGGCCTGGCCACGATTTCACGACAGGGAGAATTTTCCGTGAAGGTTATTGAGAGTTTAACGCAGCAGAGTTTGATTGTGCGAAGTCAACACAAACAAAGAAATGTGTTTACGCCCTGTTTCGAACAGGGGACCTTTCACGTGTAAGGCAAACGTGATAACCACTACACTACAGAAACTGATGAATGGTAGTTTTACGCATGTTCATTGAGAAATGCACCATTCATATTTTACTGCAAATGTTTAAAATGCTGTTAGACATGTTCATTTTTAGAGATTTTAAACTGGGTTAAGTAACAGATAAGTAACTTTGTCATTTTTCCCTGGCATTGTTGATATTAGAATATTGTAACCAGCATTAAGTGAGTAGGTTAGGGTCTGTGTGAATATGGGCTGAGCATTTACCTGGGCTGAACTTGTGAACATCTTCTTTTGCATATTCACTGTAAAGAGCCATTACTCCTCCAACTGCCAACTATTGTTCCAGAGACAATAGGGTATACAGTTTTAGATTGCAAGGTAACGGTCCAAGACCAAAGACTTCACTGAAATACCTCAAGGGATCAAAACAGTTTGTCATATCCCAAGCAGGTCATGGGAGAAGTGCAGAGCTGTTAGACACGTATTAAGTTAATCTTCTACTTTATTGCCTTTGTAAAACTTGTTGCATCATTTAATTTCCTCTGTCAGAGTAAGTAGCACTTACTGAATTCAACAGTCAAGCTAAAGCTAAAGTTAGAGTAATAAGAATGACTTACCAAAACAATCATTTATCCAGAGACACAATATAGAATGAATTATAACACATTTTAGCATTCTACATCTAGTAACACAACGTAAAATAGCTGTTACTGTTAAGACTTTAGATACAATCCTGGGATTCAGTTGTCAGCAAAACTACCCCATAGAGTAGCACTAACTAAAATCAACCCAATGCCAATGGTTGAGTTAGACCAATGTCAAAGTCTTACAGTCAGCAACCTTCTTTGCTCATGAGCTTCTCCATAAAACCGACGTTTCTTCTGGTATCCTCTGTGTTGTGATATAGAAGCAGTGGAAGTGGTTCCTTACACAGATTTGCCATCTTAAATACTGAATGCAGCCATTTCCACTCAACTACACCTTCTTTTTGATCAAGTTTCAATGGTCTTGTCTATTGTAAGTAGTGAATGGCTTCATGAATAGACAACCATTATAAAGTTATTATTAAAGAAGAGTGACGAAGAAGCCAAAGGAGAAAGGAGGGAAAGGAGTGGAACATTCCAGAACAAGATGACAGCAGAACATTCAAAAATAAACAATGCTGGGGCGCCCGGGGAGCTCAGGCGGTAGAACAGGCGCCCATACATAGAGGGTAACTCCTCGACACAGCGGGTCGTCTGCTGTCCTTTCAAAATAAAGGCTGAAAAAGCCCAAAAACATAATCCGTGTGTGTGTGTTTTTTTTTAAACAAAAATGAACAATTCTGTGTGTGTGTGTGTGTGTGTGTGTGTGTGTGTGTGTGTGTGTGTGTGTGTGTAACAAAATTCAAAAACAATTCTGTGTGTGTGTGTCTCTCAGTTTAATTCAAATGTGCTTTATTGGCATGAATGTAACAATATTGCCAAAGCATCATACAAACTATAGAAGAACCATCAACCCCATACATCACATTATGTAATTAAAGCATAAAGTAGTTAAATACTGTGTGGGTGTCTGTGTCTTATAAAAATTAAAATATAGCCTATTAAAAAATAAAAATGTGAAACAAACAATCAATGAATTAAATTAAAGACAATAATTGCAGAATGGTGAATAAATGATAATGAAGATAATTGTTAGATGGAGCCCTGTGTAACGCTTTTCTGTTTTTCTGTTTTATGAAGTTGTATTTAAGTTTTATGGGAACGCTTAAAAATGAGATACTACAAGAGCCCCCACGATACGATCACGATAGTTATGTTACAATAACATATTATTGTGATTTTGCAAGATATTTCTATATGCTCCAAGAGAGTGCAATTCATTTCAATTCAATTTTATTAATAGTATCAATTCATAACAAGTGTTATCTTGAGACACTTTACAGATAGAGTAGGTCTAGACCACACTCCAGAATTTACAAGGACCCAACAGTTCTAGTAGTTCCCTCCAGAGCAAGCAACAGTGCAACAGTGGCGAGGAAAAACTTCCTTTTAGGCAGAAACCTGGGACAGACCCAGGCTCTTGGTAGGCGGTGTCTGACGACCGGTTGGGGTTAGAATGAAGAGTGGCAATAACAGTCACAAAAAATAGTAGTTTGTAGTAGTTCTTTGTAGTAGTTCATGGCATAGCAGGGCACTGTGCAGCATTACAAGGCACAGCAGGACGTAGCAGGGCACAGCAGAGTGTAGGAGGATGTAACACGGCATCGCAGGACGTGTAGCGGGACCATGGCGACAGCTGCTACCATGATTTTTGAGCCTCCCTGATCCAAGGAAACATGCTGTGCGAAAAAGAACATAAGGACTCCGGGGAATGACTCCCCAGAGCTCGGTTAGTAACAAGCATTTCTGGGACATGGATGCACACAAATGGAAAGATAGAAATATAGAGGAGAGAGGAGCTCAGTGTGTCAAAGGAAGTCCCCCAGCTGTCTAAAACTATTACAGCATAACTAGGAGAGACAGGGTAAAGAGAGGAGCCTAGTCAGGCTAGAACTCTCCCCAACCGGATCGGGCTGTATGGCCTGCCTCCCTCTAGTTTTATTATATTATTGATTATATGATAGATAGATCTGACAACTATGACGAGAAGCAGGTGGGCCGGGTTAGGCGGTCGCCGCAACTCCTCACTCCCTAACAATATTTAGGTCAAGGTCAAGGTCAAAGTTTATTTCTATAGCACACTTACAAACAGTCACTACTGCCCCAAAGTGCTGTACAATTATAGACAACAACACAAGATAAAAGCATAATAAATACCCGGAAAAACCATCTAAAACAAAACATGCCAAAAACAATAAAAACAGACAACAGAAAAAAGCTCAAATCAATAACAAAATGTCACAGCTCAGCTTGTGTTAAAAGCCAGTGCAAAAAGATGAGTTTTTAAAAGGGATTTAAAACTCTCAATAGAGGAAGCTGCTCTAATGTTGAGAGGGAGAGCGTTCCAGAGCTTAGGACCTGCCACCGAAAAACCTCGGTCCCCTCTAGTTTTCAGTCTGGTTCTGGGACAGTCTAAAAGCAACTGGTCAGCGGACCTGAGTGCTCTGACTGGAGTGTGCAAAATCAGCATATCAGATAAGTATGATGGTGCTAGCCCGTTAAGAGATTTAAAAACAAACAATAAGATCTTAAAATGGATTCTAAAAACATTAGAAAAAAATGTAATTCTATGCTCTAACTATAAGCTTTATCAAAGAGGAAAGTCTTAAGCCTACTCTTAAATTTGGAGAAGGTGTCTGCCTCCTGAACCCAAACTGGAACCTGGTTCCACAGGAGAGGAGCCTGATAGCTGAACGCTCTGGCTCCCGTTCTACTTTTAGAGACTCTAAGAACCACAAGTAACCCTGCATTCTGGGAGCGCAGTGCTCTGGTGGGGTAGTAAGGTACTATGAGCTCTTTAAGATAAGATGGTGCCTGACCATGAAGAGCTTTGTAGGTGAGAAGAAGGATTTTAAATTCTATTCTGGATTTTACAGGAAGCCAATGCAGAGAAGCTAAAACAGGAGAGATGTGATCTCTTTTCCTGGTTCCTGTCAGAACACGTGCTGCAGCATTCTGGACCAGCTGAAAAGTCTTTATGGACTTTTTTGAGCAGCCTGATAATAAAGAATTGCAGTAATCCAGCCTAGAAGTAACACATTCATTGACTAGTTTTTCTGCATCATTATTAGACAGGATATTCCTGAATGTGATGACTACTGCACTGTGGAAACTTCAGTAGGCCTGGCCACGATTTCACAACAGGGAGATTTTCCTGTGAAGGGTATTGAAAGTTTAACTCAGCAGAGTAATAAAGTAACATGTTTCCGCCCTGTTTCGAACAGGGGACCTTTCACGTGTGAGGCAAACGTGATAACCACTACACTACGGAAACTGATGAACAGAGCTTCTTGCATGTTCGTGGGTAAATGCACCATTCATATTTAACTGCAAATGTTTAAAATGCTGTTAGACATGTTCATTTTTGACACATAGAGATTTTAAACTGGATTCAGTCACAGATGCTTTGTCATGGATTTGAGTAACAGCGAATATCAGGTAAACCTAAATATATCTACATGTATTTACTGTGGGGGGCTTGCTGGGCATGTACCGGCGGAAGGCGCATCGACCTTGTGGAAGCAGCGCGTCAAACAAGAACGAGATAGAAGAAAAAATTTAAAAAACACACAAAGACACACACGCACCCAAAGACAGTTGTACGGCAATGGTAAAAAAACAAATATATAACACAACAACAATAAAGCAATACAACACCTCGAAAGGGCACCAGCTGCCGCGTCCATGCGTCCCACACCCAGTTTGTCTGAGGCTTTCTGTCCACTTTCCAACAAAGATCAACACTGTTAGCATAGAATGGTGTGAGAACCCAGCTACTCCCAATGCTCTCTGAACGTAGGGCTAGTGGGGCAATGGGTAATACGTCTGACTACGGATAACAAGATCTTAGGGTTGACTTTAGGGTTTGTTCTGTTCTTTAGCTATTAAAATTAAATTACTTGATCCTCATGTCCAAGTTTACTCCTGTACAAACTGTCTATCACAGTAAATTTACATATATAAAGAGCCAAATGATGCGTGAATACCTTTTCAACATGTGCTAAAACAGCTGCACACCTGCGTGATAGATGATGATAGTGAGCACTCCATATATATCCCACAATCAAGCTGTCGCCTTAACAGCGACTTGAGCTGTGGTATTCTTTTTTGCTCAAAACGTTGAAAACCTAATGCAATTTTAAGGCTCCAGACAAATACACTCTACTGTTTGTGGATAAAATAAAACAACTCTCCCTCTTGATCCGGTTCTATAGTCTTGGTGTCCTTATGCAGAAGCACTATACGTATTTTAAGCAAAAGCCCTCGTGACAGGAAAAATCCACCAGATGACTTGCCATCCAAGCAGGGAGATCAGAGATTTGGGTGCTAGCAAGATGGATGTAGGTTGGCCATTGTTCATTTACACATAACACCCACATTGTTATGGAACAAACCTTCTTGAAAAAGGGCATGATTTCATTTTAAGACTTGTACGTGTAACACAATTGAGACAACAGTGTCTTAAAGCAATCAGGGTGGCTAAAATACACAACTCACCATGACAGAAATTGCAATTCAACACCTGAACAGGGACTTGAACCCTGGACCCTCAGATTAAAAGTCTGATGCTCTACCGGCTGAGCTACCCAGGCTTTTGAAAAGAATAACTGTGGACAAAACAATCACCTGAACTACAAATGGAAGTGCAAGTAAGTGAAGAACATTAAACTTTTGCCAGGATCACGGTCTTCTGGACAGCAGGAGGGTAGACCATGATCTGCACATTGCCTGAGAACACCAATTGTTATGAAACAAACTGGTTGAAAATCGGCTAAATCTGCCAAAACGGTTAAAAAGCTCAATGACACAACTCATCATGGCCACTGGCAGACTGTGAAATCCAGCTGATCCAGAATGCTGCAGCACGTGTTCTGACAGGAACCAGGAAAAGAGATCACATCTCTCCTGTTTTAGCTTCTCTGCATTGGCTTCCTGTAAAATCCAGAATAGAATTTAAAATCCTTCTTCTCATCTACAAAGCTCTTCATGATCAGGCACCATCTTATCTTAAAGAGCTCATAGTACCTTACTACCCCACCAGAGCACTGCGCTCCCAGAATGCAGGGTTACTTGTGGTTCCTAGAGTCTCTAAAAGTAGAATGGGAGCCAGAGCGTTCAGCTATCAAGCTCCTCTCCTGTAGAACCAGGTTCCAGTTTGGGTTCAGGAGGCAGACACCGTCTCCACATTTAAGAGTAGACGAAAGTCTTATGCTTAAGACTTTCGTCTTTGATAAAGCTTAAAGTCAAAGAGATAACTGTTGTTGTGATTCAGCACTATATAAATAAAATGTAATTGAATATTGTTAGGGAGTGAGGAGTCGCAGCGCCACACTCTGCTGTGCCCTGCTACGACCTGCTGTGCCTTGTAATGCCGCACAGTGCCCTGCTATGCCATGAACTACTACAAAGAACTACTACAAACTACTATTTTTTGTGGCTGTTATTGCCACTCTTCATTCTAACCCCAACCAGTCGTCAGACACCACCTACCAAGAGCCTGGGTCTGTCCGAGGTTTCTGCCTAAAAGGAAGTTTTTCCTCGCCACTGTCACACTGTTGCTTGCTCTGGAGGGAACTACTAGAACTGTTGGGTCCTTGTAAATTCTGGAGTGTAGTCTAGACCTACTCTATCTGGTCTAGACCTACTCTATCTGTAAAGTGTCTTGAGATAACTCTTGTTATGAATTGATACTATAAATAAAATTGAATTGAATTGAATTGAAGATCCTCCAATGTTTCTGTCCACAATGTCCACCTGAATCCAGAAATGTCCCTGCCAGATGGGAAATAGACTGACAATCGGTCTGTTTGCAATACATATGTGTACACACACACACAGTGTGTTGTAGGCTATATCTGTTTCAGTTATCACCGTTTTGAATGTCATTACTGTTCAGAAAAACATTTTGTTAACAAAATTCTGTCTTTATTGCCCAATAAATTAAACATAACATGCAATGGATAACGTGTCTAACTACGGATCAGAAGATTTTAGGTTCGACTCCTGGCTAGCTCGAGCTGCTATTTAGCTACTAACTGAAACAGTAACCTTGACCTTTGACCTCCAAAATCGAAATCAGTTAATCCGTGACTCCAAGTGGTTATGTATGCCGAATATGCAAAAAAAAATGTATGTGCCAAATATTCAGTATGTGCATTCGTTGTTAGTAGAGTGGACAATATCTCCGCCTGTCACGCGAAACACCGGGGTTCGATTCCCCAACAGGGAGATGTTTTTACCAGCTGCTTAACAATGCTACAAGGCCTTGAGTAAGTCAGCGTTGGACTACTCATGAGGGGAAAGTGGGCCTTGCTCAGGCTGTGTTCAGCATGGGAGGAGAACTCCTGACCCTAAATGGGAATATTGTCAAGCGATGGAAAGAGCACAACTCCTGGACATGAACAACACATCACAAGGCTCAGCAGGAGTTGGGAGAGTGCTGGGAGAAGGACTTTCGGTGGGCACCAAGGTGTTTCTGGAAAACCGTTCGCCATCTCTGGAGGGGCAAGCGGGGAACCATACAAGCTGTGTACAGTAAGGATGGGACGCTGTTGACCTCAACTCCACAGTGGCAAATCCCCAGGGATTTATGAAATCTGTCCAGAAATGCTGAAAGTTCTGGGTGAGGAGGGGCTGTCTTGGTTGACACGCCTCTTCAACATTGCGTGTCTACCTTGTAAAGTCTACTGCAAAGTGCTGGAAAGGAGGGTTTCACCAATCATTTAACCTTAGGTTAACGAGGAACAATCTCAGCAAGGTGATTGATGGATGATTTTAGTTCACCAAGCAATGTCATAACAATTGAGCACAAATGATGCTGCTCCAAGACATCACATTGGCTTCCAGCTATGTAATAATTGCAATTGGCAGTGGTGGGATTTGAACCCACGCCTCCAGAGAGACTGGAGCCTTAATCCAACGCCTTAGACGGATGTGGAGAGCTGTTACATGGAGGTAGTGTGGCCGAGTGGTCGAAGGTGCTGGATTTAGGCTCCAGTCTCTTTGGAGCGTGTGTGGTGTGCTGATAACACAGGACTGGACCCCCTGGCAAAAACATTCACATGAACTCGCAGATCAATTGACGAGTATCCCACCCACCATAAAAGAGATTATAGACCCCAAATGAGCCCTTTTTTATTTCCTGTGGGGGTCCAAGTGGAAATGACTGCAAAGAAGACAGGAGGGTAAGGAGTGCTGAACTAAGACAGCCAAGTTACGTCTTTTGGGCTCGTCCGGGATTTGAAAGCAGGACCTCGCACACCATAAGCCAGAATCATACCCCTAGACCAACAAGCCACGTAAAGCAGCTGGAAAGGCAGCTCCGATCTGTCATTGACTTGCAAGGCAATGGTCAAGGAGTTTGGCATGGGGTCTTTTTATGGCTCCACTGCCAGATTCAGGTTTCTGATTACATTGGACAACAGAATATTTTTGAAGCAAAACTTTTTACTAAAATTTAAACTTGAATACAGTATACAGTAAGAATATGCAAAGGATGATATTTAAACCTGCCGTTTTTTCACTTCATTGATACTCTACCTATTAACATTTCTTATGAAAAAGGCCAATGTCTATGATGTAATGATATACTAATTACGTGACTTTTCTTCATGACAGGTAAAATGCGCAAACAAATCTTTTTTCCTGGGAGAATTGGAGTTACATTTCGCAAGGGACCTCTGAGGTATCTTCACCAGGATCCTACTGATGCTGCAAAAGTCATTAAAGACGGCCTGACCAGCTCCTCCCTTACAGGTGCAGACTTGTCCTGGAGGAGCTGGTCAGGCCAAATGCTCTCAGTGTCGTCCGTCAGAGAGGAGGGGATGCCTCAGATAAATGTGAGGTGGCTGGAGAATACATCCTGCAGTTTGGGAAGTACAAGGGGAAGTCCTTCCGCTGGCTTCTTGAAAATGATATAGGGTGTACCATCTACCTAATCAGGAACAAGCTAAAGGAGGAGGCTGTGGAGTGTTTATAGCAGAGGGGCACAGCAAGGACAGCCTACTGTCATTTGTGAACTATGCCCTCAGCTTTCATGAAATCCAGTCTCTTCTTGACTCTGACAAGGCAAGGTCACAGGTTGTGACAGTAGCAGCATCAGAGGATGACCGGCTGGTCGGGTTTGGCTCTCGTGCCAACAACACCTGGCGAGAGATTTGGGACAGCAGGGATGATGGCTATGCAGACTTTATTCTGAATAAAAGGTGTGCTTCAGGGACAAAGATGCACAAGCTACAGCAATACCTGCAGAAGAAGCTGCCCTCACCTTCTGGCTCCTCTCTAATGTCACATACGTCAAATGCTCCTGCTGAAGCCATGGGTGGGTCTTGTTTTTCTTTTGTTTAGTCAGAAAGATGCACATACTGTCATGGCGGCCAGTACTAATGTTTGTCTGTTTGCATCACAGTGATGGATGAAGATGAAGAGCTGGAGAGAGTGATGCTGAACATTTCTCCTTCCAAGCAACATGAGCAAAGCTGTGAGAAAACATTAGTTGTCTATTTGTCTGTTTTTACTGCCTGAAGATTCTTAATGATTTAAAGTTCAAAGCAGTTCAGGAGTTGTTGACCGTGCCATGAAAGGTAATGTTCTCGAGGAAAATTACGATCTGTCCATTTTGACAAATCCACAACAAACCCTTCTCAATTGTTGAGTAAAGCAGGACATGGGTAAAGTGCACAGAGTTGTTAAACACACTTTATTGCCTTTGTAATACTTGTTGCATCCTTTAAATACCTCTGTCAGAGTCATTTGCAGCTCTTTGACAGACTGGACTATAGAACCAGATGGAGATGCCGGGGATGCCTTCACTACCACCGTTATGGGATGCCTTTTGTTGTCGGCAGGCGGGGGGGATACCCCCAATGGATTTCTATTCCATCGCCTTAAACACTCGACCACAAACCCAAAAAGTGGTGCTATACCTGTTTGCAGTGTTCAATTGGATTAGTAATACCAGACACGGGAAAGTACAAATCGTAGTGTGCTGCCTGTGTCTGTGGATCCTCGTGGAGGCAGCTTGATTGATCGATATGCTCCCTTATTTGTACCATTACAGAGAATCAATTCAATTTTATTTATATAGCACCAAATCACAACAACAGTTATCACATTGTGCTTTACATAAAAAGCAGGTCTGCTTTACATAAAAAGCAGGGGTATGATTCTTGCTTTGGGTGCGAGAGGTCCCTGGTTCAAATCCCGGATGAGCCCAAAGGACAAAACATTGTTAAGATCAAGAGGAGCATTTAAAGTCCTGTTTTGAATCAGGTCCACCCAGATGATAGAAAGGAGGTATTTTTGTTCATGTAGAATATTGCCAATTATACATTTTCAAATTTAAACTGTTAACACCGCATTACGTGGTGGTGGCACGGAAAGTGCTTACCTATGTATCGTCTCCCTTCGATAGCTCAGTTGGTAGAGCGGAGGACTGTAGAGGCATAAAGCGGAAATCCTTAGGTCACTGGTTCAAATCCGGTTCGAAGGAGTACTCTTTTCCAGAGTTTCCCGTCATCAATAAAGAATTTCTCATGTAGAGATGGACGGACATTTTTTTAATTATGGGTACACCTACATGTAGGGCTACGAGATTGCAATATAAGCCTATATATTACTATTAGGAGTATACATATGTCAAGGATGTATAAATTAAATAATCTTCTGCTGGAGTCCGATTTAATACGGCAACTATTCTATTGCTGAATGAGCTCTATCTGGAGTAAAAAGGAGTTGCACCAAAGAAAGTCATTGGACTGTAACTGACCACTCATAGACTGTTAATGGCATACATTGGGATGATGGTTGTCTATTCATGAAGCCATTCATTACTTACAATAGACAAGACCATTGAAACTCAAATCCATGACAACGCATCTGTGACTGAATCCAGTTTAAAATCTCTATGTGTCAAAAATGAACATGTCTAACAGCATTTTAAACATTTGCAGTAAAATATGAATGGTATATTTGCCCATGAACATGCAAAACATCTTTTCATCAGTTTCCGTAGTGTAGTGGAAACACATTTCTTTGTTTGTGTTGACTTTGCACAATCAAACTGTTGAACTCTCAGAAAAATCTCCCTGAGCCTACCAAAAGTTTCCACAGTGCAGAAGTCATCCCATTCAGGAATTCAGCAATATCGCTTCCTGCAGGTGTGTCTGGCTCTGGATCTGTGGGTGGAGATACCTGCTGCCTCCATGTTCCTGTTCCACACCCTCTGCTACAATTCTCCATGTGTCTCTGTGTGTGTGTGTGTGTCTCTCTCTCTGTCACTTTCTCTCACCCCCAACCGGTTGAGAACTGTTTGGTTTCTGTAAATAACATCACAGAGTACAGTCTAGACCTGCTTTTTATGTAAAGTGCAATGTGATAACTGTTGTTGTGATTTAGCGCTATATAAATAAAATTGAATTGATTCTCTGTAATGGTACAAATAAGGGAGCATATCAATCAATCCAGCTGCCTCCACGAGGATCCACAGACACAGGCAGTGAACTACGATGTGTACTTTCCCGTGTCTGGTATTACTAATCCAATTGAACACTGCAAACAGGTACAGCACCACTTTTGGGTTGTCGTGGTCGAGTGTTTAAGGCGATGGAATAGAAATCCATTGGGGGTATCCCCCCCGCCTGCCGACAACAAAAGGCATCCCATAACGGTGGTAGTGAAGCATTGACAGATCACATTATTGTGAACTTTCCCACATTCAGCGAGGGGGGTATAGTGGTCAGCATAGCTGCCTTCCAAACAACTGACCTGCTCAAATAAGGGATCATATCGATCAATCAAGCTGCCTCCATGAGGATCCACAGACACAGGCAGTGCACTGCGGTCTGCACTTTGCCCGTGTCTGGTGTTACTAGCCAACTGAATAGGTCATGAACATTCGTGCAAACAGATATGGCACCACTTTTGGGCTTTTTTGCTCCCGGTCCAGTTCCGGGTCCAATTCAATGTTCTCCTGTTAGCATCCAAGGCCATCCACAACCTCGCCCCCCCATATCTGTCAGATCTCCTCCGGTGTCCCACTCCCTCCCTCTCCCTCAGATCCTCTTCCTCCATAAACCTCTCTGTCCCTCCTCCCATCTCACCACCATGGGGGGCAGAGCATTCAGCCGCTCTGCTCCCCGTCTCTGGAACTCATTACCCCCCCCAACTCAGAAACATTGATCCATTCCCCCATTTCAAGTCTCAACTCAAAACACATCTGTTTAAAACTGCCTATTCCACTTAAATGTCTATTGCTCTGCCTTTTACGTTGTTTTGTTGTATATTATTTGTTTTGCTGTTTTATTTTATTATTTATAGTATTTTATATTTTATTTTAGTTTTTTCTGTTTAATATATGAATACCCTGTGCGGTGAGGCACCTTTAAATAAAATGTATTATTATTATTATTAGTATTAGATGTGTTACAAGATGTGCAGTGAGCGTTGTATTGTCCAGCAGAAAGGCAACAGATGTGTTACTTTTCCACTATGATTTATACCATAGCAGTGCCAGCATTTTGCCCAGGTTTGATTTCCAGCCACTGCCAGGTTTTGAAGCCATATACAACATTAACATTACATATTTCACCCAGGTTTCTTCTCTTATTCAGTAACATCAGAAAAATGTAAACAAAAAACAGTAAAACTTCAGGGGATGTAGCTCAGTGGTAGAGCGCATGCTTTGCATGTATGAGGCCCCGGGTTCAATCCCCGGCATCTCCATCTGGTTTTAAGGTCCAGTCTGTCAAAGAGCTGCAAAAGACTTTGACAGAGGTAATTAAATTAAACAAGAATTATAAAGGCAATAAAGTGTGTTTAATAAAGTGTGTTAAGCTTGATTGCTAAAAACTCTGGCTCCCATTCTACTTTTAGAGACTCTAGGAACCACAAGTAACCCTGCATTCTGGGAGCGCAGTGCTCTGGTGGGTTAGTAAGGTACTATGAGCTCTTTAAGATAAGATGGTGTCTGACCATGAAGAGCTTTGTAGGTGAGAAGAAGGATTTTAAATTCTATTCTGGATTTTACAGGAAGCCAATGCAGAGAAGCTAAAACAGGAGAGATGTGATCTCTTTTCCTAGTTCCTGTCAGGTGTAGCAGCTGTCGCTGTGGTCCTGCTACAAGTACTGCAATGCCTTGTTACGTCCTGCTAGCAGGTTTAGACATTTAACTTCAGACACTTGCAGCAGCAGATGCTTTGTTAAACATCAATGTAGAATTAAAGCTGATACCATTCATAGCAATTAGCAGAGGATGGTTTCGACTCAACGACCTCTGTGTTATGGGCCTAGCACACTTCCGCTGCACCACTCTGCTCTCTTCAACCTGCTCGGATTACTCACACAATGACTATTCACATCGGTGTTTTAAAAAAATGACATTGTGAGTACAGATATAAACATCAGCATGTAGTCTACCAAGTTGCCTCTTATCATTTTAGTTTGGAAAGCGGCACACCAAGTGAGGCTTACCGCGAGCAGAAGGCTGTACTCACTCTGGTCTTCATAACACACAAGTCTTTCTCCTTTTACTAAAGACTTCCTTGGAGGGGAACGCCGAAGAGTTGAAACTATTTTTGGTGAGCTTTGCTGTTTGGCCGAGCCTTTTGTACTTCTGAAAAACAAATATGCTGCCCTTAACTAGACTCAGATTCTTAACAGCAGCTAAATAATAGAAGTAAGACCCTTGCCCATGTTCATGGGCCGTGGACAGCGACTGAGACGACAGGACTCCCCCTGACTGTGACCCGGACCGACCATAAAATACTTGGGGTAAAATTCGATCGGGAGGGTTTTTCTGCATCATTTTTAGATAGGATATTCCTGAATTCCTGAATGTGATGACTATGGAACCTTCGGTAGGTTTGGCCGCGATTTCACGACAGGGAGATTTATCCGTGAAGGTTATTGAGAGTTTAACTCAGCAGAGTTTGATTGTGCAAACTGAAAACAGAGAAATGTGTTTCCGACCTGTTTTGAACAGGGGACCTTTCGCGTGTGAGGCGAACGTGATAACCACTACACTACGGAAACTGCATAAAAAAAATCTTCTATTCATCTTTTATTGTAATCTATCATCAAGCTTTCTCTGTTGGTGTTGTTTTTAGAATCAGCAGTACTAGATAAACCATCCTTGGAATTGTTAGTTGTTACTAGAGACGAGCCGGATACTCGGCTGGAACGAGTATCCGGTACGGATAAAGCCCTTTTGCCGAGTACGAGGATGATACGAGTAATACAGTCAGTAGGCTCGTTCGAGATGAGCCAGGTCTGCGCAGAATCGATCCCTGGCGATCGGCGCCCGTTGCATGCTGGGTAGATTTGTGTCCGACTTGATCCCGACTTGCTCTGACGTCATGCACACGTGGGCAACGGACATCTCACGAGAGCAAGGCGGCCGCAGTTCTGAGACGCAGGTAGCGCAGTTGCTTTTCACCGACTGCAAGAGCCAGGCGGACCCAGAGCATGCTGGGAAACGCCGGCTTCTCAGCTGATTTAACAGCTGATTGGTTTACAACATGATGACGTTTGATATAAACTTTTTATTGTTTTTTTAATCGGAGGGATTTTAGTTGCTATTTGTCTGATTTAAAGACTTATTCTGTACAGAACACACGTTGTGTGGCTGATAGTGACGTTAAGAAGTCAGAGAGACTAAATCTGTTCAGATCATAGATCATCGCCAGTCTGTTGTTAATTAAAATCAGCAACAGATTGCATGTAGAACATTCTGATAGCTAATCTGTCATAATTAAAACAACTAGAGAGTGTGTACCAGCTGATCTGTGGGTCTGATTATATTTTATTGAATCATAATCGCACCATAGTGTTTTTGTCACTTCCTGTTCAGTCTGAAGGCGGCTGGAATCAGATGGAAACTGTCCGACTTTACCGCAGCTTTTTTTCCCCGCCCCCTGCTGCTGCCGCCTGCTCTCGTCTACTTTACAGGCGAGGCGCAGTTCATCTCGAACGAGCCTAGTATCTGTGCTGGGATTGAATAAAACTCCTCATTGGGTAGCCGACTGTGTCTGTGTTCTGTGATAGGCTAGTCGTCACAGCGCCCCTCCCCTACACTGTTCTGTGATAGGCTAGTCGTCACAGCGCCCCTCCCTACACTGTTCTGTGATAGGCTAGTCGTCACAGCGCCCCCTACACTGTTCTGTGATAGGCTAGTCGTCACAGCACCCCCCCAACGCTGTTCTGTGATAGGCTAGTCGTCACAGCGCCCCCCCCAACACTGTTCTGTGATAGGCTAGTCGTCACAGCGCCCCCACACACACACATACAGATTTCTTGTGTTGCTCTGCCCTGCTCACTCTCAGTCACACACAGAACACTGAGAACAGCTCTCTCTCTCTCTCTCTCTCTCTCTCTCTCTCTCTCTCTCTCTCTCTCTCTCAGTCACTCCGGTCCGCGGGTCTTTCCCGTTAACGTTTAGGGTTTCTTCAGCTTCAGCTTTGTTTTTAACTTGGGTTTGTGGTACTTCCTTAGTAACCAGTAGATTTCTGGTAAACGTGGGCTTTCAGACATAGAATGCCACTTGCGTTGCGTCTTTGTTACCGTCCGCTGGCTCTAATTTATTCACTCTATTTGATCCGTAGAACACAGTCGTGTTCCCCCTCTCTCTCTCTCTCTTACTCACACACACACACACGCCTGGTGTGGAAATAAAAAAAAAAAACATTGTAACATTATGATATTGTTACTGAACAAACCTTCTTGAAAAAGGGCAACATTACTCTTTAAAGACTGGTACACATACCACAATTGAGACAACAGTGTCTTAAAGTGTTCAGGCTGGCCAAAGTGCACAACTCATCATGGCTGCAAGCAGAATTTGCAATTTACTTATGGCCACCATGTTCTATAACATGGAAATATCACTGAATACAAGAAACCCAAAAACCTGGGTAAAACATGTAATGTTAATGTTGTATATGGCTTCAAAACCTGTAAATGCAACTGTGGTGGCTGGAAATCAAACCTGGGCAAAAGGCTTGCACTGCTAATGGTATAAATCATAGTGAAAAGTAGTGCGCTGCCTGTGTCTGTGGATCCTCGTGGAGGCAGCTTGATTGATTGATATGCTCCCTTATTTGTACCATAACAGAGATCTAATATTTTATCAAATCGGGTTGGGCAAGTAACCTTTCTGGTTACTTCTTGACAAATAAAGCAAGTAACCACACAATGAAAACTACTGCGATGGCTGGGAATCGAACCCAGGTCAACTGTTTGGAAGACAGCTATGCTCACCACTATACCACCATCACTGGACAACACAGCTGGTGTCCTTAAAGGTTGGATTTTTCCTTTTTATTAAATTAATGCATCAAGATTCAATTTCCAAAACATTATTTTTATTCCTCTTTTTAGTCAACTTCAGCATGGGTTCCTAAACACATGCATACCACTGTATGCATGTATACCTGCATGCATTTCAAAATGTAGGCCAAGTATGTACTTACAAAAGGAAACAGAGCTGTACTGACAATGAGGAAGGTGATCATATCGTCACTGAAAACATATCTTTGATAGCAGGATCATTCTCAATCTCCCTTCGATAGGTCGCTGGATCAAGTCCGGCTCGAAGGAGCACTCTTTTCCAGAGTTTCCCATCGGGTATCAATAAAGTATTTCTGATTCTGATGTAGAGATGGACGGACAACCCAAAATACTCTTTGCCGAAACATAACAAGAAACAAAAAAAAAGAATAGAGAACTACAGACAAAGATGTGAAATAGTGCCAAGTGTAGAGGCAGAGGACACACGGGCTCTCCCTCACAGCTGTTGCCTGGCTCTGACTCACAAAAAAACATTAGAAAAATTTAAAAACACTGCATAAACTTTGCCACTGCGTGTTTATTTAATTATGGGTACACCTACATGTAAGGCTACGAGATTGCAAAATGGTGAGGCTGAGGCCTCAAGGGTAGTAGAAAGATGACATCGAACAAGGATGGGTCCCTGGGACATGGCATGATAAATAAAACAGGCGGTCTCTGAGACCCAAAGGATGAGGCCACGATGGCATTTGACATGGAATGAAAGCGGTGTCTCAGGACCCCGAAGCACAACGGCAGGCTAGTACAAAAGGTCACCTAAACTAAACATGTCCCTGTGACACAAAGGACAATACAAGGGTTCCACCGAGATTTGAACTCAGGTGGCTGGATTCAGAGTCCAGAGTGCTAACCATTACACCATGGAACCTTCAATAGTATTACAGCGGTTTGCTTGGCAGTTTCTTTCATAATATCCACATGTAAACTATTGAAGGCACACAACAATCACAACAAAGATGAAAAAGCAACAATTACTGGCTAACTTTAAATCATTTAGTTAGCGAAGCGTTCAGAGGATGTGGGAAAAGGCAAATCAAGAACAGGTTTTAAAGGACTTGCCTCAGACAGTAAATACAGCAGTAGATATGTCTACTGTGTACAAACAGATGATAACTTTACATGTGTTGACAACAAAGATGCTCACAAAACACTGTATGCAGCGTATTTTGCGCACATTCATGTCCTCTTAAATACAAAGAACTGCTAAGTTCTTGATTCCCAATATCATGTCTCAGTCATTAATTCCAGACGAAAACACTTGTCACAAGTGGGATTTGAACCTACACCACCAGTGGAGACTGCAACCTGAACGCAGCACCTTGGACCGCTTGGCCATCCTGACTGCTCCAACAGATGTTCAGTAGGACCTGTCTCAAAAATTATAATATAGTGAATCAACGATGTCATGATATAGTAGGTTCTCAGTCATCCAGGTCATAGTTAACAAGGGAAGTCTTGACAATGGCAATACATTGCTGTGGATGTGAAGGCATCTTATTGACTTTGTACCCCAATGTGCAATACAGGCTAAATCCTATGGTGGGAATGAAGATCCTCCAATTTTTCTGTCCACAATGTCCACCTGAATCCAGAAATGTCCCTGCCAGATGGGAAATAGGCTGACAATCGGGTCTGTTTGCAATACATATGTGTATACATACACACACACACACACACACACACACACACACACGGTGTGTTGTAGGCTATATCTGTTTTCAGTTATCACCGTTTTGAATGTCATTAATGTTCAGAAAAACATTTTGTTAACAAAATTCTGTCTTTATTGCCCAATAAATTAAACATAACAGGCAACAACATTACATAAAATATATTGTATTACATAACCATTATCAACTATTAGAACCATAACTTACATGTCACAAACACAAAAAGGCTTCAAATGTATGAAACTAAAAAAATGACACAAGACCACAAACAAACAAATTAACAACAGCTGTTCTGATATTCCAGACCAGCCTGATGCCTGTTGGTCCGTAACCCCCTCATATTTCATCAGTGTCCCGTATCAAAACCAACAACAATATACAAGTGCATGAACAGGAATTAATTACAAATGATTACAATAATACAGTACCAATGCAATAATGAACGGGTACAACATGAACACATGATTTAACACTAGAAGTGCCGGGACTCCATAACTACTAGAACTGCCTTGAGCGTCATTTGACCACCAGATTCCAAACTCTATAATCTCTCATGATAAATACCTAATTGCAATATTAATGCAGGTATTGTGTTAGGATATCTTTAGAAAAATCTCCATCACCTGCAAGATGCTATCCTATCAATATGGGCCAACATTTCTAAAGAATGCTTTCAGCACCTTGTTGAATCAATGGCACGTAGAATTAAGGCAATTTTGAAGGTGAAAGGAGGTCAAACACAGTATTAGTACAATGTTGCTAATAATCCTATAGGTGAGTGTATATTCTCCTGCAGAAGGATACAGCCCAGAGTTGGCTCATTCCAGGTTATTTAAGCACAAAACGTCCCAGGGTGGACTTGAACCACCATCCTTTCGGTTAACAGCCGACTGCGCTGACCTATTGCGCCACAGAGACTACATCAGAGACTACTAGATGTTTTATGGGCAAGAGCTCGATCTTCAAGCCACAGAAGGTATTTTTCTTACACTTCAATTGGACTCTGACTTTGAATTCAAATATTTGGTATCCAAGAAAATTCCTCAAATAATGATGTGTCAGTCATTTTACTGGTGGTTTCTCGGTCACAGAAACTAGCTTGTTCATTTACATGCAGTTGCGCGCCATGTATCACAAACCTGTCGTGTGGAGCCTTATATATTTTCTTATATTCAATCAAGTGACCTACATACCACGGACCGTAAAGATTGATATGTTTATGGTTTGCAATACCCTACCTTCAGATAGAGGTCATGTCAATGTGTGTTATCTTTGGGTTGCTCTACACTCACCTAAAGGATTATTAGGAACACCTGTTCAATTTCTCATTAATGCAATTAATTAATTATTATGTGGAGTTGAGATATGAGTCTGCCTATGCTTGGAATCAGGCAGCTGGTGACATCATCACATCCCCCCCCACCTTGATCAGATCCTTTCATGTGACATCACCCCACCTTTGGTTTCTTAGCTCTGATCCTTCTTATGTGACATCAGCACATTCTATGCATTCTTCGGTTCTCTTCTGTTGTTTTTTCAATTGTAAACTTTATCAACAAATATTTTTTGGCAAAGTGACATCCCAGCTTAAAAAATGTGAAATTAAATAATTTTAAAAAGTTTAATTACAAGAATACATCCAAAATGTACCTTAACCCTCCGAGGATGAAAGACGCACCAGCACGTCCAAACGATGTTTGAGCAATCTCCTACTCAAAAATCGATATTTAAAAATTTCATTTCAGACATTTATTTACTATTTTAATTATATACAACCTTTCAAATGCCACATACACCATAAAAACAGGGTGTACCACTTTATTTCTATGACATACACATTGATAATTTGAGGAATATTCATCCAAAAACATTAAAAGTATAGTAAAACACTAACAGGGGATATTTAACTGCAGAATGAGGGGTTTTACTTTTGACGATTTAAGTAAAATATTGTTGATACTTGTTGCAGGACTTTCACTTGTGGCGTATTTTCAGTGTTGTATTAACAGAGCAGCCTGCGTTGTCTCTGCCGCTGGTCTGGCCTAATATGGCTTCTGGTCTTTTAATATTAACAGTCTATGGTCTCGACTGAGTCCAGGTGACTTCATTATGTTTATTATAATATTGGAGGGAAAG
Organism: Percina caprodes; assembly: GCA_013375575.1. Taxonomy (NCBI): domain Eukaryota; kingdom Metazoa; phylum Chordata; class Actinopteri; order Perciformes; family Percidae; genus Percina; species Percina caprodes. The sequence goes on from JABXJD010000115.1 coordinate 49,705, forward strand.
TGAAACACAGCTTAAACGGGGGTGTTGTTCGGCTTTTCACAAGTTTAGACAGCTAGCTAACGCTACGGCGCTGGACGTTAGCCCAACAGCGTTAGCCTAGCCTGCTAGGTAAATATTACAACTGCCTTTGGTGTTGCCTATATATGCCTCCATGTTGTCAACATAATACCTGTGGCGTTAGTGCACCTTTTGTACCATAATTGTATTGAATGAAATAGTAAGCTTTGCTCCTATGAGATGGGGGGGTTTTTTGTTACGTTACACACAAAGCTAACTGGCTATAGTTAGCCTGTACTTATGCTAACGGATATAGCTAACGTTGGGTAGCCAGCCAGCAACTTTGGCAGTAGAGTTTCGGTAAGCTAACCACGACAGCGTTGTCGCCCACAATCAACCTGCAGTGATGTTTGAAATAGAGACACTTATATAGGTTATAATCCTATATAAGATCCTGGACATTATTTTCATTTATGACGTTAAAGGCAAATGAAGCGTAGCCCGAGTGTGCGCGGCCTGGAGAGACGCGTCCGACCACAAGTCGGTGTGGAAGCCGAGCTCCATCTGTGGCGAGCAGTCTGCAGACCGGGGGAATAACGTTCAGATTCTCAGGGACCAGGTCTGAGCTCCAGGACTCATGGAAAGCCAGGACTGGTGTGGATGTTTCAATCTCACAGACAACGGACTTGGACAAGCTATTAAAAAAACTTTTGAAGGATACAACGGTGTACAAATACGTGTTGAGTATACTGTGAAAATGTTTTATGGAGCTCTCAGCTAATCGGAATCTGTAAAATATTGATTTTGCTCCAAACTGCTCTTTCCTTAACAACTTCCATATGGATTTATTTTAAAATGATGCGCTTTTTGCCCAAATAAATAGAACATATGTTAAATTACCCTCTGTTCATTGTTGTTTAACCAAACTTTAATGTTTTTTGAAAATACATGTCTTTCTTATAACCCATGTCCTAATAACAATATAATTCAATATTTATTACTGTGTACCCCGCACAGTAATACTGGTCACCTCTTACCAGACCACACTACATCTGGAGTAAAGCTATATTGTCATTGAGGTGCTCAGTACTAGTACTACTGTAGTAGTATCAGTTCTAATGCGCAGTACTAGTACTACTGTAGCAGTGGTAATAGTAGTGGATTGGTGTTTGTATCATTTCTAACACTGCTATTATGAGGTATCACCATATCTTATTCTGTTTTCTTTAGATTATATGATATCAAGGGGAATGGCTATAATGGCCCATAATGACTGTCTTGATACTGTCATAAGACGTTTATTTTGTATAGCGTGTCTGTATGCAGTGAACTGGTGTTGTCTAGGGATAAGGAGCCTTTCATATGACTCAGTCTAAAGAGAATGGTAAAGTTAATATAAACAATTAAAATATGGTGCATGCTGGTTGGAGAGGACCATGATCCTGTCTGAAATGTCACAAACGGATTTAGGCATCGTCAGATCAGCTGATTGCGGGGGAGCTGCTCGACCGGCGGCTCTAACGCACTCGCTCCCCTACAGCACCCGCTCTCCACCCACTCACTCCCCTACACCACCCGCTCTCCACCACAGCTTTGCCACCACGCACACAAGCACCTGCCAAACAGCAACACGTTTTCACCGGAGGAAGAGGTAAACGCTTAGAAATAACACTAGGGGGGGGGGTGCCTTCTATCCCTATATCTAGAAAAGTGGATATTATGAAAGAAGAAGAAGCTGCCCTTTTTCCAATAACATTAACAAGCATCTCGTTAGTTACGGTCCCTGTGTTTGTCACGATGTAGAGAAGTAAGACCTGCAGGTAGTGTGGCCGAGTGGTCTAAGGTGCTGGATTAAGGCTCCAGTCTCTCTGGACCTAAGGTTAAATGATTGGTGAAACCCTCCTTTCCAGCACTTTGCAGTAGACTTTACAAGGGAGACACGCAATGTTGAAGAGGCGTGTCAACTAAGACATCCTGGAATGCTGAAAGTTCTGGGTGAGGAGGTGTGTGAGGAGGGTGTTGGACGGATTTCATAAATCCCTGGGGATTTGCCACTGTGGAGTTGAGGTCAACAGCGTCCCATCCTTACTGTACACAGCTTGTATGGTTCCCCGCTTGCCCCTCCAGAGATGGCGACCGAAGGTCCTTCTCCCAGCACTCTCCAACCTCCTGCTGCACCTTGTGACGTGTTGTTCATGTCCAGGAGTTGTGCTCATTCCATCGCTTGACAATATTCCCATTTAGGGTCAGGAGTTCTCCTCCCATGCTGAACACAGCCTGAGAGAGGCCCACTTTCCCCTCATGAATGCTGACTTCCTCGAGGCCTTAAAACAAACCTCCCCGTCGGGGAATCGAACCCCGGTCTTCCGCGTGACAGGCGGAGATACTGTCCACTATACTAACGAGCAATGAACATGTGGAATGTTTGGCACATCGATCAATACGTGGTGCTATTCCAGCATTTAGGTCACAGGCTTCCACAGTGCAGTAGTCGTCACATTCAGGAATATCCTGTCTAAAAATGATGCAGAAAAACTAGTCTTCTACTTCTTCTACTTCTTCTACTTCTACTTCTAAGATGGATTACTGCAATTCTTTATTACCAGGCTGCTCGAAAAAGTCCATAAAGACTCTTCAGCTGATCCAGAATGCTGCAGCACAGCTGTGCGTCTGCAGAAGAGCGCCTTGTTTTCTTTTAGCTTGGAAGAAGGCTTTAGCTTATGACAAGGTCAACAGATTGCACTCACTTCAGTATTGAAGCACATCCTTAGAGCTAATGGCCCTCATTTATCAACCTAACGTAGAAACTAAGTAAGACTGCAGCTATGGCACGGTTCTGGATGGGATTGATTGTGCAAAGTCAACACAAACAAAGAAATGTGTTTCCGCCCTGGTTTGAACAGGGGACCTTTTGCATGTTAAGCAAACGTGATAACCACTACATTACGTAAACTCTCCCCATCGGGAAATCAAACCCTAGTCTTCTGTGTGATGAGAACCTACTCCCTTAATGCTGGTTACAATATTCTAAAATCAACAATGCCAGAGAAAAATGACAAAGAGTGATAACAATTTTTAAATAAAGTATTGGCTTTTGCCATGCTAAAGTTGTGTCTGTCACTAAGTGGAGAGATGTTACGTGCAGGTAGTGTGGCCGAGTGGTTACATAGCTGGAAGGCAACTAATGTGATGACTTGGAGTTCTATCAGATGTCATAAGAGACATTTTGGTAGACTCCTTGCTGACTCTGCTGTTTATATCTGTACTGGCAAGGCCCTGTTTTTAAATGACCACCCAATCGTAAATGTTCAATGTGAAATATTCATGGCCAATATTGTTGGTAACTGCGTCTCATGTCGGCCGTCACGGTAGAGATACGCTACCTATACCATCCAAAGACTGAGACTGTAGGTATATGTTATATGCCCGTATATGAAAACGGTAAAGGGAAGGACCGGAGTATAACTTAAACGTTAATATTAAACACCCACAATATCAAGGTTTGCTTACACAAACCAACAACTTTTATTTATTGTTTTCCTCATGAAGCACAATCTGATGATTATTTTCGCTTTTATCGCTTTTTAAATCTGCTCTTAGCCTGAAGCTGCACGCTGTGTCTGCCACTCCGTGTTGTGTTTGGATTAGGCTAACGGTAGGCTAACGGTAACTCAGGCACGCACCTACCTAGGGCTCCGTTATGTAGAATCATAGCTAAATGATTGCTGTTAGGGCACATTCAGCACCTTTACCAACATGATTTCACATTTTGTCTTTATGTTAACACATTGACAAGATTAGAAAACATGCTTACAGTAAGATAGGAGTAAAGTGGGCTAGCTAACGCTAGTCTACAAGCCCAGGCAGCAGGAAGGTGAAGCTACGATTAAACTGTCAATTAACATTAGTCAACCTGTTTATTAAATGCCTACAAACTAACACATAAGTCTAACAAGACTAACACTGAATTCACCATGCATTTAACTTGACAGCTAGCTATAACGTTAGCTTAACATCTGTTACAATCAAGTTAATTTACTACACATCTAAGCTAGTCGCTCTAACGTTAGCTAATGTTAATTTATCAAAACACAAACTGATAGCATTGACTAGTGTTAACAGAACCCTGTTAAAGTAAAAAATATAACACACCAATTAATATAAATGGTGGTTCTTTTCAGTCCAAATGGCCAAGGACATGAGACCTGTAAGCCTACTTTAAACTAGATGTGGAAAGTTGATTGTTTTCACATGTGCTGTGGCTTAAAACCAGGTTCCACCGAGATTTGAACTCAGATTGCTGGATTCAGAGTCCAGAGTGCTAACCATTACACCATGGAACCTGCTAAAGTGTTGCAGGGGTTTGCTTGGCAGTTTCTTTCATAATATCCACATGTATAATATTGAAGGCACACAACAATCACAACAAAGATGAAAAAGCAACAATTACTGGCCAACTTTAAGTCATTTAGTTAGCGAAGCGTTCAGAGGATGTGGGAAAAGGCAAATCAAGAACAGGTTTTAAAGGACTTGCCTCAGACAGTAAATACAGCAGTAGACATGTCTACTGTGTACAAACAGATGGTAACTTTACATGTGTTGACAATAAAGATGCTCACAAAACCTTACCGTTTTCAATCTAAATGGCCAAGGACATTAGACTTGTAAGCCTACTTTAAACTAGATGTGGAAAGTTGATTTTTTTTCACCTGTGCTGTGTCTGGAAACCAGGTTCCACCGAGATTTGAACTCAGATCGCTGGATTCAAAGTCCAGAGTGCTAACCATTACACCATGGAACCTTCGAAAGCTCACAAAACGCTGCACTTGCAATTGCATATCTTGCGCACATTCATGTCCTCTTAAATACAAAGAACTGCTAAGTTCTTAATTCCCAATATCATGTCTCAGTCATTAGTTCCAGATGAAAGCACTTGTCAGAAGTGGGATTTGAACCCACGCCTCCAGTGGAGACTGGGACCTGAACGCAGCACCTTGGACCGCTCGGCCATCCTGACTGCTCCAACAGATGTTCAGTAGGACCTGTCTCAAAAATTATAATATAGTGAATCAACTATGTCATGATATAGTAGGTTCTCAGTCATCCAGGTCATAGTTAACAAGGGAAGTCTTGACAATGGCAATACATTGCTGTGGATGTGAAGGCATCTTATTGACTTTGTACCCCAATGTGCAATACAGGCTAAATCCTATGGTGGGAATCAAGATCCTCCAATGTTTCTGTCCACAATGTCCACCTGAATCCAGAAATGTCCCTGCCAGATGGGAAATAGACTGACAATCGGGTCTGTTTGCAATACATATGTGTATACTCACACAAACACACACACACACACACACACACACACACACACACACACACCCCCTATATGTCACCAGTGTCCTGTATCAAAACCAACAACAATATACAAGTGCATGAACAGGAATTAATTACAAATGATTACAATAATACAGTACCAATGCAATAATGAACGGGTACAACATGAACACATGATTTAACACTAGAAGTGCCGGGATTCCATAACTACTAGAACTGCCTTGAGCGTCATTTGACCACCAGATTCCAAACTCTATAATCTCTCATGATAAATACTTAATTGCAATATTAATGCATGTATTGTGTTAGGATATCTTTAGAAAAATCTCCATCACCTGCAAGATGCTATCCTATCAATATGGGCCAACATTTCTAAAGAATGCTTTCAGCACCTTGTTGAATCAATGGCACGTAGAATTAAGGCAGTTCTGAAGGTGAAAGGGGGTCAAACACAGTATTAGTATGATGTTGCTAATAATCCTATAGGTGAGTGTATATTCTCCTGTAAAAGATACAGCCCAGAGTTGGCTCATTCCAGGTTATTTAAGCACAAAACGTCCCTGGGTGGACTTGAACCACCATCCTTTCGGTTAACAGCCGACTGCGCTGACCTATTGCGCCACAGAGACTACGTCAGCCAGATGTTTTATGGGCAAGAGCTCCATCTTCAAGCCACAGAAGGTATTTTTCTTACACTTCAATTGGACTCTGACTTTGAATTCAAATATTTGGTATCCAAGAAAATTCCACAAATAATGATGTGTCAGTCATTTTACTGGTGGTTTCTCGGTCACAGAAACTAGCTTGTTCATTTACATGCAGTTGCGCGCCATGTATCACAAACCTGTCGTGTGGAGCCTTATATATTTTCTTATATTCAATCAAGTGACCTACATACCACGGACCGTAAAGATTGATATGTTTATGGTTTGCAATACCCTACCTTCAGATAGAGGTCATGTCAATGTGTGTTATCTTTGGGTTGCTCTACACTCACCTAAAGGATTATTAGGAACACCTGTTCAATTTCTCATTAATGCAATTAATTAATTATTATGTGGAGTTGAGATATGAGTCTGCCTATGCTTGGAATCAGGCAGCTGGTGACATCATCACATCCCCCCACCTTGATCAGATCCTTTCATGTGACATCACCCCACCTTTGGTTTCTTAGCTCTGATCCTTCTTATGTGACATCAGCACATTCTATGCATTCTTCGGTTCTCTTCTGTTGTTTTTTCAATTGTAAACTTTATCAACAAATATTTTTGGCAAAGTGACATCCCAGCTTAAAAAATGTGAAATTAAAATATTTTAAAAAGTTTAATTACATGAATACATCCAAAATGTACCTTAACCCTCCGAGGATGAAAGACGCACCAGCACGTCCAAACGATGTTTGAGCAATCTCCTACTCAAAAATCGATATTTAAAAATTTCATTTCAGACATTTATTTACTATTTTAATTATATACAACCTTTCAAATGCCACATACACCATAAAAACAGAGTGTACCACTTTATTTCTATGACATACACATTGATAATTTGAGGAATATTCATCCAAAAACATTAAAAGTATAGTATAACACTAACAGGATATTTAACTGCAGAATGAGGGGTTTTACTTTTGACGATTTAAGTAAAATATTGTTGATACTTGTTGCAGGACTTTTACTTGTGGCGTATTTTCAGTGTTGTATTAACAGAGCAGCCTGCGTTGTCTCTGCCGCTGGTCTGGCCTAATATGGCTTCTGGTCTTTTAATATTAACAGTCTATGGTCTCGACTGAGTCCAGGTGACTTTATTATGTTTATTATAATATTGGAGGGAAAGTGAAACACAGCTTAGACGGGGGTGTTGTTCGGCTTTTCACAAGTTTAGACAGCTAGCTAACACTACGGCGCTGGACGTTAGCCCAACAGCGTTAGCCTAGCCTGCTAGGTAAATATTACAACTGCCTTTGGTGTTGCCTATATATGCCTCCATGTTGTCAACATAATACCTGTGGCGTTAGTGCACCTTTTGTACCATAATTGTATTGAATGAAATAGTAAGCTTCGCTCCTATGAGATGGGGGGGGTTTTGTTACGTTACACACAAAGCTAACTGGCTATAGTTAGCCTGTACGTATGCTAGCGGATATAGCTAACGTTGCGTAGCCAGCCAGCAACTTCGGCAGTAGAGTTTCGGTAAGCTAACCACGACAGCGTTGTCGCCCACAATCAACCTGCAGTGATGTTTGAAATAGGGACACTTATATAGGTTATAATCCTATATAAGATCCTGGACATTATTTTAATTTATGACGTTAAAGGCAAATGAAGAGTAGCCTGAGTGTGCGCGGCCTGGAGAGACGCGTCCGACCACACGGCGGTGTGGAGCGGCGAGCAGTCTGCAGACCGGGGGAATAAAGTTCAGATTCTCAGGGACCAGGTCTGAGCTCCAGGACTCATCGACAGCCTGGACTGGTGTGGATGTTTCAACCTCACAGACAACGGACTTGGACAAGCTATTAAAAAATTTTGAAGGATACAACGGTGTACAAATCCGTGTACTGTTGAGTATACTGTGAAAATGTTTTATGGAGCTCTCAGCTAATCGTAATCTGTAAATATTGATTTTGCTCCAAACTGCTCTTTCCTTAAAAACTTCCATAAGGATTTATTTTAAAATGATGCGCTTTTTGCCCAAATAAATAGAACATATGTTAAATTACACTCTGTCCATTGTTGGTTAACCAAAACTTTAATGTTTTTTGAAAATACATGTCTTTCTTATAACCCACGTCCTAATAACAATATAATTCAATATTTATTACTGTGTACCCCGCACAGTAATACTGGTCACCTCTTTCCTACACTACATCTGGAGTACAGCTATATTGTCATTGAGGTGCTCAGTACCAGTACTACTGTAGTAGTATCAGTTCTAATGTGCAGTACTAGTACTACTGTAGCAGTGTTCACTGCATACAGACAGGCTATACAAAATAAACGTCTTATGACAGTATCAAGACAATCATTATGGGCCATTATAGCCATTCCCCTTGATATCATATAATCTAAAGAAAACAGAATAAGATATGGTGATACCTCATAATAGCAGTGTTAGAAATGATACAAACACCAATCCACTACTATTACTATTCTGGATTTTACAGGAAGCCAATGCAGAGAAGCTAAAACAGGAGAGATGTGATCTCTTTTCCTGGTTCCTGTCAGAACACGTGCTGCAGCATTCTGGATCAGCTGAAGGGTCTTTATGGACTTTAAACCTCATAATAAAGAATTGCAGTAATCCAGCTATGAAGTAACAAATGCATGGACTAGTTTTTCTGCATCATTTTTAGACAGGATATTCCTGAATGTGATGACTACTGCACTGTGGAAACTTCAGTAGGCCTGGCCACGATTTCACAACAGGGAGAATTTCCCATGAAGGGGATTGAAAGTTAAACTCAGCAGAGTAATTAAGTAACATGTTTCCGCCCTGTTTCGAACAGGGGACCTTTCGCGTGTTAGGCAAACGTGATAACCACTACACTACGGAAACTGATGAACAGAGCTTCTTGCATGTTAGTGGGGAAATGCACCATTCATATTTAACTGCAAATGTTTAAAATGCTGTTAGATATTTTCATTTTTGACACATAGAGATTTTAAACTGGATTCAGTCACAGATGCTTTGTCATGGATTTGAGTGATAGCGAATATCTAGTTAACCTAAATATATCTACATGTATTTACTGTGGGGGGCTTGCTGGGCATGTACCGGCGGAAGGCGCATCGACCTTGTGGAAGCAGCGCGTCAAACAAGAACGGGATAGAAGAAAACATAAAAAAAACACACAATGACACACACACACACACACACACACACACACACACAAAGACAATTGTACGGCAATGGTAAAAAAAACAAAAAAAACAATATAACACAACAACAATAAAGCAATACAACACCTCTAAAGGGCACCAGCTGCTCGTCCATGCGTCCCACACCCAGTTTGTCTGAGGCTCGTCGTGAGGCTGTGACCCGAAGGACAACACTAGGGTTAAGTTAAGGAAAGGCTTGTGGGTGGGCTTACGTTTCCATGACACGCAGGACAACAACGGGACGGTTGGGTTTAGGAAAATAACAACAGGATGGTTACAGTTGGGTTTAGGAAACGTGACACGCGGGACACGATCACGTTCTACTGGGTCTTCTGTTTGACCTGTCCAACACCCCAACCAACCTCCCTTTGCGGATTTTTGGCCTTTCATACTACTTGCTACCGTAGTCGCTCCTAATGCTACGTCATCTTCTCATTGACATCATTTTGGCATTGTTTTCCGTGGTGGCCACACAGAATTTTCACACATCCTCTGCTTCATTTTACATTGATTGAAACTGGACAGCTTAGGATAAAAGTCCTGCAGGAGGCCCCACATTTTGGACTACAACAATGATTTGACTGGCTTTCTGTCCACTTTCCAACAAAGATCAACACTGTTAGCATAGAATGGTGTGAGAACCCAGCTACTCCCAATGCTCTCTGAACGTAGGGCTAGTGGGGCGATGGGTAATACATCTGACTACGGATAACAAGATCTTAGGGTTGACTTTAGGGTTTGTTCTGTTCTTTAGCTATTAAATTACTTGACCCTCATTTCCAAGTTTACTCCTGTACAAACTGTCTATCACAGTAAATTTACAAATATGAAGAGCCAAATGATGCGTAAATAGCTTTTCAACATGTGCTAAAACAGCTGCAAACCTGCATGACAGATGACGATAGTGAGCACTCCAGACATATCCCACAATCAAGCTGTCGCCTTAACAGCGACTTGAGCTGTGGTATTCTTTTTCGCTCAAAACATTGAAAACCTATTGCAATTTTGTATTTGACAAACTCTCCCTCTTGATCCGGTTCTATAGTCTTGGTGTCCTCATGCAGAAGCACTATACGTATTTTAAGCTAAAGCCCTCGTGACAGGAAAAATCCACCAGATGACTTGCCATCCAAGCAGGGAGATCAGAACAGAGATTTGGGTGCTAGCAAGATGGATGTAGGTTGGCCATTGTTCATTTAGACATACCACCCACATTGTTATGGAACAAACCTTCTTGAAAAAAGGCAACATTTCATTTAAAGACTTGTACATATAAAACAATTGAGACAACAGTGTCTTAAAGTGTTAAGGCTGGCTAAAGTGCACAACTCATCATGGTAGAAATTGCAATTCAACGCCTGAACAGGGACTTGAACCCTGGACCCTAAGATTAAAAGTCCGATGCTCTACCAACTGAGCTACCCAGGCTCCTGAAAAGAAGGAGGGTAGACCATGATTTGCACATTGCCTGAGAACACCAATTGTTATGGAACAAACTGGTTGAAAATCGGCTAAATCTGCCAAAACGGTTCAAAAGCTCAATGTCACAACTCATCATGGCCACTGGCAGACTGTGAAATCCAGCTGATCCAGAATGCTGCAGCACGTGTTCTGACAGGAACCAGGAAAAGAGATCACATCTCTCCTGTTTTAGCTTATCTGCATCGGCTTCCTGTAAAATCCAGGATAGAATTTAAAATCCTTCTTCTCACCTACAAAGCTCTTCATGGTCAGTAACCATCTTATCTTAAAGAGCTCATAGTACCTTACTACCCCACCAGAGCACTGCGCTCCCAGAATGCAGGGTTAGTTGTGGTTCATAGAGTCTCTAAAAGTAGAACGGGAGCCAGAGTGTTCAGCTATCAGGCTCCTCTCCTGTGGAACCAGGTTCCAGTTTGGGTTCAGGAAGCAGACACCGGCTCCACATTTAAGAGTAGGCTTAAGACTTTCCTCTTTGATAAAGCTTATAGTTAGGGCTGGCTCAGGAGAGTAGAAAGTAGAGGTAAAAGTACCTGGCAGGTCTCTCCTTTCAGCAGTTTGAGAACGACAGCCCATTCCTTCTCGTTGGCCGATCATCTACATCTCATCACCCCCATAGAGCCAGTGAAGCTCGGTCCACCAGGTGGTTATGGCAACCGGATAAGGATTCCTCCTAGGGGCCTCCCTCAGGAGGTGGTCCAGGCATGTCCAGCTGGGAGGAGGCCTCAGGGGAATAGCCTGGTCTAGATGGAGGGATAATATCTCCAACCTGGCCTGGGAACGCCTCGGGATCCCCCAGTTGTTCGGAAAGGGGAAGTTTGTCCAGTTTCCTGCTGGAGCTGGTTGACATGTAACGTAGTTTTGGACCATAACATTACATGTGTCCATGTTGCACTTTTCATTCAAAAAACTCTCAACCAAGTTTAAAACTTTTAAAGCCAACCTAATAACAAGTGTGGCTTTTATCCAGGATTGAGTCTCTACATGTACATCCAGTTAAAGGGGACGGGCATGGAGACTGAAGTTCAGGAAAAATACTCATGCCAATAAAGCTGGTGAATGTGTGTTTCCATCCAACGGCTTTAAAGCCAATAAAAACCTTTTGTTGGAGTTTTTTTTTTTTTGCAACTTTATTGTGAAGATTATAAAGTTTTTAACTTCATAAGTTCCTTCAGTCTTACCTTGGAAGCGTAGGGCTCCTGCACACTGCCTGCGTGGCGTGAGCGTGTCAGCTGAGGTTAGAATGCCGACCGTATTGGTCAATACTGTAGGCACGGTTCAGTTTTTACAGTGGAGAACCCCCGAGGCTGGACAGACTTCATTACAGTTAGTACCATCAATCGGTAAACAAAGAGCTTATCTCACAAGCAGTGATGGGAATAACGGCGTTATAAAATAACGGCGTTACTTTTTCCAGTAACGAGTAATCTAATTGATTTTGACATATGATTTTATGGTAAAATCTACAAGAAACAGTTGAAGGTATTCAGGATTTTGCAAAGTTTGCCGTGATTAAACTAAGCCTCGTAGTGACGAGTATATTGTAGTGTAAAGAGAAGTACTTCCACTCTTGGTTATGGGTAACCAGAGTACACAGTCCCATGATCCTGTTGGGCCCTTGGTGGATGAGATGGTAAAGACATATGGTTCTGTCTGTATAGAGCGACCTTATTGGTCGGAATAGTTTGGGTTTCCACAAATTGGTTATTGCACTCTGATAACATTTACATGGGGCAGCGGTATATAATCTGCTATTTTATCTACTTTAATTACATAGCTTATTATTACACTTATTTAATTGTTTTTCACTGCCCTTTAATGTTTCATGTCTTGTACTGCACTGTATCATGCCTTTCTCATTAGCAACCAGGGTTTAATGGGTAGTATGGGGATTGGGTAGACATGATGACGGGATGCTAACAGAGGTTATCTCTCCAACAACAAGGTGCTGCTGGGATTTGAACCCAGGATCTCCTGTTTACTAGACAGGCACTTTAACCAACTAAGCCACAGCACCCCCATGAGCAGATGTAGTGTTAAGTCTTCATTTGTCTTTTACCTTGAATGAGCTAAATATACAGAATACTGACTGGCAGTGTTGGGAGTAACGTGTTACAAAAGTAACGCAAATACAGTAATATAATCCTCTTTACAGACTTGCTGAAGGACTGAATACACTTGGTCTCCTGGACCTGATGAAAACTCACCCCAGCATCTTCAAGGAGGTGTTTTTGTCATCAGAAAGGCCTCTAAAGGCTACAGACTTGATGTCCCTGTTCCAAGCAACGCTGTCCCCTCCTGGAAGCAACCGGTGGAGACTAGAAAAGGTTCTGGAAAGACTTCCTTCTAGATATTGAAGGTAAATGAATGATTCACTCTTTAATGGTTGTACAGAGCATTTTGAGATTTTATTGGAGCTACTCTGATTTTTTGCTGACATAGTCCTGCATTATTAGATGTTGATTGTTTAATCTTAGAATTTTACAGATGGAGCATTTGAGATCACAATGGAACAGATATTGATTTTTGCCTCTGGAGCCGACAGAGTACCAGCTCTTGGTTTTTCACCTCACCCAACACGGACTTTCATTCATGAGACAGGGGGGAACTACCCTGAAGCCAACACATGCCTTGTTCATTTGAAACTTCCTGTCCATGACACCTACGTAAAGTTCACCAAGTTTATGTGTGAGGGCGTCATTCAAGCTCCAACTTTTGGTGTGGCTTAAAGCTTTAGTGCATAACCTTTTAATATTTATCAACCTCCGTTATGTTCAAGCTGTTGCCAAATGAGTTGCTACAAAGCCACACCACTATCTCTGTATTTCTCAGTATGACTATGGTCAGAAGATTGTCATCTGGTAACTTTCATGCGCAGAAACATGTTGCATGTTTTCTGTCTGATAATAAATAGTCTAGGAGCCAACTAGGTGAGTACACCAAAGTTTTATTGCAGAAATGTGAAGTATAGGTCCCCAGTATACAGAAACTGCTGGATGCTAATTTGCATATGTTGAGCAATTTGTATAATTAGCATAATTAGCATTATTAAACGTAATAGTCCGATTTTACCACATATTTTGCACTGTATGGCCAATTTCTACAATATGTGAGTGGTTTAGAGGTTTTAGAGGATGCTGATTTCATTTCTGGCATTTTCAGATTTCAAAGAGCTAATTTTAGTAATATTGTGATTTATTTAGGCAAATTACGATTACTTTTGGGCATAATTGTAAGTTATTTTTATGGTAAACACAATCTTACATTTCAGAATCATGATTGCTCTTGTGCAGTTGCATTTATGCTGAGAACAGTAGGTTAGTTGATGGTGACACCAGCCTTCCAACACCAAGCTCAAAGACATCTGTGTCGTCACTGAGAATGAGAACAGTTGAAGCCCCGTGTCTGACAACATGTAAGTTATAAGTGATATACAGTGAGGAAAATAAGTATTTGAACACCCTGCTATTTTGCAAGTTCTCCCACTTCGTTTTTCCACTGATGGTAACAGCTCGCCTCGCCTCGCCTCTACTCAACTCGAATCACTCTGCGTCCGTTTTCCATTGCAGATTGAGTAACGCCTCAGCGTGGCTGGTCACCATAGCTACGCAGCCGGTAACTGCCATTATGTAATTTTCAACGTGACTCACAACAGCACGTTGGAGGTATTTGTTTTGATTCTCGGCCAGAAGAAAATTTGTTTCAAAAGAAGCTGAAGGAAGCAACAAAAATCATTGCTGAAAAAAAAAAAAACAGGAGTTTGGGAATTCCGACGGAGTTCAGACGTCGACGTGACCGTTGTTTGCCGATACAAAAGGGTAAGTTAAGTTTCCTGTAACGTTAGCTAACATCTGCATGTGTTCAGGGTCACAGTCACTATTTACTATACGCTATATAAAGTACATGAAGGGGTCCCTTCTCAGGGCCATCCAATCTCTGTATGACCAAAGCGAGAGCTGTGTCCGGGTTCTCGGCAGTAAGTCGGACTCGTTCCAGGTGAGGGTTGGCCTCCACCAGGGCTGCGCTTTGTCACCAATCCTGTTTGTAATATTTATGGACAGGATATCGAGGCGTAGTCGGGGCGGGGAGGGGTTGCAGTTCGGTGGGCTCGGGATCTCATCGCTGCTTTTTGCAGATGATGTGGTCTTGATGGCGTCATCGGCCTGTGACCTCCAGCACTCACTGGATCGGTTCGCAGCCGAGTGTGAAGCGGCTGGGATGAGGATCAGCACCTCTAAATCTGAGGCCATGGTTCTCAGCAGGAAACCGATGGAGTGCTTTCTTCGGGTAGGGAGTGAGTCCTTACCCCAAGTGAAGGAGTTTAAGTACCTTGGGGTCTTGTTCGCGAGTGAGGGGACTATGGAGCGTGATATTGGTCGGAGAATCGGAGCAGCTGGTGCGGTATTACATTCAGTTTATCGCACCGTTGTGACGAAAAGAGAGCTGAGCCAGAAGGCAAAGGTTTCGATCTACCGGGCAATTTTCGTTCCTTCCCTCACCTATGGTCATGAAGGCTGGGTCATGACCGAAAGAACGAGGTCCAGGGTACAAGCGGCCGAAATGGGTTTCCTCAGGAGGGTGGCTGGCGTCTCCCTTAGAGATAGGGTGAGAAGCTCAGTCATCCGAGAGGAGCTCGGAGTAGAGCCGCTGCTCCTTCGCGTCAAAAGGAGCCAGTTGAGGTGGTTCGGGCATCTGGTAAGGATGCCTCCAGGGCGCCTCCCTAGGGAGGTGTTCCAGGCACGTCCAGCTGGGAGGAGGCCTCGGGGAAGACCCAGGACTAGGTGGAGAGATTATATCTCCAACCTGGCCTGGGAACGCCTCGGGATCCCCCAGTCGGAGCTGGTTGATGTGGCTCGGGAAAGGGAAGTTTGGGGTCCCCTACTGGAGCTGCTGCCCCCACGACCCGATACCGGATAAGCGGATGAAGATGGATGGATGGATGGAACTTTAGCAACCATGATTACACACCAAAACATGTATGCTGTGTACTGTGTGTGCTGCGCTTTGTAAAATGTTTATGAGAGTCACGGAGGGGCTTATGACGATGACTGGGACATTAGAGCCGGGGGCACTGTCACAGGGTGCAGAGGAAGAAGACGGGGATGTACGGGAGGGTTTGATGCGCTACTTGAATAGCTAAATAAAATCTTTTCTTTGATATGTTTTTTTTTTTTAAGTAACAGTGTGCAATATTGGAAACAAAATGCAAAATATTAGCCCTTAATATTGAATAGTGAGAATAGTGCAGAGAGTAGATAATCTGTCGGTGTCTGGCTAGATTTATTTTTTATTTTTTTTAAATGGCGTGGTTGTTCCGGACACACTCCACACTCTTGTTTGCTAAAAACGCAGTCATAAGTGACGGTCCTCCGACCAACCAGCAGTCTGCAGTCATAAGTGACGGTCCTCCGACCAACCAGTAGTCTGCAGTCATAAGTGACGATCCTCCAGCCAACCAGCAGTCTGCAGTCATAAGTGACGGTCCTCCGACCAACCAGCAGTCTGCAGTCATAAGTGACGGTCCTCCGACCAACCAGTAGTCTGCAGGTTTCACGTCACCTTTTGGTATCACCTCAGCTCGCTTGGAACCTCGACTGAGGTAGTACTAAAAAAAGTACCTGGTATGTCTCGCTAGATTTATTTTTTTAATTTAAATTTTTAAACACACACATATACACACACACATAGACATACACACACACACAGATACAGACACAGAAACAGACACACACACACACACACAGATACACACACACATAGACACACACACACAGATACAGACACACACACAGAAACAGACACACACAGATGCACACACACAGATACACACACACAAAGATATAGACACACACACACACACACACACACAGACACACACACAGCTACAGACACACACACAGATACAGACACACACACACACAGATACACTCACACACACACACACACACACAGCTACAGACACACACAGAGACACAAACACACACACACAGAGACACACACACATAGATACACACAAACACACACATATACACACACACACACACACACAGACAGAGACACACATACTCACACAGATACACACACACTCACACAGATACACACACCCTCTCACATCAGCCTGTGTGTGTAAAGTTTCCTCTGATGATGAGATAAAGAAGTCAGAAGAAGTTCAGCTGATGACAAGCGTTGCCATGGTGATCTGACGGCCACATCCTGCGTGGAGATACCAGCCGGCGCAGGGACGTCTTCAGAGATGCTTAACAGGGTAGAATCTCAATGAATTCATATACACTCACCACAAGGATTATTAGGAACACCTGTTCAATTTCTCATTAATGCAATTATCTAATCAACCAATCACATGGCAGTTGCTTCAATGCATTTAGGGGTGTGGTCCTGGTCCAGACCATCTCCTGAACTCCAAACTGAATGTCAGAATGGGAAAGAAAGGTGATTTAAGCAATTTAGTGCGTGGCATGGTTGTTGGTGCCAGATGGGCCGGTCTGAGTATTTCACAATCTGCTCAGTTACTGGGATTTTCACACTCAACCATTTCTAGGGTTTACAAAGAATGGTGTGAAAAGGGAAAAACATCCAGTATGCAGCAGTCCTGTGGGGGGAAATGCCTTGTTGATGCTAGAGGTCAGAGGAGAATGGGCCGACTGATTCAAGCTGATAGAAGAGCAACGTTGACTGAATTAACCACTCGTTACAACCGAGGTATGCAGCAAAGCATTTGTGAAGCCACAACACGCACAACCTTGAGGCGGATGGGCTACAACAGCAGAAGACCCCACCGGGGACCACTCATCTCCACTACAAATAGGAAAAAGAGGCTACAATTTGCAAGAGCTCACCAAAATTGGACAGTTGAAGACTGGAAAAATGTTGTCTGGTCTGATGAGTCTCGGTTTCTGTTGAGACATTCAGATGGTAGAGTCAGAATTTGGCGTAAACAGAATGAGAACATGGATCCATCATGCCTTGTTACCACTGTGCAGGCTGGTGGTGGTGGTGTAATGGTGTGGGGGATGTTTTCTTTGCACACTTTAGGCCCCTTAGTGCTAATTGGGCATGGTTTAAATGCCCCGGCCTACCTGAGCATTGTTTCTGACCATGTCCATCCCTTTGTGGCCACCATGTACCCATCCTCTGATGACTACTTCCAGCACGATAATGCACCATGTCACAAAGCTCCAATCATTTCAAATTGGTTTCTTGAACATGACAATGAGTTCACTAAACTAAAATGGCCCCCCCAGTCACCAGATCTCAACCCAATAGAGCATCTTTGGGATGTGGTGGAACGGGAGCTTCGTGCCCTGGATGTGCATCCCACAAATCTCCATCACCTGCAAGATGCTATCCTATCAATATGGGCCAACATTTCTAAAGAATGCTTTCAGCACCTTGTTGAATCAATGCCACGTAGAATTAAGGCAGTTCTGAAGGAGAAAGCGAAAACACAGTATTAGTATGGTGTTCCTAATAATCCTATAGGGGAGTGTATGTATGTATGTATGTATGTATGTGTGGTTGTATGTTTGTTTGTATGTATGTATGTATGTGTGGTTGTATGTTTGTATGTATGTATGTATGTATGTATGTATGTATGTATGTGTGGTTGTATGTTTGTATGTATGTATGTATGTGTGGTTGTATGTTTGTATGTATGTATGTATGTGTGGTTGTATGTTTGTATGTATGTATGTATGTGTGGTTGTATGTATGTATGTATGTGTGTGTGGTTGTATGTTTGTATGTATGTATGTATGTGTGGTTGTATGTTTGTATGTATGTATGTATGTGTGGTTGTATGTATGTATGTATGTGTGTGTGGTTGTATGTTTGTATGTATGTATGTATGTGTGGTTGTATGTTTGTATGTATGTATGTATGTGTGGTTGTATGTATGTATGTATGTGTGTGTGGTTGTACTGCTGCCTGAAAAAGAGATTTTTAATCTCAATAAGTCTCTGGGGAGTCTGAGGGGAATATTGTATTTTCTACTCCACTACATGTATTTGACTTCTGTAGGTGAAGTTAGTTTTCATATTTAATTTCATATTTAAGCAATGCAAAATGTAGTTGACAAATGAATAATAATGTATTATAGTTTAAGTGACCAGGTAATAGATAAAAAGGTTCGCCCCACCTTTAACAGCTGCAACATAAAGAGGTTTTCACAATTATAAGCCTATTATATAATCATTCTATATGGGCAATTCTGCATACGTATTTTTACTTTTAATACTTGATTCTAATACTTTTCACTTTTAAATGCATGACCTTGGCTAGGAACATCCTGTCAGCCTCGCTGTAAGCCTGAATCCAGTCTGCATCGCTCTGACACTCTGCCTTTTCTTTCTCTTCGTATATATAAATATACAAACATTAAAAACAGATTGCCCTGTTCTGCCTCTGATTGGCTAGTACTCATTGCGATCTGGGTCAGAGCCAATTAGAAGCAGGAAGTGAGCAGGAAGTAACTCTGTTGTCTCCAGTGTGTATGGGGAAAGGGGCGGGACCGAGGGAACAGGCAGGACATTCGTTTAAAATGAAGTTTTTCTTTTCCTCTAGCGCCTGGTCACTAGCAGACTGTGAACATCCTGCAAACCTGCATGACAGATGACGATAGTGAGCACTCCAGACATATCCCACAATCAAGCTGTCGCCTTAACAGCAACTTGAGCTGTGGTATTCTTTTTTGCTTCGTCTTAATGCATTCTGGCTTACACAACTCACCATGGCCACAAGCAGAAAGAGCAATTAAACACCTGAACAGGGACTTGAACCCTGGACCCTCAGATTAAAAGTCTGATGCTCTACCGACTGAGCTACCCAGGCTCCTGAAAAGGAGAGCTGTGGACAAAACAATCGCCTGAACTACTAATGGAAGTGCAAGTAAGTGAAGACCATTAAGCTGTTGCCATGGTCACAGTCTTCTGGACAGGAGGGTAGACCATGATTTGCACATTGCCTGGGAACACCAATTGTAGGTTGGCCATTGTTCATTAAGACATACCAATCACTAGAGACGAGCCCTATAAGATAAAGCCCTTTTGCCGAGAGTATTATACGAGTAATACAGTCAATATCTGTGCTCGGATTGAATAAAACTCCTCATTGGGTAGCCGACTGTGTCTGCGTTCTCTGATAGGCTAGTCGTCACAGCGCCCCCCCAACACTGTTCTGTGATAGGCTAGTCGTCACAGCGCCCCCCCAACACTGTTCTGTGATAGGCTAGTCGTCACAGCGCCCCCAACACTGTTCTGTGATAGGCTAGTCGTCACAGGGCAAAATGCTTGCACTGCTAATGGTATAAATCATAGTCGAAAAGCAATGCTTCTCGTTGTCGGCAGGATTCGAACCTGCACGGGGAGACCCCAATGGATTTCTAGTCCATCGCCTTAACCACTCGGCCACAACAACATGATAAATAGTGTTATGCCTGTCCAACTCCAAGTGGTTATGTATGCCAAATTTAAAGTGATTTGAGTGCTTATGCTTGTCAATGTTATTGTTAATGTTATTGGAAAGGACATGCCTCTCGTGGCTTGTTGATCTAGGGCAGCCTGGTCTCACAGAATTCCGTGAAATGATCACAAACTGTTAACGACGGATCAAACAGAAGCCCCAGTAGAGCGTGATCGTGTCCCGCGTGTCACGTTTGTTATTTTCCTAAACCCAACCTTCCTGGTGTTGTCCCAAGTCCTGTTATTGCTTTCCTAAACCCAACCATTTATTGTTTTCCTAAACCCAACCGTCCCGTTGTTGTCCCGCGTGTCATGGAAACGTAAGCCCAACCACAAGCCTTTCCTTAACTTAAAGGGGTTGTGTTCATTTTACAGAATTCTGTGAAATGATCACAAACTGTTAACACTGCACTACGTGGTAGTGGCACAGAATGTGTTAAAATTCTGTGTGGCCACCACGGAAAACAATGCCAATGTAAAGTCAATAAGAAATGACGTACTATACCCAACCGTTTTTGACTGAAAAATTCAAGTTTGAATTTTAGTAAAAGGTTTTGCTTAAAAAGTATTCTGTTGTCCAATGTAATCAGAAACCTGAATCTGGCAGTGGAGCCATAAAAAGACCCCATGCCAAACTACTTGACCATTGCCTTGCAAGTCAATGACAGATCGGAGCTGCATTTCCTTGATGAAAAATTGCTAAAAATCTCTTTTACGTGGCTCGTTGGTTGCTCATTGGGGGTATGATTTTCGCTTAGGGTGCGAGAGGTCTTGGATTCAAATCCCGGACGAGCCCAAAGGACAAACCCTGGTTTTATCAAGTCAAGCGTTTAAAGTCCAACATTGAAGCAGATCCACCCAGATGATAATAAAAATGTTTAGTAGACCGAGCCGAGTCTCACAAAGTTCTGTGAAATTATCACAAACTGTTAACACCGCATTACGTGGTGGTGGCACAGAATGTGTGAAAATTCTGTGTGGCCACCACGGAAAACAATGCCAAAGTGATGTCAATGACAAGATGACGTAGCATTAGGAGCGACTACGGTAGCGAGTAGTATGAAAGGCTAAAAATCCACGAAGAAAAGTTGGTTGGGGTGTTGGACGGGTCAAACAGAATACTTTTGCTTTTCCTTCTGTGACATGTCAAAATGTCATAAAGGTGCATTGTTTGAAAGCCCATCTCTACACATCCATGTTCCACTCACCCTCAGTCTAACCAAGACTATACTTTCAGGGATCATTTCTATAGTTTTTGACTTGAGAAATGTGTTTCTAAAGTGTTTGGTCTCGCTGACCACGATGATGAGTCGTGATATTCCTTTCTGAGCGTGAAGCTGACAGAGAGTAATGATTCTCTTCATATGCTTTCTGTCATTGATGATCGTTCTTTGCTTCTTTATGGAGCGTTGAGGAAGGGAATATGATCAGAGTAGTAATAGCAGATAAATGGAAAACTAATAAAGTAAAAATAAAAACATGCTAAGCTTTCTAATTACTTCCTATTTGACAGGTAGGATGAAAATCATTCTAGGGCCGTGCCAGAGATCCATGCGGTGTAAACAGTTTGTGATGAGACCAGGCTGCCCTAGATCAACAAGCCACGAGAGGCATGTTCCTGCTCGACATCCTCTAGTGCAGTTCTCCATGTCTCTCTCTCTCTGTCTCTTTCTATCTCTTCTCTGTTTGTGTTTCTCTCTGTCTCTCTTTCTCTCACCCCCAACCGGTCGAGGCAGATGACCCCCCACCCTGAGCCATGGTTCTGCTCGAGGTTCCTGCCTCTTAAAAGGAAGTTTTTTCCTCCACTACTACTAACTAATTGAAAAGTTTATGAACATCTGTGCAAACAGGGATAGCACTGCTTTTCATGTTGTCGTGGCCGAGTGGTTAAGGCGATGGACTAGAAATCCATTGGGGTCTCCCCGCCAGGTTCGAATTATGCCGACAACGAGAGGCATACTTTAGGAGTCGTAGCAAACCAATAACACATCACAGTATACCAACTTGCATAGGTGCCTTGATGAACAGTATTATGTTATATCATAGGTACTGGAAGCCACCAGTCTCCACCAATGTATTTCTTAGCATTTATTTTCAGTCTGTGTTACCAGATTTGCAGTGAACGTTGTATTGTCCAGCAGAAAGGCAACAGGTGTGTTACTTTTCCACTATGATTTATACCATTAGCAGTGCAAGCATTTTGCCCAGGTTTGATTTCCAGCCACCACAGTTGCATTTACAGGTTTTGAAGCCATATACAACATTAACATTACATGTTTTACCCAGGTTTCTTCTTTTATTCAGTGATATTTCAATTTCCTTGCGGGAGTCATACCAAAAGGATTAATAAAGATAAGTCTAAGTCTATCTCAGAACAAAGTAAAAAAATCTGAACATCTTCAGGGGATGTAGCTCAGTGGTAGAGTGCATGCTTTACATGTATGAGGACCTGGCATCTCCAGCAGCTGGAGGTAACCCTACCTCCAGCAGGTAGGGTTATAGAACATAGTGGTAGGCTAAGACCTCCGGTCAAACAGACTAAGCAGTATGCTCTCTCTTTTATTACACAGCACAACAAGCCCTTTAACCGTACATGTTTTACAGTTTCTATTTTACTGTATTTATGTTCTCTGGGAACCATCATCTTATCGTGGTGGAGAGGTGAATGTCACCTCTCTGTGGAAACTCCTAAATCCAGCTGACATGTCCTCTGTGGTAGAGGCAGAGAACTGTGAGAACTGTAGTTTCCATTTTTATGGATGAAATAAACTTGACATGCCATTAAGTTTAATCTTTCAGCAGGTTGTGACATTTCACTTCAGACACTTGCAGCAGCACACACTTTGTTAAATATTAACAGACTGGAAATAGACTTAATGCTGTAAGAAAGCATAGCAATTAGCAGAGGATGGTTTCGATCCATCGACCTCTGGGTTATGGGCCCAGCACGCTTCCACTGCGCCACTCTGCTCTGATATTAATGCTCAGGGACTGGAAAATCTGTGATTCACATTTTGACAGAAGGTGGCAACCAAGGTTCCAACAGCTTACGGGCTGCAAAGTTAAACATTTGGTAGACCTTGCCACTATCTTTTATGTGAGCTTCCTGATTACTCACACATTGATTATTCACATGTAACACTTGTGATTGGCTGGTGTTTTAAAAAAAGGGCATTGTGAGTACAGATATAAACATCAGTAAGGAGTCTACCAAGTTGCCTTAAACTTAGACTTAGCTTTATTAATCCCTTTGGGATGACTCCAAGGAAATTAAAGTTACCAGCATCCGATACAGCATTTTTTTTAATTTAACCTTTATTTAACAAGGAAAGTCCCGTTGAGGTTAAAAACCTTTTTTTCAAGGGAGTCCTGGCCAAGAGGCAGGCAAAAACACAATCAATTACATTTATAAAAGTTATACAACACAGATAATTAAAAACATTTACAATGTAAACAGGTCATTTCAGGTTCTCTCAATCTGGATTTAAAAGCATTTAAGGAAATAAGTTCAGATACGTCACGTCTTTTTGCAAAGAGTTCCATGCAGAAGGAGCGGAGTAGACAAAAGCCATTTTTCCCAGATTTGTACGGGCAAATGGAACGAAGAGCAGCAAGTGATCATCTGATCGCAATGAATGGGAACCAACACTTCTCCATATTGTTAAACTACTGATGTAGGATGGCAACAGACCTAGCATGGCCTTATAGATAAAAATATGCCAATGCCCTGATCTCCTGTTTGACAGCGTGTGAAGGAGAAAAAAGAAGAATACAATACAAAACACAATAATATAATGTAATGATGCACAGGACAACACACAGGACATGTGGTTACATGAAGGCTGGGGCGGGGGTGAAGAAACACAAAGAAGAAGGTCCCCGAGGCAGTCAGTTCGGAGAGGGGTAGGGAGCCGTCTTCCACAGCGCCTACATGATGAATGAATGAATGCCTCTTATCATTTTAGTTTGGACACCCAGTGAGGCTTACCATGATGGTTTGGACCGGGTCGACTAGGGTTTTCGACTGCTCTCCAGCAGACGGCTGTACTCACTCTGGTCTTCATAACGCACGTCTTTCTCCTTTTACTAAAGACTTCCTTGGAGGGGAACACCGATGAGTTGAAACTATTTTTGGTGGGCTTTGCTGTTTGGCCGAGCCTTTTGTACTTCTGAAAAACAAATATGCTGCCTTAACTAGACTCACATTCTTAACAGCAGCTAAATAATAGAAGCATGACCCTTGCCCATTTTCATCATTTTCACCATTTTCATTCAGTGATTGGTGGTCAGCACCCAATGGATGAAAAATTGATTTAACACTATGGTAAAAGCAGTTGCTTAGAAAGGCATTTAACCCCAAATACCCACAAGGTGTTTTATTTGCCTGAGTGCAAGGAAGAGTGACGAAGAAGCCAAAGGAGAAAGGAGGGAAAGGAGCGCCGGACCTGTTATTGTTTTTAGGGAGCAGATTTCCAGCTAACTGGGTCTGTAATCCTGCCACCAGCCTATGCTTTTATCCAGACCTTTTTAAAACGTTTTAACCTCGAGCAAGAAGAAGTGGATGTTTTAACCAATCGTCGCTCTCTCATTTCAGTTGTGCAGGAGCGGGATCCAGTGAGTCCAGTGCGTGGGCTGGCTTTTGATGAGCCCTAAACTGTTTGGTTCAACATGAATCATTTGGTTCTCCCAAACAGACTCTGGGACTTGTTATGGATGGTGGCTCATCTGATCCTCCCGGTCAGGTCCGTTATTCCCTCCCGGGGCATGTCAGCACACTCATCCTGCCCCCGACCTGGATGTGGCGAGCCCGAGTCGGTGAGGCATTTGCTCTGGGAGTGCAGCGCTGCCGTAGACCTGTGGGCAACGGCCGGCTCCTTGCAATTCCCGTACTTACCAACAAGGGAGGTCCTCACAGCACAGCTAGTGCTATATGGGGCGAGCCTAAAGAAACAGATACCAGCAGTTGAATTTGCAAATCAGCGGCTCACCCTGGCCGCCATCAAAGATTCTATTTGGACCTCCGGAAACTTGCTGGTAAGAAAGCACATGCAGTTTTGGCTTTTTCCTTGCGAAAGTTTTGTTCATATGACATTAACAAGGATACCGTTAGTTACGGTCCCTGTGTGTCTCACGATGTGGAGGGCAGTTTCATGCAGGTAGTGTGGCCGAGTGGTCTAAGGCGCTGGATTTAGGCTCCAGTCTCTCTGGAGGCGTGGGTTCAAATCCCACCACTGCCATTTACAAGTGTTACATAGCTGGGACCTGTGTAATGTGTTGACTAGGAGTTGAATTACACTCTTATAACAGAGCTTGTTGAAGTGACTAAAGTCATAAGAGGCAACTTGGTAGACTCCTTGCTGACTCTGCTTTTTATATCTGTACTGGCCAGGCCCTGTTTTTAAATGACCACCCAATCGGAAGTGTTCAATGTGAAATACTCATTCAGACCTTTTTAAAACGTTTTAACCTCGAGCAAGAAGAAGTGGATGTTTTAACAAATCGTCTCTCTCATTTCAGATGAATAAATAACCGTTTTTTTGGACCAAAATGAGCCGACGCCCGCTGGAACTGTGGAGATACTAACGGAGATATTTCAGAGAAAGTCTGGAGACAGAAACGGAGACGCTTTGCTGAGTTTTGTGTGTTTGTGTCGACTTCAAAGAAACTTGTAAGAAAGTGTGTTTTCACCGCCGAGTGAACACGTACATGTCAATCAGCAGACTAACTGTCTAAGTTACCGTACAGTTCCTCTACGAAGAGGAGAAAACTCTTCCTCCTCCATGTTAACTTACAAATACTTTATTACACCTATGGATTGGATTTTATTTATGAATAATTTAGACTTTATTTGTAACTTTAGCATGGCCTATTCTGATTGTCTGTTGCTTTTTTTTAAATGTAATGTTGCAAGGTGTTTCTGGGTTTATCATTTTTTTTTCTTTTTTTTTATGACCATTGCCTTGCAAGTCAATGACAGATCGGAGCTGCATTTCCTTGATGAAAAATTGCTAAAAAGCTGTTTTACGAGGCTCATTGGTCTAGGGGTATGATTCTCGCTTAGGGTGCGAGAGGTCCAGGGTTCAAATCCCGGACGAGCCCGAAGGATACAACGTGGTTAATTTAAAGTTGAGCATTGGACATCTAATTTAGTATCAGGTCCACCCTGATAATGGAAAGTAGGTGTGTGTGTCATGTAGAATAATAGGCAATAATGCCAAATGACACATTTTCTAATTTAATCCAAAAACTGAAGACTTTGATCTCAGCTTTCAATTTGTGATTGATCCTTGACTCTGGCCTAACAAGATTAGTAGGAAGCAAAAGTGTAATAGAGCATTTTGGCGACTTTGCATAGCTTGCTTCAACTGCAGTTATAGTCCTGGACAAACTGAAGGCAGGACACACTCAGACATACAGAGTATTGCAGTGTCTGGGAAACGGTTGCCATGGCTACATATGATCAGTGGCCATGTTTGTAAACACAGCTAGGAAGCCTTTGATCTCTGTGATGTCATCTCTTTGATCTGTTAACGATGCAGCTGCTGTAACTGTCAACTGTGGGAAACCGCAGCTCCTCAGACACTGAACCAGCTCTCAAACAAATGGTCAGACGGGCAAAATGAAAAGTTATTTCAGTCAAATAACCTCCTCGTGGGCACTAGAAGGCCTCTGTGAACGTATCGATATGAAATTCATGTTGCTAAACTTAAAAATGTGGGCGTATCAGCGATTCAAAAAGAGCTTTGCTCTGCGTTGTGCTCAGAAATGTGGACGGTGTTTAACATGGCAGTGAATGGAGGAAGATTGGGAACTCTTGTTGAGCGAAAAGTATAATTCATATTCATATGAATAATACATATATATAATTCATATAGGATTCCTGGTTTTCACCCAGGTGGCCCGGGTTCAACTCCCGGTATGGGAAATAGAGTTTAGCTGGTGAAGGTCTGCAGCAAGATCAGTAACATCTCTGTCAGGTCAGTCATTGGTCCTGTGTTAAATCAATACTGCAGGTACAGTTGTGTTCAGAATAATAGCAGTGTGTTTAAAAAACTTAATAATGGTCAAAATCATTAGAATAGAATAATATAAAGGCATTGGGAACATTAAACATTAAATTCCAAATCAAAAAAAGACCAAAACTTATCAAGTTGGTTTTCTACCTTTACAGAAAGTGAAGAAAAAAGACAAACTGTACAAATGTATGTCATAGATACAGACCGTACTCTCTGAAAAGCATCTCTAAAAAACTAGAACTAGACATGTTGGTGTTGAAAACCATGAATATGTAATTTTTCTAACTGTAACTGTTTAAAATCTTGGAAGTGCTGACCCGGAAGTGGACAGGATTTAACCTGGAAGTGGATCAGGTTGTCTTGAAAAGTGCAGGCTTTAGCTGGTATGTTATTTTAAGCATGTAATTGATATTAACCACTTTACTTCTGTTGGGCTCGTCCAAGATTTGAACCCTGGACCTCTCGCACCCAAAGCGAGAATCATACCCCTAGACCAACGAGCCACGTAAAAGAGCTTTTTAGCAACTTTTCATCAAGGAAATGCAGCTCCGAAATCAACGCTCATTGTACACGTTGTATTGTTCCTTCATACTTCCATACATGACTTACTGTTTGGAGGTATGGGGAAACACTTACAACACAAACACTCAACC
Source organism: Percina caprodes (assembly GCA_013375575.1). Lineage (NCBI taxonomy): Eukaryota > Metazoa > Chordata > Actinopteri > Perciformes > Percidae > Percina > Percina caprodes. Next base: position 77,541 of record JABXJD010000115.1, read on the forward strand.
TATATTCATTCTTCATAAGAGAGCCTTAAGAATTGTAAATAAAACCACTTATAGAGCACCAACTAATCCACTAATACAATTTAATCTGCTATAGAGGGTAAAGAAAGGGAAGCAAAGAAACAAAAACAGTGTAAATGTATATAAAAATGAACCACGTTTAAACACGTGGCTATCTTGAGGGTTACCATTTTTATCATTTAAAATACGGGTCACTTCCTGTCACCCTGGAAGTCCTACCGTCTTATAAACCCGGTGTGCACGGCAAACTTCCTTTAAAACAGAACGAGAAGACGCCGGTAAGACAAAGCTGATATGACTAATGGTTAACCTGTGTTACACTTTGAAACTAAAGAAACACACACATAGTTAACAGAGATCTGGGTGTTGGTGGTTATTGTAAATAGGTCATGTTGGTGACGTATGGTATGGTTTTAAACAGAATGACGGATTGATGAATGTAGCAGTAGCAGGTAAGTCACCGTAGTTTTAGATGTTAAAATGTGCGAACAAGAAAGCTACGGGATTACTGTGGAGAAATGGAGAATGGCTAGGTTAACTGATGATTTTAAACATTGTGAAAATTAATATATAACATATACCTACAGTCTCAGTCTTTGGATGGTATAGGTAGCCTATCGCCACCTGTCACAGTTACCGACAATTTTGGCAATGAATGAGTATTTCACATTGAACACTTCTGATTGGGTGGTCATTTAAAAACCGGGCCTGGCCAGTACAGATATAAACAGTAGAGTCAGCAAGGAGTCTACCAAGTTGCCTCTAATGACTCTAGTCACTTCACCAAGCTATGTCTTATGGGTAAAATGCAACTCAACACATTACACAGGTCCCAGCTGTGTAACACTTGCAACTGGCAGTGGTGGGATTTGAACCCACACCTCCAGAGAGACTGGAGCCTAAATCCAGCGCCTTAGACCACTCGGCCACACTACCTGCATGAGACAGCTCTCCACATCGTGAGACACACAGGGACCGTAACTAACGGTATGCTTGTTAATGTCATTGGAACTTCGCTTTCGCAAGGCAAAAGCCCAAACTTTATTGAAAAATGCCAGTACTTTATTAAAAATTGTAATAGCACTTTGTCATTTTTCTCTGGCATTGTTGATTTTAGAATATTGTAACCAGCATTAAGTGAGTAGGTTTAGGTCTGTGTTTTTGTAGATGTAGGACATAGAAACAGACTGTAATTTTTCTAACTGTAACTGTTTATGTGTCTAAAATGTTGGAAACGCTAAGCCGGAAGTGGGTCAGGTTGTCTTGAAATGGGCAGGCTTCAACCAGTATGTTATTTTAAGCATGCAATAGATATTACTTACATTACCTCTGTTGGGCTCGTCCGGGATTTGAACCCAGGACCTCACGCACCCAAAGCAGGAATCATACCCCTAGACCAACGAGCCACATAAAACAGTATTTTAGCAATTTTTCATCAAGGAAATGCAGCTCCGATCTGTCATTGACTTGAAAGGCAATGGTCAAGTAGTTTGGCACGGGGTCTTTTTATGGCTCCACTGCCAGATTCAGGTTTCTGATTACATTGGACAACAGAATACTTTTGAAACAAAACCTTTTACTAAAATTCAACAAAACACCTGCAGGAAGCGATAGGAGGAGAGAGGAGAGGGGCGAGAGAGCACAAGACTACGGGGGAAAGAGAGCACAAGACTCCAGGAAAGGGAAGAAGTCAAGTTAGTAACATGTATTAATGGGATGAGGTTGCATACAGATGGAGAGAAGGAGGAGGAGAGAGGTGCTTAGTGCATCATGGGAAGTCCCCCGGCAGTCTAGGCCTATAGCATCACAACTAAGGGATGGTTCAGGACTCTCCTGAGCCAGCCCTAACTATAAGCTTCATTAAAGAGGAAAGTCTTGAGCCTACTCTTATATGTGGAGATGGTGTCTGCCTCCTGAACCCAAACTGGAACCTGGTTCCACAGGAGAGGAGCCTGATAGCTGAACACTCTGGCTCCCGTTCTACTTTAGAGACTCTAGGAACCACAAGTAACCCTGCATTCTGGGAGCGCAGTGCTCTGGTGGGGTAGTAAGGTACTATGAGCTCTTTAAGATAAGATGGTGCCTGACCATGAAGAGCTTTGTAGATGAGAAGAAGGATTTTAAATTCTGTTCTGGATTTTACAGGAAGCTGATGCATAAACCCAGATGGAGATGCCAGGGATTGAACCCGGGGCCTCATACATGCAAAGCATGCGCTCTACCACTGAGCTACATCCCCTGAAGTTTTGCTGCTTTTTTTACGTTTTTCTGAGATCACTGAATAAGAGAAGCAACCTGGGTGAAATATGTAATGTTAATGTTGTATATGGCTTCAAAACCTGCCGGTGGCTGGAAATCAAACCTGGGCAAAATGCTGGCACTGCTATGGTATAAATCATAGTGGAAAAGTAACACATCTGTTGCCTTTCTGCTGGACAATACAACGCTCACTGCACATCTTGTAACACATCTAATACTAATAATAATAATAATACATTTTATTTAAAGGTGCCTTTCACCGCACAGGGTGTTCATATATTAAACAGAAAAAACTAAAATAAAATATAAAATACTATAAATAATAAAATAAAACAGCAAAACAAATAATATACAACAAAAACAATGTAAAAGGCAGAGCAGTAGACATTTAAGTGGAATAGGCCGTTTTAAACAGGTGTGTTTTGAGTTGAGACTTGAAATGGGGGAATGAATCAATGTTTCTGAGTTGGGGGGGTAATGAGTTCCAGAGACGGGGAGCAGAGCGGCTGAATGCTCTGCCCCCCATGGTGGTGAGATGGGAGGAGGGGACAGAGAGGTTTATGGAGGTAGAGGATCTGAGGGAGCGGGAGGGAGTGGGACACCGGAGAAGATCTGACAGATATGGGGGCGAGGTTGTGGATGGCCTTGAATGCTAACAGGGGGACTTTGAATTGGACCCGGAACTGGACCGGGAGCAAAAAAGCCAAAAAGTGGTGCTATACCTGTTTGCACGAATGTTCATGACCTATTCAGTTGGCTAGTAATACCAGACACGGGCAAAGTGCAGACCGCAGTGCGCTGCCTGTGTCTGTGGATCCTCATGGAGGCAGCTTGATTGATCGATATGATCCCTTATTTGAGCAGGTCAATTGTTTAGAAGGCAGTTATGCTGACCACTATACCCCCCTCGCTGGATGTGGGAAAGTTCACAATAATGTGATCTGTTGGTGCTTTACTACCACCGTTATGGGATGCCTTTTGTTGTCGGCAGGCGGGGGATACCCCCAATGGATTTCTATTCCATCGCCTTAAACACTCAACCACGACAACCCAACAAGTGGTGCTGTACCTGTTTGCAGTGTTCAATTGGATTAGTAATACCAGACACGGGAAAGTACACATCGTAGTTCACTGCCTGTGTCTGTGGATCCTCGTGGAGGCAGCTTGATTGATTGATATGATCCCTTATTTGTACCATTACAGAGAATCAATTCAATTTTATTTATATAGCGCTAAATCACAACAACAGTTATCACATTGCGCTTTCCATAAAGAGCAGGTCTAGACTGTACTCTGTGATGTTATTTACAGAAACCAAACAGTTCCCACCAAGAGCAAGCACTAGGCAACAGAAACAAGGAAAAACTTCCTTTTAAGAGGCAGAAACCTCGAGCAGAACCATGGCTCAGGGTGGGGGGGCATCTGCCTCGACCGGTTGGGGGTGAGAGAAAGAGACACACACACACACACACACACACACACACACAGACAGACACATGGAGAATTGTAGCAGAGGGTGTGGAGCAGGAACATGGAGCAGCAGGTAACTCCACCCACAGATCCAGAGCCAGACACACCTGCAGGAAGCAATATTGCTGAATGGGATGACTTCTGCACTGTGGAAACTTCGGTAGGCCTGGCCAAGGTTTCACAACAGGGAGATTTTTCTGAGAGTTCAACTCAGCAGAGTTTGATTGTGCAAAGTCAACACAAACAAAGAAATGTGTTTCCACCCTGTTTCTAACAGGGGACCTTTTGCGTGTGAGGCAAACGTGATAACCACTACACTACGGAAACTGATGAAAAGTTGCTTTGCATGTTCATGGCCAAATATATCATTCATATTTAACTGCAAATGCTGTTAGACGTGTTCATTTTTGACACATAGAGATTTTAAACTGGATTCAGTCACAGATGCGTCATGGATTTGAGTGACAGTAAATATCTAGTAAACCTAAATATATCTACATGTATTCACAAATGATGCTGCTCCAAGACATCACATTGGCTTCCAACTATGGAAAGCATTAAGTGAGTAGGTTTAGGTGTGTGTGAATATGGGCTGAGCATTTACCTGGGCTGAACTTGTGAACATCTTCTTTTGCATATTCACTGTAAAGAGCCATTACCCCTCCAACTGCCAACTATTGTTCCAGAGACAATAGGATATACAGTTTTAGATTTAAGATTTGTGTGAGATTTTTTCGCAGCCTACGCTCACGTTCAAATTAATAAATGCCGAACTTTGCGTAGGAATTGGCGTACGCCCGTCCTACAGCTGTTTTAGGTTGTACACACGTTTCATAAATGAGGGCCAATGTGAGCACAATAAAGATTTCTTGAAGAAAGCTTTGTCCTTTATAGTTCTAGTTTTTTTTTCAATTTTTCTGTTCACACTTTCACTATTTCACATCTTTAGTTCACTATTCTGTCAGGGATTAACTCTGTCTCCCCCACCTCTTTTTTTTGTTTCTTGTTATGTCTCAGCATGAAGTATTATGCTTTTGGGTCGTCCATCCATTTCTACATCAGAATCGGATTTGAACCAGTGACTTAAGGATTTCAGCTTTAAGCCTCTACAGTCCTCCGCTCTACCAACTGAGCTATCGAAGGGAGTTGACACATGTACATGCACTTACCATTAAGTAAAAACATTAAAACATTCACATGAACTCGTTGTCATGAACTATTGTTTTTAGGGAGCAGATTTCCAGCTATACACATAACAGCAGCCACTGCCCCATCCAGAAATCCTAAGACTGCAGCTATGGCAACGGTTCTGGATGGGATCATACCTCAGAAGATTGAAGACCTTACCCTCTGATCTTAAAGTACCTGGGTCTGTAATCCTGCCACCAGCCTATGCTTTTATCCAGACCTTTTTAAAACGTTTTAACCTCGAGCAAGAAGAAGTGGATGTTTTAACCAATCGTCGCTCTCTCATTTCAGTTGTGCAGGAGCGGGATCCAGTGAGTCCAGTGCGTGGGCTGGCTTTTGATGAGCCCTAAACTGTTTGGTTCAACATGAATCATTTGGCTCTCCCAAACAGACTCTGGGACTTGTCATGGATGGTGGCTCATCTGATCCTCCCGGTCAGGTCCGTTATTCCCTCCCGGGGCATGTCAGCACACTCATCCTGCCCCCGACCTGGATGTGGCGAGCCCGAGTCGGTGAGGCATTTGCTCTGGGAGTGCAGCGCTGCCGTAGACCTGTGGGCAACGGCCGGCTCCTTGCAATTCCCGTACTTACCAACAAGGGAGGTCCTCACAGCACAGCTAGTGCTATATGGGGCGAGCCTAAAGAAACAGATACCAGCAGTTGAATTTGCAAATCAGCGGCTCACCCTGGCCGCCATCAAAGATTCTATTTGGACCTCCGGAAACTTGCTGGTAAGAAAGCACATGCAGTTTTGGCTTTTTCCTTGCGAAAGTTTTGTTCATATGACATTAACAAGGATACCGTTAGTTACGGTCCCTGTGTGTCTCACGATGTGGAGGGCAGTTTCATGCAGGTAGTGTGGCCGAGTGGTCTAAGGCGCTGGATTTAGGCTCCAGTCTCTCTGGAGGCGTGGGCTCAAATCCCACCACTGCCATTTACAAGTGTTACATAGCTGGGACCTGTGTAATGTGTTGACTAGGAGTTGAATTACACTCTTATAACAGAGCTTGTTGAAGTGACTAAAGTCATAAGAGGCAACTTGGTAGACTCCTTGCTGACTCTGCTTTTTATATCTGTACTGGCCAGGCCCTGTTTTTAAATGACCACCCAATCGGAAGTGTTCAATGTGAAATACTCATTCATTGCCAAAATTGTCGGTAACTGTGACGGGTGGCGATACGCTACCTATACCATCCAAAGACTGAGACTGTAGGTATATGTTATATGCCCGTGTATGTTTAACGTGTTCATATGTTTTCACAATGTTTAAAATCATCAGTTAACCTAGCCATTCTCCATTCCTCCACAGTAATCCCGTAGCTTTCTTGTGAGCACATTTTAACATCTAAAACTACGGTGACTTACCTGCTACTGCTACATTCATCAATCCGTCATTCTGTTTAAAACCATACCATACGTCACCAACATGACCTATTTACAATAACCACCAACACCCAGATCTCTGTTAACTATGTGTGTGTTTCTTTAGTTTCAAAGTGTAACACAGGTTAACCATTAGTCATATCAGCTTTGTCTTACCGCCGTCTTCTCCTTCTGTTTTAAAAGGAAGTTTGCCGTGCACACCGGGTTTATAAGACGGTAGGACTTCCAGGTTGACAGGAAGTGACCCGTATTTTTAATGATAAACATGGTAACCCTCAAGATAGCTTGTGGCGTGTTTAAACGTGGTTCATTTTTATATACACTACCGTTCAAAAGTTTGGGGTCACCCAAACAATTTTGTATTTTCCTGAAAAGTCACACTTATTCACCACCATACGTTGTGAAAGGAATAGAAAATAGAGTCAAGACATTGACAAGGTTAGAAATAATGATTTGTATTTGAAATAAGATTTTTTTTACATCAAACTTTGCTTTCGTCAAAGAATCCTCCATTTGCAGCAATTACAGCATTGCAGACCTTTGGCATTCTACCTGTTAATTTGTTGAGGTAATCTGGAGAAATTGCACCCCACGCTTCCAGAAGCAGCTCCCACAAGTTGGATTGGTTGGATGGGCACTTCTTGCGTACCATACGGTCAAGCTGCTCCCACAACAGCTCAATGGGGTTCAGATCTGGTGACTGCGCTGGCCACTCCATTACCGATAGAATACCAGCTGCCTGCTTCTGCTCTAAATAGTTCTTGCACAATTTGGAGGTGTGTTTAGGGTCATTGTCCTGTTGTAGGATGAAATTGGCTCCAATCAAGCGATGTCCACTGGGTATGGCATGGCGTTGCAAAATGGAGTGATAGCCTTCCTTATTCAGAATCCCTTTTACCCTGTACAAATCTCCCACCTTACCAGTACCAAAGCAACCCCAGACCATCATATTACCTCCACCATGCTTAACAGATGGCGTCAGGCATTCTTCCAGCATCTTTTCATTTGTTCTGCGTCTCACAAACGTTCTTCTTTGTGATCCAAACACCTCAAACTTGGATTCATCCGTCCACAACACTTTTTCCAGTCTTCCTCTGTCCAATGTCTGTGTTCTTTTGCCCATCTTAATCTTTTTCTTTTATTGGCCAGTCTCAGATATGGCTTTTTCTTTGCCACTCTGCCCTGAAGCCCAGAATCCCGCAGCCGCCTCTTCACTGTACATGTTGACACTGGTGTTTTGCGGGTACTATTTAATGAAGATGCCAGTTGGGGACCTGTGAGGCGTCTGTTTCTCAAACTAGAGACTCTAATGTACTTATCTTCTTGCTCAGTTGTGCAACGCGGCCTCCCACTTCTTTTTCTACTCTGGTTAGAGCCTGTTTGTGCTGTCCTCTGAAGGGAATAGTACACACCGTTGTAGGAAATCTTCAATTTCTTAGCAATGTCTCGCATGGAATAGTTTTCATTTCTAAGGACAAGAATAGACTGTCGAGTTTCAGATGAAAGTTCTCTTTTTCTGGCCATTTTGAGCGTTTAATTGACCCCACAAATGTGATGCTCCAGAAACTCAATCTGCTCAAAGGAAGGTCAGTTTTGTAGCTTCTGTAACGACCTAAACTGTTTTCAGATGTGTGAACATGATTGCACAAGGGTTTTCTAGTCATCAATTAGCCTTCTGAGCCAATGAGCAAACATATTGTACCATTAGAACACTGGAGTGATAGTTGCTGGAAATGGGCCTCTATACACCTATGTACATATTGCACCAAAAACCAGACATTTGCAGCTAGAATAGTCATTTACCACATTAGCAATGTATAGAGTGTATTTCTTCAAAGTTAAGACTAGTTTAAAGTTATCTTCATTGAAAAGTACAGTGCTTTTCCATCAAATATAAGGACATTTCAATATGACCCCAAACTTTTGTTTTTGTTTCTTTTCTTCCCTTTCTTCTTCTTTCTATACCCTCTATAGCAGATAAAAAAATTGTACTAGTGGATTAGTTGGTGCTCTATAAGTGGTTTTATTTACAATTTTTAAGGCTCTCTTATGAAGAATGAATATAGGTTCAGTGTTTGTGTTGTAAGTGTTTCCCCATACCTCCAAACAGTAAGTCATGTATAAAAGTATGAAAGAACAATACAACGTGTACAATGAGCGTTGATTTAATAAATTATTGGTTTTCTATACAGTGTAGCAACTGATTTGGATATGTTGGCATTAATATAGTGTATATGTGTTAATATAGTGTATATGTTGAACATTATATATGTTGGCATTAATATAGTGTATATGTGTTAATATAGTGTATATGTGGATTCCAACATAAGTTATTTTACTTTTTCAATTTCAATATCATTTATCTTAAGTTTTTTGTGTAAAGTTGTGGCACGATTACCAAAAATTATAAATTTAGTTTTAGTTAACCCTTGTGTTGTCCTTCACGTCCCTGGGACCCGTGCAGTTTGAAATGACGTACTAAAACCCAACTGTTTTTGACTGAAAAATTCAAGTTTGAATTTTAGTAAAAGGTTTTGTTTCAAAAGTATTCTGTTGTCCAATGTAATCAGAAACCTAAATCTGGCAGTGGAGCCATAAAAAGACCCCATGCCAAACTATTTGACCCTTGCCTTTCAAATCAATGACAGATCTGAGCTGCATTTCCTTGATGAAAAATTGCTAAAAAGCTCATTTATGTGGCTCGTTGGTCTAGGGGTATAATTCTCGCTTTGGGTGCGAGAGGTCATGGGTCCAAATCCCGGACCAGCCCAACAGGTGATGTAATCAATATCTGTTACATGCTTAAAATAACATACCGGTTAAAGCCCGCCCATTTCAAGACAAACTCACCCACTTCCGGGTTAAATCAGCCATTTTTCACCTGTGACGCATGCGCATTAAATGGAATCGAGGTTCGATTACCCTGGCCTGTTCGATTACCCCGGCCTGTGACAGCAGTGACGTCATTTCAACTGTTTTTTTACTCGTACCCGTAAACTTGAATTCGTGTTCACACTCAAGAATTCGTAGTCGTAGAAATCAGAGTTGTACTCGTGAATGTTTACAGTCATAGCTTCTAGAGTCACACTCACAAAAAAACACACATGTATGAAAACGTAATTTTGCTTGCTTATGTAATTTATGCACAAATGTATAAAAATACAAATATGAATATAAAAATACGAATATGAATACATAAAGTTATGCATACATCTTTTTGATAGAGTCTATGGTTGGGACACATGTTGTCCACACCGTCTCTGGTTCTTGCTCTGTTACGCAGCATAATAACTCCTGAAATTAATATCCATCTCACCAACGTGTCTGTATCTGTCACCTCAACCATCGAATACAGGAGCAGGAAATAACATGGCTTTTTTTTCTAACACTACATGTTGTGTTAAAATGCGTTGTAACTCGCGTTACTGAGATTTTAACAAGTATTACTGTGTTACAGCAATGAGAATACATTCAATTCACTTCAATTTAATTACATTTTATTCATTTATAGTATCAATTCATAACAAGAGTTATCTTGAGACACTTTACAGATAGAGTAGGTCTAGACCACACTCCATAATTTACAAGGACCCAACAGTTCTAGTAGTTCCCTCCAGAGCAAGCAACAGTGCAACAGTGGCGAGGAAAAACTTCCTTTTAGGCAGAAACCTGGGACAGACCCAGGCTCTTGGTAGGCGGTGTCTGACGACCGGTTGGGGTTAGAATGAAGAGTGGCAATAACAGTCACAAAAAATAGTAGTTTGTAGTAGTTCTTTGTAGTAGTTCATGGCATAGCAGGGCACTGTGCAGCATTACAAGGCACAGCAGGACGTAGCAGGGCACAGCAGAGTGTAGGAGGATGTAACACGGCATCGCAGGACGTGTAGCGGGACCATGGCGACAGCTGCTACCATGATTTTTGAGCCTCCCTGATCCAAGGAAACATGCTGTGCGAAAAAGAACATAAGGACTCCGGGGAATGACTCCCCAGAGCTAGGTTAGTAACAAGCATTTCTGGGACATGGATGCACACAAATGGAAAGATAGAAAGATAGAGGAGAGAGGAGCTCAGTGTGTCAAAGGAAGTCCCCCAGATGTCTAAAACTATTACAGCATAACTAGGAGAGACAGGGTAAAGAGAGGAGCCTGGTCAGGCTAGAACTCTCCCCAACCGGATCGGGCTGTATGCCCTGCCTCCCTCTAGTTTTATTATATTATTGATTATATGATAGATAGATCTGACAACTATGACGAGAAGCAGGTGGGCCGGGTTAGGCGGACGGCGCAACTCCTCACTCCCTAACAATATTTAATTCTATGCTCTAACTATAAGCTTTATCAAAAAGGAAAGTCTTAAGTCTACTCTTAAATGTGGAGACGGTGTCTGCCTCCTGAACCAAAACTGGAACCTGGTTCCACAGGAGAGGAGCCTGATAGCTGAACGCTCTGGCTCCCGTTCTACTTTTAGAGACTCTAGGACCACAAGTAACCCTGCATTCTGGGAGCGCAGTGCTCTGGTGGGGTAGTAAGGTACTATGAGCTCTTTAAGATAAGATGGTGCCTGACCATGAAGAGCTTTGTAGGTGAGAAGAAGGATTTTAAATTCTATTCTGGATTTTACAGGAAGCCAATGCAGAGAAGCTAAAACAGGAGAGATGTGATCTCTTTTCCTGGTTCCTGTCAGAACACGTGCTGCAGCATTCTGGATCAGCTGAAGAGTCTTTATGGACTTTGTTGAGCAGCCTGATAATAAAGAATTGCAGTAATCCATCTTAGAAATAACAAATGCATGGACTAGTTTTTCTGCATAATTTTTAGACAGGATATTCCTGAATGTGATGACTACTGCACTGTGGAAACTTCGATAGACCTGGCCATGATTACACGAAAAGGGAGATTTTTCCGTGAAGGGTATTGAAAGTTTAACTCAGCAGAGTTTGATTGTGCAAAGTCAACACAAACAAAGAAATGTGTTTCCGCCCTGCTTCGAACAGAGGACCTTTTGCATGTTAGGCAAACGTGATAACCACTACACTACAGTTTCTTGCATGTTAATGGGGAAATGCACCATTCATATTTAACTGCAAATGTTTAAAATGCTGTTAGACATGTTCATTTTTGACACATAGAGATTTTAAACTGGATTCAGTCACAGATGCTTTGTCATGGATTTGAGTGACAGCGAATATCTAGTAAACCTAAATATATCTACATGTATTTAAAATATATATATATATATATATAACACAACAACAATAAAGCAATACAACACCTCTAAAGGGCACCAGCTGCCGCGTCCACGCGTCCCACACCCAGTTTGTCTGAGGCTCGTCGTGAGGCCGTGACCCGAAGGACAACACTAGGGTTAAGTTAAGGAAAGGCTTGTGGGTGGGCTTACGTTTCCATGACACCCGGGACAACAACGGGACGTTGGGTTTAGGAAAATAACATTTTTAATTTAACAAAATTAATAAGAAAATGTATAATGGCATTTATTCTACATGCACACATATGCCTACTTGCCATCATCAGGGACAACCTGATACTAAGCTGGACGTGAAACCCTTAAATTTAAATGTAACTATGTTTCGTTGTTTGGGCTCGTCCGGGATTTGAACCTAGGACCTCTCGCACCCAAAGCAAGAATCATACCCCTAGACCAACAAGCCACATAAAAGAAGATTTTAGCAATTTTTCATCAAGGAAATGCAGCTCCGATCTGTCATTGACTTGCTAGGCGATGGTCGAGTTAAAAACAAAAGATAAGCCCAGAAACACCTTGCGTGAACTATGCCCTCAGCTTTCATGAAATCCAGTCTCTTCTTGACTCTGACAAGGCAAGGTCACAGGTTGTGACAGTAGCAGCATCAGAGGATGACCGGCTGGTCGGGTTTGGCTCTCGTGCCAACAACACCTGGCGAGAGATTTGGGACAGCAGGGATGATGGCTATGCAGACTTTATTCTGAATAAAAGGTGTGCTTCAGGGACAAAGATGCACAAGCTACAGCAATACCTGCAGAAGAAGCTGCCCTCACCTTCTGGCTCCTCTCTAATGTAGGGGGGGGGGGGTTACTGGCCAACAGGCATCAGACTGGTCTGGAATATCAGAACAGCTGTAGTTAATTTGTTTGTTTGTTGTCTTGTACACCTATGGATTTGATTTTATTTATGAATAATTTAGACTTTATTTTTAAATTTAGCATGGCCTATTCTGATTGGTTGTCTCTTTTTTTAAATGCAATGTTGCAAGGTGTTTCTGGGCTTTTTTTTTTTTAACTTGACCATCGCCTAGCAAGACAATGACAGATCGGAGCTGCATTTCCTTGATGAAAAATTGGTAAAGACCTCCTTTGCGTGGCTCGTTGGTCTAGGGGTATGATTCTCGCTTAGGGTGTGAGAGGTCCAGGGTTCAAATCCCGGACGAGCCCAAAGCACAAAACAGTTACGTTTACATTAAAGGGTTTCATGTCCAGCTTAGTATCAGGTACTCCCTGATGATGGAAAGTAGGCGTATGTGTGCTTGTAGATTAAAGGCTATTATACATTTTCTAATTTAATCCAAAAACTGAAGACTTTTTACGCAGCAGTCAATTTGGGATTGATCCTTGACTCTGGTCTTGGAAGGACCTGGGATCCCCTAACAAGATTAGTAGGAAGCAAAAGTGTAGTAGAGCATTTTGGTGACTTTGCATAGCCTGCTTCAACTGCAGTTAACAGAAGAACTGAGAAAAATATGAGGAACAAATGAGCAGGACATGCCTCTCGTGGCTTGTTGATCTAGGGCAGCCTGGTCTCACATAATTCTGTGAAATGATCACAAACTGTTAACAACGCATTACGCGGTGGTGGCAGGGATTGTGGGAAAATTCAGTGTGGCCACCACAGAAAACAATGCCAAAGTGATGTCAATGAGAAGATGACGTAGCATTAGGAGCGACTACGGTAGCGAGTAGTATGAAAGGCCAAAAATCCGCAAAGGGAGGTTGGTTGGGGTGTTGGACGGGTCAAACAGAAGACCCAGTAGAGCGTGATCGTGTCCCGCGTGTCACGTTTCCTAAACCCAACTGTAACCATCCTGTTGTTATTTTCCTAAACCCAACCGTCCCGTTGTTGTCTCGCGTGTCATGGAAACGTAAGCCCACCCACAAGCCTTTCCTTAACTTAACCCTAGTGTTGTCCTTCGGGTCACGGCCTCACGACGAGCCTCAGACAAACTGGGTGTGGGACGCGTGGACGAGCAGCTGGTGCCCTTTAGAGGTGTTGTATTGCTTTATTGTTGTTGTGTTATATTGTTTTTTGTTTTTTTTACCATTGCCGTACAATTGTCTTTGTGTGTGTGTGTGTGTGTGTGTGTGTGTGTGTGTCTTTGTGTGTTTTTTAAATGTTTTCTTCCATCTCGTTCTTGTTTGACGCGCTGCTTCCACAAGGTTGATGCGCCTTCCGCCGGTACATGCCCAGCAAGCCCCCCACAGTAAATACATGTAGATATATTTAGGTTTACTACATATTCGCTGTCACTCAAATCCATGACAAAGCATCTGGGACTGAATCCAGTTTAAAATCTCTATGTGTCAAAAATGAAAATGTCTAACAGCATTTTAAACATTTGCAGTTAAATATGAATGGTGCATTTCCCCACAAACATGCCAGAAGTTCTTTTCATCAGTTTCCGTAGTGTAGTGGTTATCAAGTTTGCCTAACACGCAAAAGGTACCCTGTTCGAAACAGGGTGGAAACATGTGACTTTATTACTCTGCTGAGTTAAACTTTAAATACCCTTCATGACAAAATCTCCCTGTTGTGAAATCGTGGCCAGGCCTACTGAAGTTTCCACAGTGCAGTAGTCATCACATTCAGGAATATCCTGTCTAAAAATGATGCAGAAAAACTAGTCCATGCATTTGTTACTTCTAGGCTGGATTACTGCAATTCTTTATTATCAGGCTGCTCAAAAAAGTCCATAAAGACTCTTCAGCTGGTCCAGAATGCTGCAGCACGTGTTCTGACAGGAACCAGGAAAAGAGATCACATCTCTCCTGTTTTGGCTTCCTGTAAAATCCAGAATATAATCTAAAACCCTTCTATCACCTGCTGGAGCTGCCTGACAGAGTTGGATGGATGGTTGGAACCCTGTTCACTAGCTCATTGTATTCTTGCATGAGGGGCAAACCTGCAGGAGGCGCTGTAGCTTAGTGGTTAAAGCGCCTGTCTTGTAAACAGGAGATCCTGGGTCCAAATCCCAGCAGTGCCTGATTAAACACTTACATTACCTGCACTACAAAGACTGCCTGATTTTAACATCTTCAATGCTGCTGTAAAAGAAATGAATAAATTGATTATTTGATATTAGTTAACTATATTGGGATATGCAACTGAAGGAAGAATCACCGGGTCGTCATGTTTACAAGAATAGGGGACCCAACTCGTAGGGATCTGCACCACCAATAAACTGTAATTTCTCTAAATATCGTCCTTCCCTATATGCCTTTATATCTTGGATGCTTTTCTGTTGTTTAGACATGGCTACATTCACTTAAAGCCCATGTTGCAGGTTAACCACCACTTTTGATTATTTGGTACAAAAAGCACTCAAGATATGTATATCATTTATAAAAATGTCTCCAAATAGTGTTAAATTACAGTTTTTGGTCATTTTTGGTATTCGCGGGTTTATTAAGTCAATTCGGCGATGACGTCACAATGGGGAGCGAAGTCTCAGCCGAGCACTAGAACTACGGTGACTGACTGGGAGGAGGAAGAAGAGGAAGAGGAGGAAAGGCCAGCAGCTGTATAATTACACACCTGCCAGATGTGAGAGGGCAAATGAGGAATTATCAAGATTTTGGGAAGTCTCCTTCATTTATCTCCTTCATTTAGCAACGCAACAGTGCATACAATGACTTTACTTTTTACTGTCAGTGAATAGCACCGAGTGAACGTCAACGTTTTCTTTCTATCTAGTGACAGTTATCATGTTGTTCAGATAAGTACTGGTACACTTTTCTAGATATAGGGATAGAAGGCGTCCCCCAGTGTTATTTCTAAGCGTTTACCTCTTCCTCCGGTGAAAACGTGTTGCTGTTTGGCAGGTGCTTGTGTGCGTGGTGGCGAAGCTGCGGTGGAGAGCGGGTGGTGTAGGGGAGTGAGTGCGTTAGAGCCGCCGGTCGAGCAGCTCCCCCCCTCCCCCCCGCGATCAGCTGATCTGACGATAACTAAATCCGTTTGTGACATTTCAGACAGGATCATGGTCCTCTCCAACCAGAACGCACCATATTTTAATTGTTTATATTAACTTTACCATTCTCTTTAGACTGAGTCATATGAAAGGCTCCTTATCCCTAGACAACACCAGTTCACTGCATACAGACAGGCTATACAAAATAAACGTCTTATGACAGTATCAAGACAGTCATTATGGGCCATTATAGCCATTCCCCTTGATATATAATTTAAAGGAAATAGAATACGATTTGGTGATACCTCATAATAGCAGTGTTAGAAATGATACAAACACCAATCCACTACTATTACCACTGCTACAGTAGTACTAGTACTGCGAATTAGAACTGATACTACTACAGTAGTACTAGTACTGAGCACCTCAATGACAATATAGCTGTACTCCAGATGTAGTGTAGGAAAGAGGTGACCAGTATTACTGTGCGGGGTACACAGTAATAAATATTGAATTATATTGTTATTAGGACGTGGGTTAATAGGAAAGACGTATTTTCAGAAAACATTAAAGTTTGGTTAAACAACAATGAACAGAGGGTAATTTAACATATGTTCTATTTATTTGGGCACAAAGCGCATCATTTTAAAGTAAATCCATATGGAAAGAGCAGTTTGGAGCAAAATCAATATTTTACAGATTCCGATTAGCTGAGAGCTCCATAAAACATTTTTACAGTATACTCAACAGTACACGTATTTGTACACCGTTGTATCCTGGTAAAGTTTTTTTTAAAGCTTGTCCGAGTCCGTTGTCTGTGAGGTTGAAACATCCACACCAGTCCAGGCTTTCCATGAGTCCTGGAGCTCAGACCTGGTCCCTGAGAATCTGAACTTCATTCCCCCGGTCTGCAGACTGCTCGCCGCTCCACACCGCCGTGTGGTCGGACGCGTCTCTCCAGGCCGCACACACTCAGGCTACTCTTCCTTTGCCTTTAACGTCATAAATGAAAATAATGTCCAGGATCTTATATAGGATTATAACCTATATAAGTGTCTCTATTTCAAACATCACTGCAGGTTGATTGTGGGCGACAACGCTGTCGTGGTTAGCTTACCGAAACTCTACTGCCGAAGTTGCTGGCTGTTAAATAAACTTTTTAAAATATTTTAATTTCACATTTTTTAAGCTGGGATGTCACTTTGCCAAAAAATATTTGTTGATAAAGTTTACAATTGAAAAAACAACAGAAGAGAACCGAAGAATGCATAGAATGTGCTGATGTCACATAAGAAGGATCAGAGCTAAGAAACCAAAGGTGGGGTGATGTCACATGAAAGGATCTGATCAAGGTGGGGGGGGATGTGATGATGTCACCAGCTGCCTGATTCCAAGCATAGGCAGACTCATATCTCAACTCCACATAATAATTAATTAATTGCATTAATGAGAAATTGAACAGGTGTTCCTAATAATCCTTTAGGTGAGTGTAGAGCAACCCAAAGATAACACACATTGACATGACCTCTATCTGAAGGTAGGGTATTGCAAACCATAAACATATCAATCTTTACGGTCCGTGGTATGTAGGTCACTTGATTGAATATAAGAAAATATATAAGGCTCCACACGACAGGTTTGTGATACATGGCGCGCAACTGCATGTAAATGAACAAGCTAGTTTCTGTGACCGAGAAACCACCAGTAAAATGACTGACACATCATTATTTGCGGAATTTTCGAGCTCTTGCCCATAAAACATCCCTCTGATGTAGTCTCTGTGGCGCAATAGGTCAGCGCAGTCGGCTGTTAACTGAAAGGATGGTGGTTCAAGTCCACCCAGGGACATTTTGTGCTTAAATAACCTGGAATGAGCCAACTCTGGGCTGTATTCTTTACAGGAGAATATAGAGAAGCCCAAAGATAACACAAGTGGTGTTACCTTTATCAGAAGGTACAGTACTGTAAACCATGTACCTATCGATCATTTGTAATCCGGTTGTGACGGTCCTCTACGGACAGTCTCGCTGTGTTGTGTGTGTGAAGCTGCGTCTGCATATAGGGAAACCAGACCGAATCAGGGCAAGCACGTTGACATCTTGGACAGAGACACAAGCAGCCTACAGCAGTTATCAGGAGTTCTGCTCCTTTTTATTAACTATTTAACTGTGATCGTATAGTGGATCAGATCGAGCTCTTGCCCATAAAACATCAGGCTGACGTAGTCTCTGTGGCGCAATAGGTCAGCGCAGTCGGCTGTTAACCAAAAGGATGGTGGTTCAAGTCCACGCAGGGACGTTCTGTGCTTAAATAACCTGGAATGAGCCAACTCTGGGCTGTCTCCTTCTGCAGGAGAATATACACTCACCTATAGGATTATTAGGAACATCATACTAATACTGTGTTTGACCCCCTTTCACCTTCAGAACTGCCTTAATTCTACGTGGCATTGATTTAACAAGGTGCTGAAAGCATTCTTTAGAAATGTTGGCCCATATTGATAGGATAGCATCTTGCAGGTGATGGAGATTTTTCTAAAGATATCCTAACACAATACATGCATTAATATTGCAATTAGGTATTTATCATGAGAGATTATAGAGTTTGGAATCTGGCTTAATTCCTGTTCATGCACTTGTATATTGTTGTTGGTTTTGATACGGGACACTGATGAAATATAGGGGGTTACTGGCCAACAGGCATCAGACTGGTCTGGAATATCAGAACAGCTGTAGTTAATTTGTTTGTTTGTGGTCTTGTGTCATTTTTTTAGTTTTATACATTTGAAGCCTTTTTATGTTTGTGACATGTAAGTTATGGTTCTAATAGTTGATAATGGTTATGTAATACAATATATTTAATGTAATGTTTTTGCCTGTTATGTTTAATTTATTGGGCAATAAAGACAGAAAGAACAAAATGTTTATATGAACAGTTATGACATGCAAAATGGTGATAAGTGAAACAGATATAGCCTAGTGTGTGTGTGTGTGTGTGTGTGTGTGTGTGTGTGTGCGTGTGTGTGTGTGTGTGTGTGTATACACATATGTATTGCAAACAGACCCGATTGTCAGTCTATTTCCCATCTGGCAGGGACATTTCTGGATTCAGGTGGACATTGTGGACAGAAACATTGGAGGATCTTGATTCCCACCATAGGATTTAGCCTGTATTGCACATTGGGGTACAAAGTCAATAAGATGCCTTCACATCCACAGCAATGTATTGCTATTGTCAAGACTTCCCTTGACAGTTCTTTGTATTTAAGAGGACATGACTGTGGGCAAGATACGCACTTGCAAGTGCAGCGTTTTGTGAGCTTTTGAAGGTTCCATGGTGTAATGGTTAGCACTCTGGACTTTGAATCCAGCAATCTGAGTTCAAATCTTGGTGGAACCTGGTTTTAAGCCACAGCAAAGGTGAAAAAAACAACTTTCCACATCTAGTTTAAAGTAGGCTTACAGGTCTAATGTCCTTGGCCATTTAGACTGAAAACAGTACATTGGCAGTGTTGCCACGTCCACTTATTCTAAGTGACTTTTGGCTTGTTTTTCTGTAAAGGCATTATTGTATTGAAACGTAGGAGTTTGTCTTGCCTGTTCCCTCGGTCCCTCCCCTTTCCCCATACACACTGGAGACAGCAGAGTTATTTTCCGCCCACCTCCTGCTTCTTATTGGCTCTGACCCAGATGGCAACGAGTACCAGCCAATCAGAGGCAGAGCAGTTTTTTTCTGGTTAGGAAAAAGCGCGAGTAGCGACTGATGGTGACTGGACTGTAGGAGAGTTTTTGGAGGAATAATGCCCGGGATAAAGTGGGTGAAATACAGGAAGAAATATAACAAAGACTGGGAGAAAGAGAAAGGAGTAAAAGAATGGATTCAACCCGTCGTGGGGAACAACTCAAAATCACTGTGAAAAAGTGTATATTTAATATCCCATCAGTTTTCTAATGTTAAATAATGTTAAAAGGTGGTTTAACTCCCTCCTGTGGTCATTGTCCTGAAGCTCGGGGAGAAAATAAAACTCTAACATGTGGACAGTTTACCAATCTGTCCACATGGATGGAAATTGACAATCCGTCCCCACGGATTGTAAAACCGTGCACACCGTTTATTAGTTTTTATTTCCAGGATCTTTGGGGGGGGGGGGCTCCGTAGAAAAAGTCGCTTGATTTGGGCTTGTTTTCACAGGCCTGGTTGCTTATTTGT
Organism: Percina caprodes; assembly: GCA_013375575.1. Lineage (NCBI taxonomy): Eukaryota > Metazoa > Chordata > Actinopteri > Perciformes > Percidae > Percina > Percina caprodes. The sequence goes on from JABXJD010000115.1 coordinate 97,244, forward strand.
CTCGCAAGAACCGGCAACACTGTACGTTGGTGGGGGCATGTTAGTCAGCTGGTCGTTAATGTAACTTGAAGGAGCTCAACATTTGACAGTACTGTCTGGAAGTGATAGGCTTTGAGTTACATGGGGGATACACACTTTGCATTCAGTCTCGTAATCACCATAAAAATTAGGTATTACTGAAATTTGAACTTGTGTATAGTTGTGTTGCTGCAGTGCTCATCCTGAATGGGCCAGTATAGTGCATCAGAATTGCCTGTTGAATGGTCTATCAGCTTTAGAACCCCCCCTTTCCCCACAGCTTTCAATTGTCAGATATGACAGATTGCTGAATCCAGCAATCTGAGTTCAAATCTCAGTGGAACCTGGTTTTAAGACACAGCACCGGTGAAAAAAAATCAACTTTCCACATCTAGTTTAAAGTAGGCTTACAGATCTAATGTCCTTGGCCATTTAGACTGAAAACAACAACAATTTATATTCCTTTATGTGTGTTATATTTTTTACTTTAACAGGGTTCTGTTAACACTAGTCAATGCTATCAGTTTGTGTTTTGATAAATTAACATTAGCTAACGTTAGAGCGACTAGCTTAGATGTGTAGTAAATTAACTTGATTGTAACAGTTAAGCTAACGTTATAGCTAGCTCTCAAGTTAAATGCATGGTGAATTCAGTGTTAGTCTTGTTAGACTTATGTGTTAGTTTGTAGGCATTTAATAAACAGGTTGACTGATGTTAACCGACAGTTTAATCGTAGCTTCACCTTCCTGCTGCCTGGGCTTGTAGACTAGCGTTAGCTAGCCCACTTTACTCCTAACTTACTGTAAGCATGTTTTCTAATCTTGTCAATGTGTTAACATAAAGACAAAATGTGAAATCATGTTGGTAAAGGTGCTGAATGTGCCCTAACAGCAATCATTTAGCTATGATTCTACATAACGGAGCCCTAGGTAGGTGCGTGCCTGAGTTACCGTTAGCCTACCGTTAGCCTAATCCAAACACAACACGGAGTGGCAGACACAGCGTGCAGCTTCAGGCTAAGAGCAGATTTAAAAAGCAATAAAAGCAAAAATAATCATCAGATTGTGCTTCATGAGGAAAACAATAAATAAAAGTTGTGGGTTTGTGTAAGCAAACCTTGATATTGTGGGTGTTTAATATTAACGTTTAAGTTATACTCTGGTCCTTCCCTTTACCGTTTTCATATACGGGCATATAACATATACCTACAGTCTCAGTCTTTGGATGGTAGAGGTAGCGTATCTCTACCGCGACGGCCGACATGAGACGCAGTTGTCATTTTTCTCTGGCATTATTGATTTTAGAATATTGTAACCAGCATTAAGGGAGTAGGTTCTCATCACACAGAAGACTGGGGTTTGATTTCCCGATGGGGAGACATTCATCAGCTTCCGTAGTGTAGTGGTTATCACGTTTGCCTAACACGTGAAAGTTCTGCGGTTTGAAACAGAGCGGAAACACATTTCTTTGTTTGTGTTGACTTCCCATCCAGAACCGTGCCATAGCTGCAGTCTTACTTAGTTTCTATGTTAGGTTGATAAATGAGGGCCATTAGCTCTAAGGATGTGCTTCAATACATAACTGAAGTGAGCACAATGGTGTAATCGTTTGACCTTGTCATAAGCTAAAGCCTTTTTCCAAGCTAAAAGAAAACAAGGCGCTCTTTTGCAAACGCACAGCTGTGCTGCAGCATTCTGGATCAGCTGAAGAGTCTTTATGGACTTTTTCGAGCAGCCTGATAATAAAGAATTGCAGTAATCCGGCCTAGAAGTAACAAATGCATGGACTAGTTTTTCTGCATCATTTTTATACAGGATATTCCTGAATGTGATGACTACTGCACTGTGGAAACCTGTGACCTAAATGCTGGAATAGCGCCACCTATTGATCAATGTGCCAAACTTTCAACATGTGTATTCCTCGTTAGTATAGTGGACAGTATCTCTGCCTGTCACGCGGAAGACCGGGATTCGATTCCCTGACGGGTAGATTTTTTTTTAAGGCCTCGAGGAAGTCAGCATTGGACTACTCATGAGAGAAAACTGGGCCTTGCTCAGGCTGTGTTCATATTGTCAAGCGATGGAAAGAGCACAACACCTGGAGATGAACAACACGTCACATTACTCTCTGATGCTTATCAGAGAGTACGGTCTATCTATGACATTTGTACAGTTGTTTTCAAAATAATAGCAGTCCAACATTACTAACCTCATAAATCATATTTTTTGGTAGAAGAGATATTTGAACATGGCAAATAATGTCCTAGTAAGTATTGTAGAGGCATAGAAAACCAACAGACCCAACAGTCATGACAAGCATGCTGCTCATTCTGTGTGATTGAAACTGTAATTGAAAGGGGCGTGTTCAAAATAACAGCAGTGTTGTGTTCAATTAGTGAGCTGATTGATTCTGTGAAGAAACAGGTGACAGTACGGCTGAGGCCAAACCCAGTAATGCAGAGGGATTGTGGGATGTAGTTCAATGGTCCTGGACTGGGATACCTGTTCACAGGTGCCAGAAGTTGGTCGACTCCATGCAACACACATGTGAAGCAGTTCTCACAAATAATGGTTATGCAACTAAATATTAGTGCAGTGATTCAAAGTAAAGAGAACCCTTGAGACATTTTCAGTTCATACAGAAAATGTTTGAGTTTGTAAAGAAAAATGCAAATACTGTTATTTTTTTGAACAGCCTAATATTCTTTTTTCTTCACTTATTCAATTATTAAGCAACCTGAACACAACCTACAGCATTGATTTAACACAGGGCCAATGACTGACCTGACAGAGATGTTACTGATCTTGCTGCAGACCTTCATCAGCTAAACTCTAATTCCCATACCAGGAGTTGAACCCCGGCCACCTGGGTGAAAACCAGGAATCCTAACCGCTAGACCATATGGGACTGTCAATATATTAACAACTGGGATTTCATGGATCAATTCATAATTCTTGAAAGTGAATGAAGACGCTTCTTAAGTTTTATATTGATGATCTTGGTATTTAGGCTTTTTATCTGCTCTAACGTTTCCAACATTTTAGACACATAAACCGTTATAATAATGTTTCAAAATGATGAAAAATTACATCTTCATGCACCCCTAAACCCCCCCGCCAAATATGTGCACCTGAGTCTTCCACAAATGCTGGTAATAAAGTCAGACTTTATCCTCCCTGTAGGAGATGCTTTCTAGAATAGAATAGATCTTCATTGGCCACCAGGGTGGAAATTCTTCATTGGCTCACCAGACCCATAAGACAGATAAACATACAGACAACATCTGAAACATAATAAGTAAAGTATAAAAAAATGAAATAAAATGAAAATATCAGGATAAAATGCTGAAGAAGTCAAGTTAGTAATTAATATTTGGAAAATCAATTGATAGGTGGCGCTATTCCAGCATTTAGGCCATAGTAAATACATGTAGATATATTTAGGTTTACTAGATATTCACTTTCACACAAATCCATGACAAAGCATCTATGACTGAATCCAGTTTAAAATCTCTATGTGTCAAAAATGAATGCAGAAAAACTAGTCCATGGATTTGGAACCATGGAACCAGGAAAAGAGATCACATCTCTCCTGTTTTAGCTTCTCTGCATTGGCTTCCTGTAAAATCCAGAATAGAATTTAAAATCCTTCTTCTCACCTACAAAGCTCTTCATGGTCAGGCACCATCTTATCTTAAAGAGCTCATAGTACCATAGTATGGGAGCCAGAGTGTCCCTTAGTTGTGCTGCTATAGGCCTAGACTGCCGGGGGACTTCCCATGATACACTAAGCACCTCTCTCCTCCTCCTTCTCTCCATCTGTATGCAACCTCATCCTATTAATGCATGTTACTAACTCGACTTCTTCCCTTTCCTGGAGTCTTGTGCTCTCTCGCCCCTCTCCTCTCTCCTCCTATCTCTTCCTGCAGGTGTTTCTGGCTCTGGAGCTGTGGAGTCTGGATCTGTGGTTGGAGACACCTGCTGCCTCCATGTTCCTGCTCGACATCCTCTGCTGCACTTCTCCATGTCTCTCTCTCTCTCTCTCTCTCTCTCTCTGTGTCTGTCTCTTCTCTGTCTGTCTTTCTCTCTGTCTCTCTCTCTCTCTCTCTCTGTCTCTTTCTCTCACCCCCAACCGGTCGAGGCAGATGCCCCCCCACCCTGAGCCATGGTTCTGCTCGAGGTTTCTGCCTCTTAAAAGCCACATTCCTTCATCTAGTTCTGTGTTTCCTGTCATTTGAAAAAGAGAAGCAGGGCGCCCGGTTAGCTCAGTTGGTAGAGCACCCCCCCCATATATTGAGATTTACTCCTCAACGCAGCGTGTCCGGGTTTGACTCCGACCTGCCTTTTGCTGCATGTCATCCCCCCCACCCCCTTTTATTATTATTGATTGATGATTATTATTTAACCCTCCCACATATACTGACATTTACTCCTCAGTAATTAACTTTTATCTAACATTTTCAGCTCATTATATATTATTATCTCTTGTTATTTGATAATATATGGGATTCTAGATGAATTTACTTTTTTTTTGTCACATGGAGGCCACTTGGAGAGATACCTGCTGCTGTACAAGTTGCTGATCTTTAGCTCATTAGATGGTCAGTTAGCACCATCTAGTGGACAGATAGTAGAAGTCCATCATCTGATGGGGGACTTCTCTCACACTGACTGGCTCTGGGAACAGGTTGGACTGGTTCTGACGTCTCTCTGACTCTGAAGTTATGAACTGGGACGGCGTCTTCACATCAAATGCACATCGACTTCAGGACTGACGAGGGACAACGAGCAGCGTCTTCTCTCCCAGTGTCTCCTGGACACATGAAGGGGGACCGTGTCTGGAAACGGACCTGAAGAGACTTCAGCAGGTGAGAATCTGACCAGAGGAGTCTGGAAATGTTTGATGAACAGAATCACTTTGATTCAATCTGTTTGACTGGACAGAAGAAAAGTTTCTTTCTGGGTTGTTCTTCAGATTTGTATCGATAGACTATGATCCAAATGAGTGTCCATCTGAGTTAAAGGAGAGTGGTTTGAGAATGATTAGCATGTATTACTGTTGGTAGTTCTCAGGTCACAACAACAGCACAACGTTATCTGAGTTCACATCAGTGGAAAAACAGGGAGGGTCCAAACTGGTCGGACCGCTCTGATCCACTTGGCCGTGGGACTCTTGATCCAGCACCCAGTAGTACTTTGACACTGAGTTGTTTGTACTTTTACTGCAGTACAGAATGACCATCAGATCATTCTGTACAACAGTAAAAGTACCGACATGATGAGATTGTCTTTGTGATGCGTTCAGGTGTAAGCTACATTTGACTGTTTGGAGCAGTTTCATATGATGCTGCAGTGATTCTTTTCTTTATTGATCAACCTGCTGATTATTTCTTTGTGTTTTTAGGAAGCACAGCTTCAGTTATTAGCTATTATCAATGGTATTTCATCAATATTAGTAAAGTTATGAAAATGTATATCTTGATCACTTCATCAAATTTAGTAAATAATCAACGGATTAATTTATCTTTAGCGATGCTGATTAATAAGTAATGATCCTTTTGTCATACTCCACTACATAACAGTGTGTGTGTGTGTGTGTGTGTGTGTGTGTGTGTGTGTGTGTGTGTGTGTGTGTGTGTGTGTGTGTGAGAGAGAGTGAGAATGAGGAAGATGACAACGTAACTACGCTGGTGGCTACACCACAAAAAAAACAGGGAATGTCCAAACAGCTCTGATCAACTTGGCCGTGGGACATTTGATCTAAAACCCAGTAGTACTTTGACACTGAGTTGTTTGTACTTTTACTGCAGTATAGAATTCCTGTATGATCATTCTGGACTGCAGTAAAAGTACCAACACATGACTTTGTTAGTACAAGTTAAAGTTCTGCCTTGAAATTGTTACTTTGGTAAAAGGAGAAATAGTTACAGAGTGCATTAACGTGTGTGTGTGTGTGTTTGGAATGAGGAAGTGTGTGTGTGTGTGTGTGTGTGTGTGTGTGTGTGTGTGTGTGTGTGTGTGTGTGTGTGTGTGTGTGTGACATGCAAGGGTGTGTGTGACAGGGTTAGGGTTAGGAATGAGAGAAGCCGTGAGAGTTGAGATTCTTTGAAACTTAAGCATACGTTACAGACATAAGGTATAAAATTGATAATGCAGCAACTAGGTTGGTGTTGAGCTAAGTTGCGAGAGAGAGAGTGAGAATGAGGAAGATGAGAGGGTGTGTCTGTTATCAGTGTAAAATGCAAGAACTGGTCAGACAGCTTGGTGCTTTATTTAATGTAACTGAAACACAGATGTCTCCAACACTGAGACAGACTTGGTTTGACTGAAAGCTGTTTACACAGTCCATGTGTCAACTGTCCCAGAGACTCCGAGTCCTTCATGGACCTGCTCAGTGTGTCTGATGGAAAGAGCTGACTCACTGTTTTCTACACTATTTGGTACATGTTAGAGAGGAATGAGAGACTAATGTGTCCTGTGATGAAAAGGTTGTCATAGTAACAGAGGTGATGTCTCCCAGCAGGTGTGGACTCTGCTATGAGTCAGTGTGAGGACAGAGAGGAGGGAGCCCCTCCCTCTAAAACCACTCTGTGGGGGGACCATGACAGCCAGACCAAAGCTCAGAGGTGAGCTGATGATGGACTCTTCTCCATGTTAGAGCTCAGCACTCACATCACTCCTCCATCATGATTCACACTCAATATTTAGTTAATAAGAACTTCTTACTGGAATACGCAACAAAGAGCCAACCACTGATTATCTACTGAGATGAGACGCCATCTTTCATCAGATTACATTTGGTGAATAGTAACTCATCCACGGTCTTTGTTTGTACCAGGATGCAGCAGCAGAAACCTGGACCTGGATCCAGCTGTGTGTCCATGAAGAGTGACTGGTCTATGGATTGTCCTATCGACTTTAAAGATGGACAAGCTGCTGCTGATGGAAGGTAAGAATTTAAAAGTTAATTTAATGACCCTTCTGAGTTATCTTCCTGCTTCTGGCGAGAGCAGTCGTGTTTTTCTTCCTCTCCCCTCTTATCTCAGCTTGGCTCCTTCCCAGTCTGTCTGGCTTGTCTTGTGGTACTTTTTTCTCTTTCTCTTTGTCCCATGCCTGCTGTTTTCCTGGTATATTCAACATGGAATTAATCAACTGGTTGCTCAGCGCTATTGACAAGATTTTTTCAACTAAAAATGCTTCTCCGGGGGAGCCGCTCTGTCCCGGCGGGACGTTCCCTTCAGGCTACGCTCGCGATTCCTGGGAGAATTGGCAGGTGGTCTGCCTGGATGTTCTCACTGTGGGAGACTTTGAAGACATTTGGATAATTGGAATTCTGTTGGTGGGGCTCCTGATCATCGGCCTTGGGGTCTCGCTGACCTATCGTAAAATTGGTAAGACAGCCGCCAGCAAATTTACCCACAAGCTGTCTGGGGAACTTAAAGAGTACCTACATGGAGTGATTGAGAGGATGAAGGTTTTACATCTAAGGGCTGACCAGTCCAGTGAACTGTCTCGCAACATCTCAGACCGGACCGTCGAAGCGCAGAAGGGGATTGATACGATCAGGGCCCAGTCGATGGAGTTGCTTCGTGTGACCACCGGACTGGCAGAGAAGGCAGATGGACTGCAAAAATCACTACATGAACTGGATGCTCGTGTGGCGCTGAGGTTGAGTGATGGATTCGAACAAATTCCATCGAGTCACCCTAAATTTGGATTGAAATTGATCAACTATTTCCCAGCCCCCCGCCCCACCCTTTGCCCGAGCGGGAAAACAACTCGCAGCTGGCATCCTATCTTGTCCCGTGCACTGGTTTATCTCTCCAAGGTCACGCCGATGAACTGAACTTTTAACAACATAGACAGTCTGACGCCTCACATTCACACACACAACTCATTCTCACACACACACCATACACTCCCTCCCCAACCCCCTTCCAGCCCCGTATCCGTCTGACTGCCTCGTTTCTTTCTTTCTTGTGTCCACACCACCTCAAAATCCATGGTCAAGGCCGGGCTGAACTGAGCTGTTTTTGCACAACGCAGACAGTCTGTGTCTCATATTTCCCATACACACACACACACTCATAGTCATGGCCGGACTGTACTGAGCTGTTTTTCAACAACGCATACAGTTTGTGTCTCATACTTCCCATACACACACACACACACACTCACATCCACAGACACCATACACCAAATATTCCTTCATGTATGTAGTCTTGTGCATTATGTTGTTATGTCTTGTATTATCTGTGTTATCTGCATAAATCCTTTTCAGAGTGCATGTGGCGGCGCTTTCACTAGCTGCGGCTCGGAGGCTCTCTAAACTCTCTAAACTGTATTTCTTTGCATTGTACCTGTACATGTGTAATGACAATAAAGTTGAATCTAATCTAATCCAATCTAAGAAGAAGTATCAGGTCTGGATCCAGATCTTTGTAGTCTCATGTAGGACTCAGCAGTATATCATGTCAGCAGTGACATCACAGTGTACACCTACAACTTCTTACTTTATTAGTCAAATAAGAGCCAACGACTGAGATGAGACAGCATCTTTGATCAGATTACTTTAATTTTTTAAAGATTCTTTGATGGGCAATACCGCCTTTAATGATCAGACATCTCATGAAAGGGGAGAGAGAGAGGGGGAAGACCATCACAGGTCGGACTCTAACCCTGACCCTCTACATATGTGCGCCTGCTCTACCAACCGAGCTAACCGGCCACAAACAGATTACTTTTTGAATCTGAGTTGAGATGAGCACACAATAGTAACTGATCCACGGTCTTTGTTTGTATCAGGATGCAGCCGCAGAAACCTGGACCTGAACCCAGCTGTGTGTCCATGAAGAGTGACTGGTCTATGGATCGTCCTATTGACATTAAAGATGGACAAGCTGTTGATGGAAGGTAAGAATTTTGAGTCTAAATTCATCAGACTCATGTTGAGTTAAAGTGACGTGAGCTTCTGCTGCAGCACTAAGAGAAGTTACAACATGGTCTACTCTGAGACAGATCCATTTATAATATTCATCCTGACGCTCAATTCTCAGTCATCAGATCATTATTGCTATAATAATGAAATAGGGCAAATTAATTAAAGTATCTGGTTAAAAGTATTCGTCCCTTTGTTTGTATTAGTCTGCAGCAAAGACCTGAACCAGGACCTGGACCCAGCTGTGTGTCCATGAAGAGTGACTGGTCTATGGGTCATTCTATTGACTTTAAAGTTGGGCAAGCTGTTGATGAAAGGTAAGAATTTATAACTGAACTTAGTTATTATCAGACTCTCTCAGAGCTTCATGGTCTAGGTTTGACATAATGTGATTTTAATCTGATGCCCAGTGATACCAGGACCAGAACCACCAGACAGATTAGCGCCACCAAAGACGATTGTGATTGGTTTAAAGAAATGCCAAAAAACCAGAGCACATTCCTCCATCCCAGAATGTGGTGTGGACTCCTCAGACCTTCCTGTGGAGGATGGTCTGGCAATGTGAGACTACTGGGTAGTCATCCATGGAGAGGGCTTTGGTCTGATTGCAGACAGGACAGTGACAATGGTGGTCTTCAGGGATGTACTGGGGAAAAAAATTGTTGAGGGACTTTGGGATGGCGCGACCTTTCATGAGAGCGTGTGGAGAGCGCACGTAGAACCTTTTTTGGAAGTGATTTTAATAATAGTAATAAAAACACTACAAAAAGAGACCAAAACAAGCCAACGCTACGTTATACAGCCCTGCACACTGGACTTGTACCTTCCACTGTATCTGTGCTGGTTCCTCCTGCTTCCTCCCTTGGTGGCCTTCTTGAATCATGGGGGGGACTACAGACAGCATGGCCATCAGGTCCAGGTTACCTGAGCACTGCAGGTTTCCTCTTGTAGTCTGTGATGGTTCTTAGTCCAGACCACATGTTCCTGGTGTTGGAGCCCAAGTAGTTAGAGTCCACATTATCCCTGTATTGTCTCTTTGCACTTAGTCTCGATTTACCAGACCTATGTCCACAGCGCTGTGGAGTAAGGTCTGGCTACACCACATATGTATGCTGGGATAGGAGGGTAAGTTGTTGGCTTTTCTTTTAACCAATCCCAATGATCTTGATTTTAATAATAGTAATAAAAACACTACAAAAAGAGACCAAAACAAGCCAACGCTACGTTATACAGCCCTGCACACTGGACTTGTACCTTCCACTGTATCTGTGCTGGTTCCTCCTGCTCCATACTCCTCTTGCCGGTCCTCCTCCTCTTAATCATTTTCCTCCTCCTCATCACCACCATGACTGGTCTTAACTAATAATAATAAAAAAAACACTTAAGTACGTTTCATACTGTATTTAAATACAAAATAAAATACTGTAAAGTTGTTAAAGCCTAGAATTATCGGCATATAGTAATGAGTTTAAGACGTCATTGTTATAAAAGCATAATAAATGCATATTCCTTCTGAAACTGGAAATTGAAATATGATGGCTTGTTCGGCCTGGGACGGACCGGTCATTCTGGAAATCTCCCGAACCTCCGATGGCCAGTCCGCCCTTGGTGGCCTTCTTGAATCATGGGGGGGACTACAGACAGCATGGCCATCAGGTCCAGGTTACCTGAGCACTGCAGGTTTCCTCTTGTAGTCTGTGATGGTTCTTAGTCCAGACCACATGTTCCTGGTGTTGGAGCCCAAGTAGTTAGAGTCCACATTATCCCCGTATTGTCTCTTTGCACTTAGTCTCGATTTACCAGACCTATGTCCACAGCGCTGTGGAGTAAGGTCTGGCTACACCACATATGTATGCTGGGATAGGAGGGTAAGTTGTTGGCTTTTCTTTTAACCAATCCCAATGATTTTGGGCGGGGCTAAACTCTGGACGCAGCGACGGTGACTCTGCTAAATAGTCTCAGGAAGGAACTTGTTTTGCTTGAATATTTGCACCCCCGCAAAAGAAAACGCCACATATGATATTATATTAGGTTAACTGTTCACACAATACAGTAACATGAGCTATTTAAATTAGCTGATACGTGGTTAAAAGTACCAGTGTATCTCTGTGTGTACTTTGTCCACAGCAATCCCACCAATCGGTCCCAAAACGTCCCAGTTAGAGAGGAAATGCCCTAAACATATTCTTTATTATCTTTCCAATCATTCCCCAAAAGAACCATGAAGGCCTTCCTTGTTGAACCATCTTAATCCTTTGAAAACTTGCCATTTTCAGCGTGTAGCTTGCTAGCTTGAAACAAACAATGAAGGTAAAGCATGTTGGCTCCAAACAAATCCTCAAACTAATGGTGTATTCAACTGCACATCTTTAAAAACTCTGAGAAACTGTTGTTGCGTAGTACCATTCTGCCATCTAGTGGCTCATATTGTGGCTTTGCTGTCCCTGTTAAAATAAGATTCTTCTTCTGATTTGGGAATGTCCATACAGTAATCCTCGATACAATGTCATTTATGCATTTGGTGATTTAGCCAATGATCACGTCCATGTATGCGTACCGGACTGAATAGTAACACAGATTTCCACATGACTCATCATCAGGACTGTGCACAGATCATTAAATGTTCTTAAACTTTATGTTTTCTCTACAGAGTTCACCAGGAGAGCTCAGAGGGCCTCGGTGGTCAGTCTGACCTGCAGCAGCAAACAGACCTGAACTCCATATTTATGGTGTGTACATATTGAAAGAATATTTTCATTATTATCTACAGAATATATGATGAACTACCATTCAGATCCCAATAGTCTCCATGCTGCTCTTTTCAAACCAGCAGGCCTTCAGACTGAGAGATGAATCACATGTTGAGTTCTTTAAACTAAATGTTGACTTTATCATTCTGGTCCAGCTGCTGGAGGAGAACATCGTCACTTTTATAAAGAACGAGCTGAAGAAGTTTCTGAAGGTTCTATGTCCAGATTACCCAGAATGCTTAGAGAGTCAGAGGGAGGATGAGATGGTTGTGGAGGGTGAGGATGAAGAGCAGAGGAGCAGCAGCAGAGAAGCATTTCTGAAGATCACACTGCACTTCCTGAGGGGAATGAAGCAGGAGGAGCTGGCTGACCGTCTGCAGAGCAGTAAGAGGATCTTAACACATTTAAAAATGGGACATTTACTAATGTATGAAAAGATGCATTCAAATATATACTTATTATTTGAATGTTGAAATATGTTCTTTGACTTATTGATTTTCTTGTTGTGTGTTCATTCAGGAAGTCATTCTGGAGTTTGTCAGCGTAAACTCAAGACTAACCAGAAGATAAAGTTCCAGTGTGTGTTTGAGGGGATTGCTAAAGCAGGAAACCCAACCGTTCTGTATCAGATGTTCACAGAGATCTACATCATGGAGGGAGGGGCTGCAGGGGTCAATGAAGAACATGAGGTCAGACAGATTGAAACAGCATCCAGGAAACCAGACAGACCAGAAACAATAATCAGATGTGAAGACATCTTTAAAGCCCCACCTGGAAGAGATGAACCAATCAGAACCGTGATGACAACGGGAGTGGCTGGCATCGGGAAAACAGTCTTAACACAGAAGTTCACTCTGGACTGGGCTGAAGGCAAAGCCAACCAGGACATCCAGTTCATATTCCCATTCACCTTCAGAGAGCTGAATGTGCTGAAAGAGAGAAAGTTCAGCTTGGTAGAACTTGTTGATTACTTCTTTAGTGAAACCAAAGAAGCAGGAATCAGCAGGTTTGAAGAGGTCCCGGTTGTCTTCATCTTTGACGGTCTGGATGAGTGTCGACTTCCTTTAGACTTCCTCAACACTGAGATCCTGACTGATGTTACAGAGTCCACCTCAGTGGGTGTGCTGCTGACAAACCTCATCAGGGGGAATCTGCTTCCCTCTGCTCGCCTCTGGATAACCACACGACCTGCAGCAGCCAATCAGATCCCTGCTGAGTATGTTGACATGGTGACAGAGGTCAGAGGATTCACTGACCCACAGAAGGAGGATTATTTCAGTAAGAGATACAGAGACAAGAAGCAGGCCAGCAAAATCATTTCCCACATCAAGACATCACGAAGCCTCCACATCATGTGCCACATCCCAGTCTTCTGCTGGATCACTGCTACAGTTCTGGAGAAGGTGTTGGAGACCAGAGAGGGAGGACAGCTGCCCAAGACCCTGACTGAGATGTACATCCACTTCGTGGTGGTTCAGTCCAAACTGAACATTAAATATCATGGGGAATCTGAGATAGCTCAACACTGGAGTCCAGAGACCAGGAAGATGATCAACTCTCTGGGAAAACTGGCTTTTGAGCAGCTGCAGAAAGGCAACCTGATCTTCTATGAATCAGACATGACAGAGTGTGGCATCGATATCAGAGCAGCATCAGTGTACTCTGGAGTGTTCACACAGATCTTTAAAGAGGAGAGTGGACTGTACCAGGACAAGGTGTTCTGCTTCGTCCATCTGAGTGTTCAGGAGTTCCTGGCTGCTCTTCATGTTCGTCTGACTTTCACCAACTCTGGAGTCAACCTGCTAGCAGAGGAACAAACTACATCCCGGCTACCTAAAGTCTTCAGAGAAACCCTTAAACTAAAACATCTCAATCAGAGTGCTGTAGACAAGGCCTTACAGAGTCCAAATGGACACCTGGACTTGTTTCTCCGGTTCTTCCTGGGTCTTTCACTAGAGACCAATCAGACTCTCCTACGAGGTCTGATGACACAGCCAGAAAGTAGCTCAAAGACCAAAAAGGAAACAGTCAAGTACATCAAGAAGAAGATCAGTGAGAATCTGTCTGCAGAGAGAAGCATCAATCTGTTCCACTGTCTGAATGAACTGAATGATGGTTCTCTAGTGGAGGAGATCCAACAGTCCCTGAGATCAGGAAGTCTCTCCATAGATAAATTGTCTCCTGGTCAATGGTCAGCTCTGGTCTTCATCTTACTGTCAGAAGAAGATCTGGACGTGTTTGACCTGAGGAAATACTCTGCTTCAGAGGAGGCTCTTCTGAGGCTGCTGCCAGTGGTCAAAGCCTCCAACAAAGCTCTGTAGGTGCACACATCTATGTAGATTAAATGCTGTTTTTATTTAATTAGAATTTGTTTATTTTGGTTTGTAGCTGTGTTCTTATGCATTGCTGATGTCTTTTCAGGCTTAGTGGCTGTGACCTTTCAGAGAGAAGCTGTGAAGCTCTGTCCTCAGTTCTCAGCTCCCAGTCCTCTAGTCTGAGAGAGCTGGACCTGAGTCACAACAACCTGCAGGATTCAGGAGTGGAGCAACTGTCCTCTGGATTGAAGAGTCCACACTGCAGACTGGAAACTCTCAGGTTTGTGCTCAGCTATTTGAAAATGATGAACCTCTAAGATCTTATTTTTATTCATATATCATTTATTGCATGACCTGTCTATTGAATTTCTTTTCAGGTTTAGTGGCTGTAACCTGTCAGAGAGAAGCTGTGAAGCTCTATCCTCAGTTATCAGCTCCCAGTCCTCTAGTTTGAGAGAGCTGGACCTGAGTAACAACATCTTGCAGGATTCAGGAGTGGAACAACTGTCCTCTGGATTGAAGAGTCCACATAGCAGACTGGAAACTCTCAGGTTTGTGCTCAGCTATTTGTTGAATTTGTTTGATTTGATTAAATGAACCATGAACAGTGTTTCCCACATATTACAAAGCAATATGTGGCACGCGGTGTCTGACCAGGGGGTGGGGGCGGGGGTACTTATTTTCATAACAATTGTGTATCCATAAATGAGGAGGACATGCTGTTGGATGCTGTCCTCCTCTCCTACTCTTTCTTCAATGCCAAACAAATCTATCTCTTTCTCTCCTTGACCCTGTCTTTCTCCTTGAGCAGCACTGGTTTGAGCCTGAAAATATTGCAAACAAATTAATAACATAACTAATTACACTGGTCGGACTGTTCAGCTCTGTTTCAGACTGGCTGGTCCTCATCCTCAACATGTGCCTTTTCAGTCACAGAAATTTCTTTTCGCTACTCATCTGGATTAAATCAGCAAACATTCAGTGTAAGAGTACAAAAATGACATAACATTATCTATAATAAGCTTATTTGATTCACAGCTACTATGTAGTGTTTTGACCTCAACAACCCAACTGCATTTTACTGCAAACTTGCGACTAGTTAACTTTCTAAAGCAGGCGCAATTGTTTGTTTGTTAAGAGTCGGATCAGGACTCCAACAATAACAAACATTGTATTCTTATAATCTGAGTTCAAGCGGCAGCGTCTCTTCCCCCGGGCAGGAACACAGCTTCGCCTCACTGCTGTGCCGGTCCCCGCTGATCCAGATGGGACCAGCCAAAGACAGAGTGGTCTACGTGGAAGGATCTTCCACGTAGTCCAGCACAACCTGTACGTTGATTTCAGCGGGATGTTCCACTGCATTTGCCAGCAGCCAGCGGACAGGGAGAAGCTACAGCAGGGCTGTAGTATTAATTGTGTGGCTCACCGCCACAAAATAGTCTGTGTGGGAAAAATTGCTCTAACTTGTTAATTTCTTCATATATTAATTATTGGATGACCTTTCTATTGAATCTCTTTTAGGTTGAGTGGCTGTACATTGTCAGGGAGAAGATGTGAAGCTCTGACCTCAGTTCTCAGCTCTCAGTCCTCTAGTCTGAGAGAGCTGGACCTGAGTAACAATATCTTGCAGGATTCAGGAGTGGAGCTGGTGTCAGCTGGACTGAAGAGTCCACACTGCAGAATGGAAATTCTCAGGTTGGTGATCAGTTAAATAAAAAGCATCACAATCTGAACAGTTATTTTCTTACTATTTTAATTATTGGATTGACTTTTTATTGAATCCCTTTCAGACTGAGTGGCTGTGACCTTTCAGAGAGAAGCTGTGAAGCTCTGTCATCAGTTCTCAGCTCCCAGTCCTCTAGTCTGAGAGAGCTGGACATGAGTAACAACAACCTGCAGGATTCAGGAGTGGAGCTGATGTCTTCTGGTCTGAAAAGTCCACTATGCGGACTGGAAACTCTCAGGTTGGTGTTCAGTTAAATTAAAAGTATCACGTTCTGAGTGGTTATAAAATGTTGCATTGACTTTTTATTGAATCCCTTTCAGGCTGAGTGGCTGTACATTGTCAGAGAGAAGCTGTGAAGCTCTGTCCTCAGTTCTCAGCTCCCAGTCTTCTAGTCTGAGAGAGCTGGACCTGAGTAACAACAACCTGCATGATTCAGGAGTGGAGCTTGTGTCTCCTGGACTGAAGAGTCCACAATGCAGACTGGAAACTCTCAGGTTGGTGATCAGTTAAATAAAAAGTATCACCCTCTGAGTGGTTATTTTCTTCCTGTTAATTATTGGATTGACGTTTTATTGAATCCCTTTCAGGCTGAGTGGGTGTAACCTGTCAGAGAGAAGCTGTGAAGCTCTGTCCTCAGTTCTCAGCTCCCAGTCCTCTAGTCTGAGAGAGCTGGATCTGAGTAACAACAACCTGCAGGATTCAGGAGTGGAGCTGATGTCTCCTGGACTGAAGAATCCACACTGCAGACTGGAAACTCTCAGGTTGGTGTTCAGTTAGGACCTGAGTAACTTTAATTTTAAAGCAACATTCTGTATCGTTCTTTTATTTAATTGTGTCCCTACAGTTTCACAGTAATTTACTTCTACTCTGCTGTCATAAATATTGATACTTCTATGTGTGCATTTGTTATGATTACATTACATTAATCAAAATCTAGCGGATCAACAACTCTGCTAACAGAGCCAATGACACAAGATATAGCAAGCCAGCTAATTTCATTTACAAGTCCCACAACAAGAAGGCCAGCTGGCTGTCCTGCCCTGTGTTATTTTGTGAAAATCTCTGCAACGACTAAAAGCCAGTCAGAGTTGTCTGGCCGCAGCTCGGCTGAGGAAGGCTCAAGCCGATGTGATGGTCCCCTTTGTGACAGTCTCACTACGTTGTGTATGTGGATCTGTATCTGCATATGGGGAAACCAGACCGAATCAGGATAGACATGTCCACATCACAGACAGAGACATAGAAGCCCACAGCAGTTATCTGGAGTTCTGCTCTTTATTAAACTGTTTTAGCTGTGATCGTAAAGTGGAAATTGTTATTTTTAACAAAAGTATGACAATAAATGTCTCACAATACCTTGTCTCTCTCACAGTAAGATGCACAATCAAATCAATTAAAAACTCAACTTCTAAGGCCTTTCTGCTATATAAAAATACAGTACATGAAATAGTATAGTGTCACAATGCAAAATAAGCTACATTTAGCATTCAGCTCTGAGCCTAAAATTAGTGATTCACTAATTGTGCTGGGTTTTTAAAGGCAGCTTCAACAACAGCAGAACGGAGCGATCAATCAATTTATTTATGCTTTAGAATGTAATAACTGCAAACAATTACAAAATAAGGTTTATCTTTCTCTCTCTACTGGACACTGACATTTTCAAGTAGCTAAACATACATTAGTTCTCGTTGTACTTGTGTACAGCTGGACTGTAAAGCCCCTCCCATTTCTAGCACCCAAAGTAATTGTTAAGTATTGCTCCCGGAAGGTGGCCCAAGTCGTACCTGAATTGTCATCATCAACTCTGTGTGTGTGTGTGTGTGTGTGTGTGTGTGTGTAGTCTCTCATTCTGTATGATCTCAGAAGAAGGCTGTACTTCTCTGGCCTCAGCTCTGAGCTCCAACCCCTCCCATCTGAGAGTGCTGGACCTGAGCTACAATCATCCAGGAGACTCAGGAGTGAAGCGGCTTTCTGCTTTACTGGAGGATCCAAACTGCAGACTGGACACTCTCAGGTATGGACGGACCAAGACTTAATTTTATTTATTCTTCGTCACTGAGAAACTCTGGTTAATGTTCAATGTAGGATCTAAGTGAAGGTAAGTATTACCTAGTACCTGAGTACCCCTGTAAGTATTACAGGGGTTCTCAATCTTATAGCACAAAAACAAATATTTATTCAAAGTCAGAGGTCTGGAAAGTACGGTGGCCCTGAAGTGCAAAACACAACATCATTATACTCATGTTTTCAAAATAGGTGCTTTTCTGTGTTTTTCACTTCTCCTTCCTGTTAAAAGACAGACAGTTTGTCTGTCCAATCAGGAGGGTCTGTCCTCTGCTAGATAGGTAGAAGTTAATGCCGTTGTGTTTAATGATTTGTTGAAGTGTTTTCCTATTTGCCGTTGTGATTTGCACTTCACGGCCACCGCAGAGATTCAGTTGGCATTAACAAAAACAGTTACATTTTACGAAGGTAAGTTACCTTTAAAATCAAATCCAACTCTTTTCTTTCTCTCACAATAACACACCAGAGTTAACCAATGCCTCAGACCATTTTAGCATATCAAATTTAAAAATAAATAAATAATTGTGTGCACATCCCACCTTGTGGCAGGTGCAGGACAAATGAAAAATACTGAAGTAAAAATCAGATTTAATCAACTTTAATTAACCACTTTTATGCTACATACATTCCAGCTGAGTTCTCCTTTTTTCCTAGTCAAGTTTGGGGGGGCAGTGGTGCCGCTTTGATCTGCACTCAAAGTTCAAATTACTTCAACTTTACCTAGTTGCCGCTGACCTTTGGTACGCGCATCCAATGAGATAATGGCATGTTGTTACCTAGCAACGGGAAATAGCTTCCTTTCCACCTTTAATGACGTTTACCTGCGCTGTGCTTTGCTCTGCGTCCTACCTAGCAGTGTGCAGAGAGCAAATTGCGTATCATGTGTAGGCGGCTTAAGTGTAACCACACCGTGACAGCTTTAGCAGCATTGCCCTGACTTTGACTTGAACAAGCTGCAGAGTCCACGTAGTCTCACTCCGTCTCATTTCACAATATGATGGTTAAACCTTCAATTATCCACAGCCCTGGATTATGAAGTGGATTGTGTCTTTGTGTCTTCCTGCAGGGTGGACCATGGTGGACCACAGAGACTGAGACCTGGTGTGAGGAAGTGTGAGTGTGTTTTAAGTTTGCTCTAAGAGAACTCAGCTGTGTGTTACACTAGTTTAACCCCTTCCTGGCGCTGGAAGTATAATATGAAATGAGATTACTTATTATGGTGAATTGGCTAAATCTCCCTTTACCAGTGAATGTTGTTATTATAGGCAGAGGTAACTATAAAGAAATAATCAAACAATAACGCAGTGCCGAGAACCACTGTGAACTACTTAACTCACTATGAGCTATATCGGTATTTAAAAAGTGAAAAACATGTAATGTCTGCAACACTGCTTTAAACTCCTATATTTAATGAAAGGTTTCCACCCTGCTGGGTTAGGCCTGAAGAAGACCCAGCAGAGTTTAAATCAGAGTTTAAAGCAGAGTTTAAAGCAGTGTTTAAAGCAGTGTTTAAAGCAGTGTTGTGGACATTAAATTTTGTTTACTGACTGAAACGTCGAGCAACCCCACAGCCACAGCCCTGGTCCTGGTCCTCCAGTGAAGTCCTGGTTCCTCCCGGTCCTCGGTGAAAGCTGCGGCTGGCGTTTCCAGCTGACTGTCCCTCAGGGCGGCGCTAGCTTAAACAAGTCAACAGTTAACAGTTCTCACCTTCAAAGCTAGTGAACACACAAACACAGCTAACCTGCCTGAACTTACCTTAAAACTACAGGATAACTAGTTACCAAACTGAGAGCTGCACACGACTGTTAACTGCAACAATAATACTTTACAAAAGTTTAAAAGTCCATTAGTCTCCAGAACTCAGTCAGCTGGACATTAAACTTAGTTTTTCTCTCCTCTGCTGACTGCATGTTTCCATATCCTCTCTGACTTCCTCCTTTCTTTTCTACTCCCCAACAAAGCCATCTGATTGGCTAGGAGTGTAGCTATACAGGAAATAATTAACTTAGATTACTCCACTGAAAATACATTACACTTCCCTTCAAAACTAAGGATTATGGGAAAAAAATGCTTATTGTTTTTACCCTGTTATGAACTGAAACACCATGTTTTAATGTAGTTAACTGTATAAAATACTTTATTTATATTTATTTAACAGTATTTGTGTAGGTCCCTACATTTGATTTTTAGATTTTCTTTCCTGAAGTACAAAGATATATTTTCTACCTTTTTCTGGAAAGATGTTAGGATTTAATTAATTAATCTAAAATCCACAAACAGAACAAACTGAACACATTGATCCAACAGAACTAATAGGCAAGGCAAGGCAAGGCAGCTTTATTTGTATAGCACATTTCAGCAACAAGGCAATTCAAAGTGCTTTACACAAAATCAGTTAAAAGAAAATAAAACCGATAAAACACAGAAGAAACAGTTAAAAAATAAAAACAGTTAAAACACAAGAATAAAAGTTACAGTGCAGTATAAAAGATTAAACATTAAAGAAATGAACATCATTTAAAGAAAGGCAACATCGAAAAGAAAGGTCTTCAGCATTGATTTAAAAGAACTGAGAGTAGCAGCAGACCTGCAGGTTTCTGGGAGTTTATTCCAGATATGAGGAGCATAGAATAAATAATAATAATAATAATAAATACATAAATACATGAATCAACAGTCGAGCCAACAGAAAGCTAACTTTGGTTCTTTTATTTTTTATTCACACATAAGTTGTGTTCAAGTAATCGTCAGTTTTCTTCTCTGGATGTTTTTAATAAATAAGCGTTGAAAAAACTCACAGTCCATGAACACAACACGGCATAATTAATGTCCCAAAGATGTTTAAAAGGTGAATAAAGTGAGTTGAGGTAGATTTATCTTCCAGTTCCTCCCTGATGGGAGACCTTGTATCAGATATACGACACAGACACAAACACACCATAAATCCTCATTTTTCATCCATAAACTGGTATTTCCATAACTGAACATCAGCTAATAGCAGTTTTAGAAAGCAGATGGTTCAGAGCTTCTTTGTGCTGCAGTAGAAGAAGATGGGACAGTTTTATTAGTGAGACTTTATTCAGTTGATGTTTCTAGATTTGGATCATCAGCTGTCCTCATCGGGTCAACATAAATGATCAGATGATAACCTGCAGCTGTATTGTGTCTTGTTCTCTCCATCAGATGTCTGTGAACTGGAACTGGACACAAACACAGTAAACAGATACCTCAAACTGTCTGACAACAACAGGAAGGTGACAAATGTGGAGGAGGATCAGTCATATCCTGATCATCCAGACAGATTTGACTGCTGGGGTCAGCTGCTGTGTAGAGATGGTCTGACTGGTCGCTGTTACTGGGAGGTCGAGAGGAGAGGAGAGGTTAATATATCAGTGAGTTACAGAGGAATCAGAAGGAAAGGAGACACTGATGACTGTGTGTTTGGATGGAATGATCATTCCTGGAGACTGATCTGCTCTGATGAACGTGGTTACGCTGTCAGGCACAACAACAGAGAAACATTCCTCACTTCCTGCTCTGTCTCTAACAGAGTAGCAGTGTATGTGGACGTTCCTGCTGGCTCTCTGTCCTTCTACACAGTCTCCTCTGACTCACTGATCCACCTCCACACCTTCAACACCACATTCACTCAGCCGCTCTATCCTGGGTTTACGGTATGGTCTGGTTCCTCAGTGTCTTTGTGTCCTCTGCAGGACTGAGAG
Source organism: Percina caprodes (assembly GCA_013375575.1). NCBI lineage: Eukaryota > Metazoa > Chordata > Actinopteri > Perciformes > Percidae > Percina > Percina caprodes. Next base: position 118,777 of record JABXJD010000115.1, read on the forward strand.
TCTCTCCTGTGGACAGAAACACTGACTGAAGATCAGCTGCTGAAATCAAAGTTCAGTGTGTTCACCATCACACACACTCTGCACTGTGAAGCAGATCTGAGACTCAAACAAAAAAACATTTATCTGATTTCATCTCTGATTATCAACATTTGAACTGTTTGACTAAAACACTTCATGATATGTCACATCTCAAAAATAATCAACTGTTATTGGTCACTATAATGTCCTTTATATTTTAAATCATACTGTAATATATTTAAAATGTGGAAAACAAATGTTTCTATAAACAATCATCATATAGTCTAATGTTTCTAAATGCTTTTAATAAAATATATACATTTCATCATTTGTTCATTTGATCATATCATGATTTAATTCATCCGTTGTCTCTCTTTACTGAGATTGATACCCCCCCCCATAATAAAAACTATGTAACTCAGTGCAGCCTACTCCAAATACCTATTATATTTCGTTTACATACATGGAGACATTTGCACCATAAATTAATGCAGAAAAGACACAAATTGTTGCAGAAAAATAAACCAGGATGCAGAAAATGAAGTGTTTGATGTTCAAAATCCCCCCCCCATAAAATGTTGAACCCAAAGTTCCCCCCATGTTGCATTCAACATGATCAGTACTCATCCTGAGGGGGATCTCATGTTATTTTGCCTCACAAAGTCCTAATTAGGACCTCCCATGAGTATTTTAATACTGTTCCTAACACTTGATCCATTCTGTGTTGTTGGTAGTTTTCTCCTGTTGGTCGCTTTCATACTTTTGCTCAACTTGCTCATCAGTGTTTTGCATGAATGCGTTAAAAGAGCCTGTTCATTCAACCTTCTCAGACTGAAGGCTTTAAAAATCATTTTCATCTTGTTGCACACAATAATAAGACTAATGCCTAAGATAGAACATATATCATCTTTCAGAAACTTGAAGGCTCCATAATTTCACTCTCTGAAATGTACACAGTGAGTACTTTTACTTTGAATACTTCAAGTTAGTGCTAAGTAAGTATGTAGCCTACTTTGACTCAAGTAGCCTTTCTAATGCAGGATCTTTACTTGTAACAGAGTAGTTCTACACTGTGGTAGCCTGTTGCTACTTTGACTTTAATCTTTAGTTTTGTCACTTTTTATTTCACTTTTGTTCTGCTCAGCCTGAGTCAGATTATTGTGATGAGACATGAACATGTGTCTTGTTTGCTCGCTCTCATCTTCTGTCCAGAAACGACAACGCAAGCTGGGAGCTACGATCACTTTTAGGCAAGTGAAATGTGCATTTTATTGGATGTATTTCTTCTTAAAGAATGGATTTAAACAACTGGTTAATTTATTGTGGGCTATAATCTGTCAGATATTGAAATCCAGTACGTTTGAAGCCGAAACAACCTTTCAGTGTAAAGGTAGGGGCTGCGATCACTTTTTGGTAGAATACCGGAGACGCATGCCCCCCCTCCTCCTCCAGGTGACTGATGGACAAGTGCTGCTGTTGGTTCACTTTCCTTCTTCAGTTGTCCGATGGAAAGTTGAAGATTTTTCCAATAAGCAGAAATTAGCTGGGACAGCAAAGCAACTTACAAACTGTGAGTAAAAACACTTTAATTAATGTTAATTTTATGAATATTATGTCTGAACTTTTAGTTTCAGTCTTCATCTCAGACTCAAGCTTCTTTTAGGTTAAATCCATCAGAACAGCTTATTCCTCTGCAGACAGTGAAAATACAATTAGGATATGAAAGTGGAGCAACAAGTTATTGTTATCTGCAATCAACGTTTCCACTTGTTCTTCAGATGCAAGACGTACATTTCTCTGCAGAACTACAGACATAGAAAACTGACCAACGTCCTGTTCTGCAGAAAACTCGGCCGGCGACTCAGAGGTCCCCACAAACACTAAAACACTCAGAGGTCCCTGCAAACACTAAAACACTCAGAGGTCAGTGAAGAGGTCAGAGAACAGTGGTGTGCTTGAGAGAGTGAGAATGGGGAAGATGGCAAAGCAACTACCAGTGGCGGAGGGGTAGAGTTGGGACTTGTCCCAGTGGGCCGATGCTTTGCAAGTCCTTAGTAACACCATCCGGCAGCCCTGTCGCAGCCTCCGCTCAACCTGTACAGCAGACTGCAGCCACCTCTAATTTGGATAAAAATTGTGTTGCTGTGCTGTGTGTTCATTCATTCAGCATTCAAACATTCGGACTAAAGTCTAATTTAATTGGCTTTTCTAATTTGGGATTTTGTATTTTGGCCCCAATTAGAAAAGTAGTGTAAAAATATATTAAGATAGTAAATATGAACAGCTAAATGTACTTAAAGTATCAAAGTAATATGTCACATGGAGGCCTCTTGGAGAGATACCTGATGCTGTACAAGTTGCTGATCTTTAGCTCATTAGATGGTCAGTTAGCACCATCTAGTGGACAGATAGTAGACCTCCATCATCTGATGGGGGACTTCTCTCACACTGACTGGCTCTGGGAACAGGTTGGACTGGTTCTGACGTCTCTCTGACTCTGAAGTTATGAAGATGTCACGGCGTCTTCACATCAAATGCAGATTGACTTAAGGACTGACGAGAGACAATGAGCAGCTTCTTCTCTCCCAGTGTCTCCTGGACACATGATCCAAAGTCCAGGGTTTCAGAAGGTTTTTTTCCCTCGATTTGTCTGTTGCTATAGAAACAGGGGGAGACGGTACTTAAGGTAGGAGAGGGGGAGACAATACTTTAAGTAGGAGATGGGGAGATGATACGTCAAGTAGGAGAGGGGGCAATACTTTAGGTAGGAGATGGGAGACGATACTTCAGGTAGGAGAGGGGAGGAGTTTCAACTCTTCTGCAATATCTTGTTTTTTGATGTTTTGTGTGTGTATAATATATATATATACACATATTTGGTTTAATAATTATCAGCTGATTTTGGTTTTAAAATGACTAGAGTCCATATCACCCCACTGTGCAGCGTTACATTATTGGTCAGTAGTCACATGACAGCGAGCAGGACTGAACGATGCAAGCAGAGAGTTGTTTGTGCCTATTTCCTGGGAGTGCAGGTGAAACGCAGGTAAAGTGCTAACGTTTGTTGAAAATGGGTTTTATTTATGATGGTGATGAAGAGTGTCTGTTTTATTTTCTTAATACTCTTCAACTGTAAAACATATCACATCATATCATCCCATATCAGGACAAAATTTACTCAAATAATTTAGTTTGTACCATGATATTGTTTGTTTCCCTCAAATGTATTATTACGTTGTATATTTGTATTACTAGACCATGCTCTAAAATAATGCTTTCCCTCATCCGTTATTGTGTTAATGTAGAAGTGGAACTGACTGAAGTAGTTGTAGTTGGACACAGATGTTGAATCAGTCTTCGTTGTTTGGTGGCCAGCTTGGGCTGCTCAGTGCACATGTGGAGCTGTGTGATGCAGTGCTAAATAATAAGTCAAAGTTGTCTGATCAATGGCAATCTAACTAGGCTTTGTGAGTGGGTTTAGGGCTTTTTCTTTGAAACACACAACGTGGGTTGGACACAGTGTCAGAATCAGTCCAGTGTTTTTCTACAACAAACTTAATTATATGATCATTGTCCAAGTAAGACAAATAGTGCCACCAAAAAGGTGCCAAGTAAGTCAAATAACAGAAGCTGGTAAAAGACCTTTAGAACATCCATCCAGCACTTTGATTGGTTTTAATTCAAACATTTCTGTGTTTTTCTGTGTGACATCATAGACAGATGGCCAGCTCTTTTTTTCTGAGCCGGGGTGGTTGGTGGTGCTCATTGGTGGATGTGTGGTTACAGGAGGTGGAAGTGGAAGAGATTATGGAAGGTTTTACTTGTTCCACACCAACACATCACCCAGTTCAACAGCCGTATGACTCCTTGCTGCTGAAGCCTTGAAGTTCTGAACCCACCAACAGCCAGCAGAGTCTTCAGCTTCACACTGTGTGTGTGTGTGTGTGTGTGTGTGTCAACAAGAGAGATACAATACAATGGTTTAACAAATTGGATAGTAAATAGCATTAGCAACACCTGTTCTGAGTTACTGTATCTCAAAGTATCCGACAAAGAGAGGACACAATGGCCTACATAATAAGTAGTAGTAGTAGTAGTAGTAGTAGTAGTAGTAGTAGTAGCGGTAGTAGTAGTAGTAAAGGCTGTAATAATGGATAATAGACTAAGAGTTAGTCTAAGTGGCTAGCAGGGTTTAAATTACTGTTGTACATGAGATTAACGGTGCTCTAAGCGATGTCACGTGTGTTTTAGGATACAACATTTGTTGTCACATACAGCATACATCTCCTCACTATTCGCAAGCTGCCGTCCCCAGAACACACTGTAAAAAATCACGGTCTCTGTAGACAGCCCAGGGTCTACAAACGGCCACAAAACTAAACTGTGATTGGGGCTCAGTAAGGGAGTGGAGGAGGGAGGGGCAGACGACATCTTTGACAGGTCAAGAAGTTATTCAATTGAGTTTATACATCTCAAATGCCTTCTTTAATTCAAATACTTAAGTCCAACCTGCAAAATATTGTTATCATCTGAGAGAAAAGCCTCTGCCAAACGTGTTGATGTGGTTTCAAATACATGCAACACAGACCAAGTGATAAAAATAGCACTCTCTGCCTGCTTCCAGAAGTGTCTTGTCTTACTGCACTTTGTAGAGCCAAATAGTATACTCCAGTTGATTCTATAGTAATCTCCACAGCGCTGAATCACTTTTTGTGCAGCATTTACCCACACCTGATATACAAAGATAACCAACATAGAACATCAAGATCAAAACAATGTGCCAACATGTATCTGGGAAACTTGTAGTATTTTATTGATTCATCATTTCATTTTTATCAACGTATTCATTTACATTTAGACACACAGCATATACATGTATGAAATATGCAACATCTGTGTCATAATGTAAGACAAATCTAATCATGCAATGGTTAAATATGAACAACAGAATACAATATAGTGAGATAGCATTAATTGTGTGTAGCGTTACACCCCTATTTTCAACATATAACTCAAAAGTGAGAAACCAAAAGAAAATAAATGACAGCTTTGACAATTTGACAAGGAAGTTCCTTTTCTTTCCATTACAGAAGTTATGGATTGAGTTTTTTGCTGGAATAGTCACAGCAGCTGCATTTTTGGTTAAAGACCAGATCTGTTGGGCACCTTTGGAGGTAGGTTGTTCCATCCCAACAATTGTAAAAAGAATACTGGTCAGCAGGGTTAGTGTATTGCCCGTTCTTCTTTCCCTTACAGAAGGTATTAACTGGTGTCGGAGTGGGGGTTGAGGGATAGTCACAGCAGCTGCATTTTGTGCTGAAGACCAGATTTGATGGGCAGTTTTGGAGGTAGGCTATTCCATTTCCACAATTGTAGAAAGAACGTGGGTCAGCAGGGTTGGGGTATAGCCCACTGATCTTCCCTGTACAGATGTTTGATGGAGCTGGAGTTGCATCCTTCTGGTTAGAATGGCCTGAAACTATCAGATCAGAGAATCATATTGTGTTAATTGTTCTTTCACCCTGTTTGATCATAATTGAATATCTCTGCTGAGATTTCTAAACAGAAAGAGCATACATTTGCAATACAAAGCTGGAATAAAGTCAACAAGAGGTGGTTTCATTAATATGAATGACATTACATTAAAAACACACTAACTACAACCACATGACAGGATAGGATATAAAGTTAAAAATAAAACATTTATTTTTGGTTACTAAGAACCAGAAGATTATGCAGGTTGCTGATAATCAAGTTGCCCTGTTTACATAACTGTCCACCTTTATTTATCTGCTAGTGCTATTGATAATGATTAATGCATGTCATGAACTTACCCAAGCTGGCGATGATCAACCAGAGACCTTCAAAGTGACAGACTGGTTATTATTTGGTTCCAAACAAAGCTTAGGAGATCAGTTTACATCATTTATAAAACAGGTTTCCCCACTTCCTTCTACCGGTCTATAGTGTTACAGGTAACTTTGGTTTTATTTGTCCAGGTTCATTAATGAGATATTACTCTTTGAGATTTCTGCAGCCACCCCAATGAATTGAGAGTGATTGGAATTTTGTTTTAATTTATTTTTAAAGTCAGCACCAACTTACTCGGATAATCAACACTCTGTGTTGTGACAATTATCTAGAATAATGATGACACTGTTTTCTGTAAAGAGCTGAATTAAATGCTAATTTTCATAAGCACCACAAACCAAATGCCACTGTTACCTCAACGAGATAAAGCAATGGTAAAAACCAAATACTATCTGCATGGCTAGTTACCACTGGAAATAAGTGAGACATATGCATTACAAGGACTTGTCCAGTGGGCCTTACCTGCTGTTAGAGTGATTTTGCACATGTTGCCACTGTGTAGACAAGCAGAAATCAAATGGCTTGTATTAAGATGCAGCTGACAAATATAAACATGATCTACAAACAAATCCTCAACTCATTATTACTACTGTTAACAAAACTGTTGCCACAAAAATCAGAAAACTTCATCTTTTCTGTTCAAAATGGTCTTTAGAAAGTAGGTCAGTGTCATGTTCTCTGCTGTGTCCATCAGTGCCACTTAGCACACGTTGTGGCTTTATTTGTTGAAATGCTTTTTTTCATACATGCGACATACACAGCTAATATGATTTTGCATTTACGACGTAGGCAACAGTAGTTCATGTAGTCAGCACCCAACTTAAACAGTCAATACATGTTGTCCAAGATAAACACTTAAGTTCTTTGTAACACAAGCTTTTGGCAGATTATTTGTTTTGTAAAATAAATGTTTCATAGCAGGATAGTTATTACTCAGCATAGTTTATTTATCTGCTTTGCTCACATCAATTTGAAAGTAAAGTCAGAATACTGGCACGAAAACACAACTGGACCATCACATAGTACAACCTACGCTCCTGCTTGAGAAATGATACCATTTACAGCACCAATGATATTTTCACTTACCTTTATCAGGAAGGTGATTAGAGATTCAATCAGTGATAAGACAGCACCTGTAATAATTAAATAACACAATCAGAACTTTAAATACAGTAATGTAATTAGAACAGTAAGAAATAAGAGATCAGACTTTAGATAGTGAAAAGGACATGGCGCTCAGATCAGAAGTCATTAGACTGGTTGGTTACTGTAGGACTATAATCAATAACGTTTGATTATATAATTGCCTGTTTCTTGTAGAAAAACTTCTTTATGACTGAAAATGATCACATTCGCCCAATTGGGACCACAAACAATACTACTACTACTACTACTACTACTACTACTACTGATAATAATAATAATATAGGAAAGCTAAACCAATATTAAAAGAGAAAATGTCATTGTTCATTCCCCAAAATGTTTTTATTATAGCCAGTTAGAGATTGAGCGTGTAGGCTATAGCAATATACAATACAATACAACAATGTAGTTTGTCAAAATCAGAGTAAAAGGGATACTTACAAATATAGTGGTGATAGAAGCGTGTCGTCTGATGGATGTGTGTCTGTGCTTTTATATACTGCGTAGACAGCTGAGGAAGCATTAAATAGGGTGTGGTTAATTACTCCAATGTTGCTATGTCCAAAGTATTTGGATGCTGATGAAAACTAGGACAATACTTCTAGGTCACCGCATACCAGGCCCAAGTTCAACGTGTTCACCTGTAGTTCCTGGCCAGTTGCCAATAGAATTCCTTTGATCAACAAATCATATGTAAGATGTGCTTAATTACAGTAAGCTGACAGCATGAGGCAATTAACTAGGGAGGGGTAATTGCTGCATTGTTGCATGGAATTTTTGCAATGTCTTAATTATACTTATTATACTTATACTAATTATAATTTATAATTTATATTGTTTATTGATTCCCTGTGGGAAAATTACAATTTACACTCTGTTTTGTTAGTAATCATAATCATCATCAATAACTTTGATTTCAAAATGTATTTGCAGAAATAGCATGATACCACCAGAGTCAGACCACGTACAAAAACTTGGAATTGATAGATTAAGTAATGTATGTAGCTAATGTATGTAGGTTACGAACAACAACACAGTGGCTACACAATGTTTTCATACCTCCGCATCTTACAGTGTGTTCACACTGTAAGACACAAAATCTGTAAAGAAACGGGTAATGTCCTAACAGAAAATCACTAGAAGCTTTTCCTTTAAGTGTACGGAAATTTCTGATAATCTAAAAATTTAAAAATTGGTAGATTTACAGTATACTCTCTGTATTTTTAATGGGCATTTCTGTTCATCAAAAAATTTAAATTTAAATTACGATTCCAGATCATGGCATATTTGTCCCTCCTGCTGCACCTGTGATCTGCTTTTCACATGCTAAACCCCCTTTGAGGTGTACCAATACTCCAGGCTGGCAAGGGAAATAAATTAAAAAAATGAGAGAGAGATACAAGGAAACAAAAATTGAAAAAAATAGGCACAACTCATTAGGGTCAGGTAAACACTATAAACATAAGTTTTTTAGAGGGAACACAGGCAAGTTATAGGCAAAAGCTAGTTAGTAGTAAGGGATATTATTAAACATTAAAAAGATTTAAAAAAAACTCTGCTGGCCATATTTACAAACAACACACATTAATCATTTTTGTCATATCAGGACACTCACAGGTGTAACTAATAATAGTGAGGATGACAGTATGCACTGAAACTAGGCCAGCTCTGGTATGGGGCTATAAGCAATGCTGTTAATTACACCTGTGCACTTCCTGCTTGGACTTGTTTCTCCGTAGACAAGATTAAATGATTGTTGGGTGATACATTCTGTTGGCCATAATAAGTTGGTACTTCATTAGTTAAAGAGCTATCTAGTCATATTCAGGACCCTAATATTACTCATATTTTTGGTAGATCAGTGGGATTGAAATTGTTCCCAAAGATCATAAATAAGCCAAGATTCTACCTTTATTTCAACAAGTCCTCCAAACCATATGACCACATGTTGTGGGTCATTTGTTCCTACAGTTCCTGCTCCTCTAATACCACCCATAGGACCAATTCATAAGTTGCCGTCCCTAGAGGTGAAGTAAATACAACCCACAGGAGCGTTTTCTGTCCTCATACCTGTACTTAACGATTCAACATGTTGTAAACGTTCTGAGTCAGAACTTGAAATACTTTCTTCTGGTAAATAAAAAAAAAAACAATGTATATGAGCCCATATTTCTTTGGACTTTTCTAACAGTGCAGAGCTTCGTCATATGGTGCAACACCAATCACCTGAAGCTCAAGATCAGCAAATCCACTCTTAAGTCATGGCCAAAAACCTGTTTTGTGAGGTCACAGTGGCATTGACCGTTTACCACCAAAAATCTTATCAGTTCATCCATGAGTCGAAGTGAACATTTGTGCCCAGGTTGAGGAAAAACCCTCAAGAAAATTCTGAGATATCATTTTCACAAGAATGGGATGGATGAATGAATGGATGGATAAATGGGCAGAGAACCCCAAAACATAATGCCTCCGGTCCCGCTGTTGCAGATGCGGAGGTATGAAAACACTGTGTTGTTGTTCGTAACCTACATACATTAGCTACATACATTACTTAATCTATCAATTCCAAGTTTTTGTAAGTGGTCTGACTCAGTCTCTAGTGCACATTAGTAATGATGACTGCAGGGTTCTCAGTCCCCCAAAAGAAAACCTTCTTCACAGACAGAAATAGAAACATGGTGGTATCATGCTATTTCTGCAAATACATTTTGAAATCAAAGTTATTGATGATGATTATGATTACTAACAAAACCGAGTGTACTTTTTCCCACAGGGATTAATAAACAGTATAAATTATAATTAGTATAAGTATAATAAGTATAATTAGGACATTGCAAGAATTCCATGCAACAATGCAGCAATTACGCCTCCCTAGTTAGTTGCCACATGCTGTCAGCTTACTGTAATTAAGCACATCTTACATATGATTTGTTGATCAAAGGAATTCTATTGGCAACTGGCCAGGAACTACAGGTGAACACGTTGAACTTGGGCCTGGTATGAGGTGACCTAGAAGTATTGTCCTAGTTTTCATCAGCATCCAAATTATTTACATGGAGTCTGGTGGAGATTTGCTGGCACTATAGACGTTAAAAGTAATGATTTTTTACATGGATTCTGGTGGAGATATGTTACATTTTCCATCCAAAACATCCTTAAACGTCTTAATGTTTCTCCGTTGGGTCTTCTCCTTCCCACTGGGGATACGTTGTGGTCAGGGTTGGGTACCAAACCCGGTGCTAGTCCGCCACCGGACCAAATAGTAACGGGGATTTTGGGGCCTCAAGTAGAAGCTGTGGATCATTTATCAATCACAACATCTTTTCACATGAGTGTTTGTTATATATTTTTTGCCGAAACCAGCTTGACCCAAACTTGTGATGATGATTATATTGTTTTTACATGTTTTTGGAGTTGGAGGTGGCTGTGACATAGACAGACAAGTAGATCTGTGAAACAATTTGATCACAGGAATATGTTTGTGACAGATGAAAACAAACAGCCGCTAAAGAAAATGAAGAATCTTGTCTGAGAGAGATCAGAGAGAGATTTGAGTGAGTAATAATAGTTGGGTGAGAAATTGCTTAATACTGTTCTTTCACGCAGTCATGTGATAGCCTGGCAGTGGATGAGGAACCTATCGACCAAGCTCACCTGTCTTGACACGTCTTGTTATGATCTGCATGCTTGTTTTTTTATTTTATTTTTTATTTTTTTGCGTTGTTTGAATGTGTTATGAAACCCGCAGCTAAAAAACATATATAATGCTTAATGCTTATTATGAAACCCACAGCTAAAGAAAAGATATTGCATGAAGATGTATGTACTAAATATGAGAAAACAGCTTAAACTATATCACAGCTTAAAAGTGTGTTAAAGGTCAAACACACCGTATCTAACAGTGGAAAAGCACAAGTGGGGGGGCTGTATGTAGAAGACGTTACCACGTTTGGTGTTCTTTATTTATTTATTTGATTAGGATAATGCACATTAATCAACATTTCTGTAAATGCGCCAGTGTTAGCCAATCGGCTATTTTTCAACTGTAGTCCTACCCAGCATGCATTTTTGAGGCAAGAAGGGAAAAGCATCTAACTGTTATTATTCTGTACTTGCTTTTGATTATTCACTGAAGAATAAACCACCTGAGCTTGTTGGGAGCTAGGGGACCAAAGGATTTGTATTCCTTGATTTCATTCATTTAATTTCTCTCTCTCACCTCAGCCGTCTGAGGCCAGAGGTTTCCCTCCCTTGTTATGACTCCTTGACAGTCAGACCTCCTGTTATCTCCTGGTGGGAGTGCATTTCCCATCCGCTCTGCCGGTCACAGCCACCAAGGTCTTAGCCTCTCTCGGACTGGTTAGAGGTCTTAGCCTCTCTCGGACTGGTTAGAGGTCTTAGCCTTTCTCGGACCGGCGACCAACAAAGGCTAGCGGGCGTCCTTGAGAAGGAGGGGGGCCTCCGGTGACCCGGGTAGGAACCGTGAGTACTAAAGAAAAATCATTGGTTGTAAAGATCCCCTCGGGCAGTGCTTATAATAGACAGGGGGCCCAAAGCCCGTCAGTTGGGGACGTCTGGGGTAAAATCAGAAAAGCCTCTTTCCTCGCATCCGGTTTCATTTAGCAAGGGTGTGTTTGTCTCAGGTAAAAAGAAAGAAAACTTTAATTCTAAAATGTTAAATTAGTGAATCACTGTGTGTGGATTGAGAATTGAATGTGTCTAGGCTACAATCAGGGAAGTATCAAAGTAACTCCTTTTAGTATTGACCTAACCATCCGCCCCGTGATAGTAACGGGTGTTATTATAGGGCAGAAGAGGGACAGTAGGGACGGGGGGTGCTGAGGGGAAGCTATAAAGGGAGTCAACCCTCAACCAACCGAGAGAGATACAACGCCTCAGTAACTGTCACAGCGTTCATCAACGGCAGCTGTTAGGTAAACACAACATCTGGAAACCAGTAGAGATATAACACCGGTCTGAACTCCCTCATTTCTGAAAATCTTTGTGGATTCAACACGGAAGAAACGGTGAGAAACTGTGAGTTTAACTGTTTGTTTTATTATCTTAAGTGTGTGACAACATTATGGGATGGATCACTACAGAGAGAGAGCTTTTAGTTAAAGAGGAAGATCCTTTTAGTTTAACATGAAACAGAAATCACCATCACCAAACCTACCAGACTCCATGTAAATAATCACCACTTTTAGCGTGTATAGAGCAGCATATCTCCACCAGACTCAATGTAAATAATCACTACTTTTAGCGTGTATAGAGCAGCATATCTCCACCAGACTCCATGTAAATAATCACTACTTTTAGCGTGTATAGAGCAGCATATCTCCACCAGACTCCATGTAAATAATCACTACTTTTAGCGTGTATAGAGCAGCATATCTCCACCAGACTCCATGTAAATAATCACTACTTTTAGCGTGTATAGAGCAGCATATCTCCACCAGACTCCATGTAAATAATCACTACTTTTAGCGTGTATAGAGCAGCATATCTCCACCAGACTCCATGTAAATAATCACTACTTTTAGCGTGTATAGAGCAGCATATCTCCACCAGACTCCATGTAAATAATCACTACTTTTAGCGTGTATAGAGCAGCATATCTCCACCAGACTCCATGTAAATAATCACTACTTTTAGCGTGTATAGAGCAGCATATCTCCACCAGACTCCATGTAGATAATCACTACTTTTAGCATGTATAAAGCAGCATATCTCAACCAGACTCCATGTAAATAATCACTACTTTTAGCGTGTATAGAGCAGCATATCTCCACCAGACTCCATGTAAATAGTATAGGCAGGACAAGAAATAAAGTGCAGTGTTAAGAGAGCATAATAAATATGGCTATGTAACATGAACAATGGAAGTTGTTGGAAGTGAGACTTTGTTGAAACAAAATAATGACAGGCTGCAAACTGATTCAAAGTTTGATCTTCGGTGAAGTTTTAATTGTTTTCTGCAATGAACAATCAAATGACGAGAACAGTTTTCACAATGTACACATCAGTCTTTTATCCCGTCCCCCCAGAGAAAAACATACCGTGTTTGTAAAACAGTCTAATCTTCGTAGAACAACTAATCTTCTCAGGCCGATTCGTTGGAGCTGTTATGTCTTTCTGAATCTGTCCTTTGTGTCAAGTTTCTCTACCGGTCACTCATCTTAGCTGGAAAAGGACATCTTGTCTCTTTGGATAGGCTATGGTCTCGACCTGGTACCGGGGTCCTAAGACTTGTGACCTGGGTCCTGGGACCTGTGACCAGGGTCCTGGGTCCTGGGACTTGGGACCTGCTATGTTAAACCTTGTGTTGTCTTCCCATCAACTATGAAAAAAAACCTGTTTCAACTGTTTCTGTTCAGACTTTGTGGCGTTTGTCCTTGGAGGAAAAATGCAAACAAAAAACAGCCGTCTCCTCCTTCATGGAGGACACACAGGGAGATTCAGAAGTCTACACCCTGAAAGCATTGGGAATAAGTATATATATAATCAACACATGCATATTATAGGACATATGAAATCATGCTTAAAAGTAATTTTTCCATTATAGTTCCTTTGATGTTGATCCAGGTGCCATGCGGTCGCTGTTTAAAATAAGAATTCAAGGACTTACTGTGCTTCTTCTTGAGCCACTCCTTTGTGTTTTGGGTTGTTGTCATGACACCCATCCCCGACCCATGTTCAGTGCCCTGGCTGAAGGAAGGAGGTTTTTCACCCAAGGTTTGACGGTACATGGCCCCGTCCATCGGCCCTTTGATGCGGTGAAGTTGTCCTGTCCCCTTAGCAGAAAAACACACCCAAAGCATAATGTTGTCACCTCCATGTTTGACGGCGGGGGGGTGTTCTTGGGGTCATAGGCAGCATCCTTCCTCCTCCTCCAAATATTTCGGTCTCATCTGACCACTTCCACCCAGTTGTCCTCTGAATCATTCAGATGTTCACTGGCGTGCACATTATATGTATGTATTTTTATATATATATGTATATATGTGTATATATATATATATATATATATATATATATATATATATGTGTGTATATATATATATATATGTGTATATATGTGTATATATATACACTACCGTTCAAAAGTTTAGGGTCACCCAAACAATTTTGTGTTTTCCTGAAAAGTCACACTTATTCACCACCATGCGTTGTGAAATGAATAGAAAATAGAATCAAGACATTGACAAGGTTAGAAATAATGATTTGTATTTGAAATAAGATTTTTTTTTACATTAAACTTTGCTTTCGTCAAAGAATCCTCCATTTGCAGCAATTACAGCATTGCAGACCTTTGGCATTCTAGCTGTTAATTTGTTGAGGTAATCTGGAGAAATTGCACCCCACGCTTCCAGAAGCAGCTCCCACAAGTTGGATTGGTTGGATGGGCACTTCTTGCGTACTATACGGTCAAGCTGCTCCCACAACAGCTCAATGGGGTTCAGATCTGGTGACTGCGCTGGCCACTCCATTACCGATAGAATACCAGCTGCCTGCTTCTGCTCTAAATAGTTCTTGCACAATTTGGAGGTGTGTTTAGGGTCATTGTCCTGTTGTAGGATGAAATTGGCTCCAATCAAGCGCTGTCCACTGGGTATGGCATGGCGTTGCAAAATGGAGTGATAGCCTTCCTTATTCAGAATCCCTTTTACCCTGTACAAATCTCCCACCTCACCAGCACCAAAGCAACCCCAGACCATCATATTAGACCATGCTTAACAGATGGCGTCAGGCATTCTTCCAGCATCTTTTCATTTGTTCTGCGTCTCACAAACGTTCTTCTTTGTGATCCAAACACCTCAAACTTGGATTCATCCGTCCACAACACTTTTTTCCAGTCTTCCTCTGTCCAATGTCTGTGTTCTTTTGCCCATCTTAATCTTTTTCTTTTATTGGCCAGTCTCAGATATGGCTTTTTCTTTGCCACTCTGCCCTGAAGCCCAGAATCCCGCAGCCGCCTCTTCACTGTACATGTTGACACTGGTGTTTTGCGGGTACTATTTAATGAAGATGCCAGTTGGGGACCTGTGAGGCATCTGTTTCTCAAACTAGAGACTCTAATGTACTTATCTTCTTGCTCAGTTGTAGGAAATCTTCAATTTCTTAGCAATGTCTCGCATGGAATAGCCTTCATTTCTAAGGACAAGAATAGACTGTCGAGTTTCAGATGAAAGTTCTCTTTTTCTGGCCATTTTGAGCGTTTAATTGACCCCACAAATGTGATGCTCAGAAACTCAATCTGCTCACAGGAAGGTCAGTTTTGTAGCTTCTGTAACGACCTAAACTGTTTTCAGATGTGTGAACATGATTGCACAAGGTTTTTTTAATCACCAATTAGCCTTCTGAGCCAATGAGCAAACACATTGTACCATTAGAACACTGGAGTGATAGTTGCTGGAAATGGGCCTCTATACACCTATGTACATATTGCACCAAAACCAGACATTTGCAGCTAGAATAGTCATTTACCACATTAGCAATGTATAGAGTGTATTTCTTCAAAGTTAAGACTAGTTTAAAGTTATCTTCATTGAAAAGTACAGTGCTTTTCCTTCAAAAATAAGGACATTTCAATGTGACCCCAAACCTTTGAACGGTAGTGTATATATATTTCTTATTACCAGTATATATCATTGCTACTACGTTGCACATATCTTACTATATGCCCCTTGTTTAGATATGCAATAATGCATTTATATAAGTGATTATATTTGTATTGTTATTTCAAATGTTACGGTAATTGTGATAATTGAGTTATGATAATTAAGACGTGTGGTTTACATCAGGCTGCAGTGTACCTGTGTTATTACATTATCTGTGTTACATGACAGCAATATAAGTCAAAGATGGGATTCAATCAAACTTTCATTTTTCTTGAAAAAGTACTAAATAAATTGACTGAAAGACACTTATGTCAGTTGCAATTATTTGTGAGACTTTTTACTGTACTGCAAAATGTTGAATTGTTGCTATTTCTAGAATGCATGTATCACGCAGGAAGTGTACAAGCTCTTAACACGGGAGCTGAAATAAAACGGTCATGCCACGCAGCTGCCATGCTCCTGACATGCAGACATTATTAAGAATCAAAGCACACAAACACCATTCAGCCTACCGCACACAGCTGCAGGGCCTGGCGGGCCCTCTCAATGTCTGGATCGTCAACACTCGGGAGTCTCATTGGAGATGCCATCTGAACAAATGGAGCAAAAAAGAAAAATCATACATTTCAACATGCAACATTTACACTAATATTTAGCCTGATCAATTAGAACCAGAACGGCATCCAAGTTAGTCACTAAATTGCCTACTTTCAAAGCAATTATGCTAACCTGCAGTGTGCTGTTTGGATTAGCTAGCTAAGTCAACCTCGATGTATAAAAATATCTATATAGTCCTATAGGCTGTCTATAATGGTCTTTCTGAAAGTCTGCAACTACACCAGCAAATGCTAAGCCATATGTTTAACACCACAAAGAAAAATAAATAACATTTGTGAGAAATGTAATACCTAGACATGCTTACTTACTTCTGTTTGCTCCACCACTCCAAATGAAAGAATGGAGTAATTCAATTTTTCTTCACAAAAGGGATTTTGGGGGCGCTCTCTCCCGATCGCAGTAAAGAATCAACTTCTCTTTTTCTCTTCTTTTAAGGTGCCAGGTGATCAACAGCATCCGCAGTAACATGCACAGAATAATAATAAATAAATAATCCATTCTTCTACTTTTGATTTTTGTATATATATTTGTCTTATGTCCTTATAATATTCATTTTATTTATTTATATATTTATTTTTTCCTGATGCCAAACTGTTCAATAAATGTTTGTAAAAATTTAAAGACGTTAATAAAAAATAAAAATAAAAAAATAATTGAAATTCAAAGAAGATAAAATAATATATTAATGGCCATTAATAAAAATTAAGTAATTAAAGTAAATAAATTAAGTGACGTTCTATGAGGTTTTCCCTCCGTGATTGGTTGAACTGAATATTTGAAAGGCGCGGCGCCTAGTCTAAATGCCCGTGGATTCGGTTAAATTGACGCTTTATTTTCAAGCTGTGGCCGCTTTAGCGTACTGACCGTACGTACACACCGCCACCGACTTGAGCTGCAAAAAAAGCTCTGGCCGCCTCGCTAAGGACGCTTGTCAAAAAGTACGGGAAGCTTTTTGACGCGTTGGCCTCTCTGACGTGGCGGCGTTCTCTGTCCGACCGGGAGAAGCACACGCAGCCACAGCCAACACACGGACACTAGAAACCTTTAGAAATTACATATATAATGACAGAAGTGGTATTGTTGATTGTTCGCAGCAAAGTCTGTTAGCAGTTAGCTCGCTCGTTAGCCGCTGAGCCGTAGCGGCGTGCTTGCAGAGCGAGCAACTGTCGGACTAAACCTAGTAACCCGTGCAGGATTCACTGTGAGCGGACCATTTAGAGACGATGTGGCAGGTAACGTTAACTGGTCCCTATGTACAAACAACGTTATATTATAAACAATAGGTAACCCAGCAACGGCTATTATGAGCTTGTCCTCAGAATGAATGTTTTGGTAGGAACAAAAGTTTACATCGTATGTTTCTCCGGGATTAGCCAGCGCGGAGGACGTCTATATTCCGATTGGCGGCTGGCGTTAGCCGCTGCTTTCCGCTGAACCGCGTCATAGCTCGTTACCATAAAGTTGAAACATTTCAACTTTCTGATTGACGCTCAAAACGCCCAAAACGCGACGCCGACAAATTTGCCGCTCCTTGCAGCTGAGAGAAGCCGGCTTCCATTGAAAATGAATGACTTTGGGTAACTTTAGACGCTCAAGTTGGTGGCGGTGTGTGCGTACGGTCACGGAGAGAATAAGGTTCCAAACAAACAAAGAGATACGGAGATTGAAAGAAAGAAAGAGATATTAGCACTTTTTTCACATTTTTCAGGATTGAAGGACTTCTTGCCCGCACTAACAATGAGTTTGTCTGCCAGCTGATTGACATTGTTAGCATGCTAACATATTTCTTTGCAACACAACATGAATGTACGTAACGTATATTTATAATTTGCTCAGCAAATAACAAAGTCAATGGAATTCTGACTGAAACGGAGTGTGTTTTCTTTTGTTATGTAGCTACCGTTAAGTTAGTTAGCTAAAGTTACTATCATTTCTTGGTTAGCTAACATTACCCAGAGTTTAGCAGCGGGGCTGATAGAGCTAACGTGGCTAACGTAGGTAGGTAGCTAGCTATAATGTTTAAGACTCTGTTTAGTCATTAAGTTAAGCATAAATGATGAACTGTTGATGTAATTACATACAGTATTTAAAAATGTAAACTAATAAATGTAGTTAAGCGGACATATTTCCATCTTTATTTTTTTCAGTCTTAACTTCAACGGCTAGTTGTGTGTTTTTTAGAGGTGACAAAGACTGAAAGGTATGGCCATTTTATTTAATGTACACTGTTAGGGATGGGTAACGTTTCCCTTGAATATGCCCCAGACCCACCTAGCACTGAGTGTACCTCTTCTTTTATTTATTTTAACGTTACTTTGAACGTGTTGCTGTTAGTTACCGTAACTTATGGCATGGTCAAGCTCAACATTTAGTGTATCAGCTCTTCTTGTCTTCCTCGGCCACAGATCCAAAGTTGGTCGTAGTTTAAGCAGCAGACTAGCTAATGTCCACACACCAGTGTATTGACCGACAAGCAATTCTGTATTCAAGAGCTATAATTTATGAAAATGCTAACTAAGGGAAGACATAAACGTTTGTATTATTTTAACAACAGGGTGTCACATCCCTGCTGTGTGACCCGCGTAGCCTTGGTACTGAGGTCCACGCATCCTCGGGCTTGGACCCCTAATTAAAAGACTTTCTGTTTGCAATGAGTATCCAGCTACCACCTCTTCACTTAGTTTTGACCAGGCCAGTTTACTTGAGGAAGCAGCATTATTATTTCTCTTAGACATTCTTTTTCACTGCCATCTTGGAGAAAAAGGCTGGTTGTCTTCAGAGGATGAAGACAAAGAGCCCTCACCCCTTTGCCTGTGCTCCTTCATGATGGTAGAAGGGTTTCTGCCTCCTCCACTTGACACAGGTCTCACGCCTTCGTCCGTGCTCCCTCCACATGGTGGGAGGGTCGAGGACTTCAGGAGACCAAGGGCTCTCACTCCTTCGTTTGGTCTTCTTTGAAGAAGAGGACCAAGGTCCAAAAAGGAATCGAAACATTTTCTCAGTGACTTGGTCGTGTACTGATTACAACGTTGTGAAAACTGCAAGTACACACGTACACACACACACACACACACACACACACACACACACACACACACACACACACACACACACACACACACACAACACACACACAGTAATTACTTCACTAATAACCACATTATTGTTTCAAACAGCACACTTAGCAAGTTATTTCTTACTTAACTAAACTTAACATTCAAATTGAACTTAAATTATTGGAGAAATATTTCTCTGGTCACTCATCATTATTGCACTGTGCTTAATGAACAAAAATGTAAAAGGTCTGCACCAAATATCACTGCAAATTTCAAGACTTCACACTACAGTATAATGTATTTTGAAATAAATGAATCAAGTATTAATGTATGTTAGACGCATATACAGTATTTCTCCATTGACATAGTAAAGCTGCAACTAGTACAGTTATGATAATATTGACAATATTTCTACTATTAGCAATAATTCAGAAAATAGAAAATTAGAAATACCTTTTGTTTTCAGATCAACAACCCACAGGACTTAGGGGACATATTTAGTCAAATGTTTGGGATTAATCATGAATTCACATGCAGTCCTTTGATAGAAGCTGCAGAATATCACAAGTGCAGTGACTGCAAACCTCTTTGTCAATTTAAAAGTTCCTCGAGTGGAAGGAAACACTTCACATGCAGCCAGTTTTGTGCACATGCAATTTAGGCAACACGCTATGCAACATTTACGAGGCCTATTTACAGTCAAATAGTTCTGCGTAAAAAAGAAAAAGTGCATTTGCATCTCTTGATCACAGCACATCTTACTGTACTGATAGTTGGAACATAACTGATAAAAAAAGAAAAATGTGAGAGAAGGGAATGTACTTGAGAGAGAAGATGTGGAGTTATTTATAGCGTTTTGAGCCTTAAAACACAATTTAGGCGGCAGGTGGCAATTTAAAATAAAACAAATCCATTGGAATATAATGCAGTAATGAACTATGGCATCAAGTATTATTATTCCTGCTAAGTTAAAGGCTGTATGATGAGATCTCTTCTCCTTTGTGTCTTGTTAGGGGAAATAACATCTTTAAATATGCAAATGTCACATTCCTCTCAATTATAATGTATATGAATTGATAGATAAATATGATTCTGAATGTTTTCTGCTTATGATCAAAACTTTAAAACATCATTAATTCCATCGGTGTTTTTTTTGTTACTGAGTGTGTGAACTGGTGGCTAAGATATGACAGCCTGCCTTTTGCTGTTCCTAATGTAGCGTAAAACCTTTCCATGAAACTCGTACAGAAGCAACAGTAGATGCAACTATGGTGATGTCAAAAGTGTGTCAATATTTGAGTATTTACTGAAGAAATGAATGACTAACTGAACAACCAATATTGCAAAACATGTAACCTTTAATTAAACATTTCAACTGAACATATTTAACAAAAAAAAATATAACATTATTAACGAACAACAAATCTATAATAAACTAAACTAAACTAAACAGAACTAGCAAACTTCTTCCTCTTTCTCACAGGCCTCTGCCTCGACGGTCACCTTTCCTGAGGTTTTAATTTTTAAATAAAAAGGCAGCTTTAACAAAAGTTTTTCTATTGGGGCCCACAGGGCTTCCTCCATTTGATAAACCACGTCCCCGTCCTCCACCCAGAGCTGCAGCTAGCCGGTGGCTCCCAGAGCACTGACCACAGCCGTGGGGACCGTGTCCTGGACGGAGGAAATGAACATTTCTTAACACTGATTTCAACTTCATGTAATCACAATGTTTGAAATAAAACATCCATCCTCTGGAGGAGTCCATCAAAGTTAATTAACAATTGTGTTGCCTAAAAATCAAAACTGCACTGGTGATTGACAATAGTTTTCTGTTTTTGTTATTTTCTTCTTGAGTGCAATGCCTCAGAATATTAATATTTGTAAATGTACTGAACTCATGCATCGTAATCTTTCAGAAAGAAGGTATCCAACACTCCTCCCTTTACTGAAATATTCTCCTTTATTAAGCAATAGCAATTTACTGTATCCAGTAGGCTACTTTTTTTAAACTTTAGTTTTCTTGCTATTTTTGATGATTTGTGATTCTATTTTTCTTTATTTCTGTCAGAATGTTTATTTTTTCTAAAAACTCTTCTTTATTAGCTACTGCAGAAACTCTACCTTTGAGTTTTACAGAAGACTGAGTCTGAGAAAAGGACACTAACATTAGAAACACAAAGACTGCAGTGTTTTATATCAGTGTGTTGCTTGGTGATATGAAAGAGTCATTCAAATGGTGCGTGTGTGTATGGTTTTATGGCAAGAACTTCATTTTTAGAAAGGAGTGTTAACTTTTGATTGCAGTTTCATTTTGGCATAGATGTGAGTTGTTAATTTCCAAGTGCTACGTCTGATTGCCTTGTGTGTAGAGTTTTGACATAATGAGCCAAATTCTGCAAAAAGTGTGTAACCAACCGGCCACAACTGTCATAAATTGATACCTACAAACTTGTCGAAATATCTAAGGCTAGAAATACAAAATAAGGGATTGCATGTATAATCACTTTATTGATATATTTATAGAGGGTGTTTTAAATATTTTACATTTTTTATTTGTCATACTCGCTACATGTATTGTATATATTTTGCATATTTAAATTAACAATTAAATCATCAATGCAAAAAATACCTCAAGGGCTGTGTAGCCTGTAGACTGCAGGCGGAAACTGTAAGGGGTTTGATTCCCTTTTAAATGAGTCCGCCTGGCCTGCTGACCCAGATGAATGTCAAACATGGCTGCATCCCTCCACAGGCTCACCTCCACCTGATGTTTGTCCTATAAAAAAAGATATATATATTATTTATATCCCTGTAAAACAATATCCCGTATTCCCTTTAAATACTAAATTGCTTTGCTAGGTTATATGTCATGTATAATAGATTATAATAATAACAAAAAACATCCTATGTCCAGAGTATTGTGCGTAAGTGTATTATTTCTGTGATGGCCAATGAGCAGGCTGCGACAGGGTTTCCCACCCTGAACAGACAGAGCTGAAGAAACACTGTCACAGACATCGCTCGTTCCAAACTAGGACTCATTAGGCTACAGGACCTTTCAAGTTGCTATTGGTATTCACTTTTTCTCTATTTAGCAATAGCCTGCCTTATGAAGTCTTCATCTCTTTTTTTATCTTTCTGAAACATCTTTTCAGACACTATCAGTAGTTTCTAGCTACCTGCTCCAGTGACATGGTTTTTAGGGGCACAGTTTCCCCCCCCACCTGGACCTGTTTTATCGCTGAGACCTGAAAACACAGACAATGTATTCATGTTAAATAGGCTACTGGCAACACATTTTTCTCACAACACCACAACTAACATAATGTTATTTTGGAAAATTAATTTACTGACCTTCACAACCTCTCCTTGGATGGAGAGAAGCCCCCCCACCCTGACAGCTTCCACTATCTCCGTGGTTACGGACGTCGGGCAGAGGAGCTTCTCCGCCTCCTCCCTCAGGGCATCTGCCACTTCCAGCAGCGCCGATCTAAAGAACTGGGTGTCCTTGGTGACATTTATGGAATAGGGTGGCGCCTGGCCCCAGGGTGTACCCCCTCATAACGTAACTATAGCCATATTTTATCTTTGAGGAAATTCCTCAAACAAAGTTATTTTTGTGAGAGAATTCCCATCTGAAAAAATCACCACTAAATTTTCTTTGGAGACCAATGGTCTCACTGCTCCGCCCTCAAAGCTCCAGGACAGAACTCTTTTTTTCCGTTTTGCTTATTAATGCTGTGATGTGTATAGGCGGGGGCCTGTAGTACGGTGTCTCCGGTGCACTAAGCAAGATTTTATTCATAGCCATTCTGAAACAAATAAACACAAAAAGAAACAAATGAATATGACAGAAAGACATGAGTAAAATAGCCCCCAGCCTCAGAAGGATGGACTCTATGCTGTAGGCGGGGGGGCCTATATCTGCTCTGTTGAACTGCGGGACTTTAGCTTTCATGTTCCCGCCACTGATGCTTCTGCCTTATCTCCATCGTTCTATTGTTCTATTATCCTTAAATGGCAGCTACTAGCCCAGGGGTACCCACACCGCTTTAAAGTCCACTCACATTAGTTTTTCATATTTATGTTGTGTTATTTTTGTCCGAAACGTCATTGGACATTTAACAGCTTAAATACTAGGCATACATATATATTAACTCCTGTTACATTGTAGCTCTAGAATGTTAAGCATCAGTTCTGGAATGTTGCAATTCTAGAACAGTAGGTTGAAGTTTTAGAATTTGAACATGCATTGTCACCAGACTTTGGATTGATCTGAGGAACATTACGTAAGCACTGAACATGATCGTATAATGCTGGAACATTTTAGTCTGGGAAATTACAGGGATTGTTACACTGGGATGGAACTGCCAATCTTGTGACTGACAGCCAATCGCATCCAATGAACCACAGCCACTCTCTAAAATACACCACCCAACGTGGGGGTCAAACCCACGACCCTGAGATTAAGAGTCTCATGCTCTACCGACTGAGCTAGCCGGGCACTACTTGACTGTTTAGTTGTGGTCTTACATTTTTCTTACAGTTCTAGAACGTTACTTGGCAGTTCTAGAATGTTAGGTTGAAGTTCTAGAATGTTAAGCAGCAGTTCTAGAATAATAGGTTAATGTTTCAGAATTGTATAAGTTGCAGTCCTAAATGTTAAGCTGTAGTTTACAGCTCTAGGGGGTCTTGCTTCTATTATTTAGCTGCTGTTAAGAATGTGAGTCTAGTTAAGGGCAGCATATTTGTTTTTCAGAAGTACAAAAGGCTCGGCCAAACAGCAAAGCTCACCAAAAATAGTTTCAACTCATCGGCGTTCCTCCGAGGAAGTCTTCAGTAAAAGGAGAAAGACTTGTGTTTTATGAAGACCAGAATGAGTACAGCCGTCTGCTCGCGGTAAGCCTCACTTGGTGTGCCGCTTTCCAAACTAAAATGATAAGAGGCAACTTGGTAGACTCCTTGCTGATGTTTATATCTGTACTCACAATGCCCTTGTTTAAAACACCAATGTGAATAGTCATTGTGTGAGTAATCTGGACAGATTAAACAGAGCAGAGTGACGCAGCAGAAGCATTCTGGGCCCATAACCCAGAGGTCGATGGATGGAAACCATCCTCTGTTAATTAATAAGTCTGTGTTGATGTTTAACGAAGCATCTGCTGCTGCAAGTGTCTGAAGTTAAATGTCTAAACCTGCTGAAGGGTAAGAGTCAAGTTTATTTCATCCATAAAAATTACAGTGGTGGTCATACCTGCTGTAACACCCATAGAAGCTGAAGGGTACACCCTTAATGGCATGTGAAGTTGTACTGTCTGATAACCTGAGGTATAGAAGTGAGCACACTGCTAAGTCTGTGTCACAGGAGGTCTTAGTCTACCACTACGCTCCATAACCCTACCAGTCAGATTACCACAGGAGGTCTTAGTCTACCACTACGCTCCATAACCCTACCAGTCAGATTACCACAGGAGGTAATATCTTTTGAAGCTCTTTTAAAGACTCTACCATAATACCTGCTGGAGATGCCAGGTCCTCATACATGTAAAGCATGCGCTCTACCACTGAACTACATCCCCTGAATTTTTTAGAGTTAGACTTATCTTTATTAATCCTTTTGGTATGACTCCCGCAAGGATATTGAAATATTAGTGAATAAAAGAAGAAACCTGGGTAAAACATGTAATGTTAATGTTGTATATGGCTTCAAAACCTGTAAATGCAACTGCGGTGGCTGGAAATCAAACCTGGGCAAAATGCTTGCACTGCTAATGGTATAAATCATAGTGGAAAAGTAACACACCTGTTGCCTTTCTGCTGGACAATACAACGTTCACTGCAAATCTTGTAACACAGACTGAAAATAAATGCTAAGAAATACATTGGTGGAGACTGGTGGCTTCCAGTACCTATGATATAACATAATACTGTTCATGAAGGCACCTCTGCAATTTGGTATACTGTGTCATTGGTTTTCTACCACTCTTAAAGAAAGCCTCTCGTTCTCAGCAGGAATATTATTATTCTTATTAGTATTAGATGTGTTACAAGATGTGCAGTGAGCGTTGTATTGTCCAGCAGAAAGGCAACAGATGTTACTTTTCCACTATGATTTATACCATAGCAGTGCCAGCATTTTGCCCAGGTTTGATTTCCAGCCCCCGCCAGGTTTTGAAGCCATATACAACATTAACATTACATATTTCACCCAGGTTTCTTCTCTTATTCAGTGACCTCAGAAAAATTAAAAAAAAAACAGTAAAACTTCAGGGGATGTAGCTCAGTGGTAGAGCGCATGCTTTGCATGTATGAGGCCCCAAGTTCAATCCCTGGCATCTCCATCGAGGTTTATGGTCCATTCTGTCAAAGAGCTGAAAAAGACTCTGACAGAGGTAATTACATGATGCAACAAGTGTGTTTAACAACTTTACCCCTGTCCTGCTTTACTCAACAATTGAGAAGGATTCGTAGTGGATGTCCATTTGTCATAGTTTTCTGTTTTCTGCAATAATGATGTGTCAGTCATTTTACTGGTGGTTTCTCGGTCACAGAAACTAGCTTGTTCATTTACATGCAGTTGCGCGCCATGTATCACAAACCTGTCGTGTGGAGCCTTATATATTTTCTTATATTCAATCAAGTGACCTACATACCACGGACCGTAAAGATTGATATGTTTATGGTTTGCAATACCCTACCTTCAGATAGAGGTCATGTCAATGTGTGTTATCTTTGGGTTGCTCTACACTCACCTAAAGGATTATTAGGAACACCTGTTCAATTTCTCATTAATGCAATTAATTAATTATTATGTGGAGTTGAGATATGAGTCTGCCTATGCTTGGAATCAGGCAGCTGGTGACATCATCACATCCCCCCACCTTGATCAGATCCTTTCATGTGACATCACCCCACCTTTGGTTTCTTAGCTCTGATCCTTCTTATGTGACATCAGCACATTCTATGCATTCTTCGGTTCTCTTCTGTTGTTTTTCAATTGTAAACTTTATCAACAAATATTTTTGGCAAAGTGACATCCCAGCTTAAAAATGTGAAATTAAAATATTTTAAAAAGTTTAATTACATAAATACATCCAAAATGTACCTTAACCCTCCGAGGATGAAAGACGCACCAGCACGTCCAAACGATGTTTGAGCAATCTCCTACTCAAAAATCGATATTTAAAAATTTAATTTCAGACATTTATTTACTATTTTAATTATATACAACCTTTCAAATGCCACATACACCATAAAAACAGAGTGTACCACTTTATTTCTATGACATACACATTGATAATTTGAGGAATATTCATCCAAAAACATTAAAAGTATAGTAAAACACTAACAGAATGAGGGGTTTTACTTTTGACGATTTAAGTAAAATATTGTTGATACTTGTTGCAGGACTTTTACTTGTGGCGTATTTTCAGTGTTGTATTAACAGAGCAGCCTGCGTTGTCTCTTTTTGACTTCCAAAATCAAAATCAGTTCATCCGTGACTCCAATGGTTATGTATGCCAAATTTAAAGTGATTCCCTCTAGGCGTTCAGAGATATTGCATTTACAAGAATCGGATGGACAGACATGCGGACACAGTCACCTTGACATTGAACCTCCAAAATTTCATCAATTTATCTGCAAGTTCATGTAAATGTTTTTGCAAAATTGGAAGAAATTCCCTCCAGGGGGTCCTGTGTTTTCACATTTACATGGTCGGTCCGGGTCACAGACTCCCCCTAGTCCTGTCGTCTCAGTCACTGTCCATGGCCCATGAAAATGGGCAAGGGTCTTGCTTCTATTATTTAGCTGCTGTTAAGAATCTGAGTCTAGTTAAGGGCAGCATATTTGTTTTTCAGAAGTAAAAAACGCTCGGCCAAACAGCAAAGCCCACCAAAAATAGTTTTAACTCATCGGCGTTCCCCTCCAAGGAAGTCTTTAGTAAAAGGAGAAAGACGTGCGTTATGAAGACCAGAGTGAGTACAGCTGTCTGCTGGAGAGCTGCTGAAAACCCTAGTCGACCCAGTCCAAACCATCATGGTAAGCCTCACTGGGTGTCCAAACTAAAATGATAAGAGGCATATCAGAGCAGAGTGGCGCAGCGGAAGCGTGCTGGGCCCATAACCCAGAGGTCGATGGATCGAAACCATCCTCTGCTAATTCCTATGCTTTGTAGAAGTGTTTAGTCTGTTGATATTTAACAAAGTGTGTGTTGCTGCAAGTGTCTCAAGTGAAATGTCTCAACCTGCTGAAGATTAATCTTAATGGCATGGCAAGTTTATTTCATCCATAAAAATGGAAACTACAGTGCTCATACCTGCTGTAACACCCATAAAAACTGGAGCATAATACAAAGAGGCTGAGAAGTGTGATATCCCTGTAATTGGCCAAAATTGACCCTCTGGTCCCCCTTTTTGAAGAGGGGAACCACCATCCCGGTCTGCCACTCCTTAGGCACTGTCCCAGACTTCCACGCAATGTTAAAGAGTCAACCAAGACAGCCCCTCCACACCCAGAGCTTTCAGCATTTCTGGACAGATCTCATCAATCCCTGGGGCTTTGCCACTGTGGAGTTGTTTGACTACCTCAGCGACTTCTAGCAGCGAAATTGACAACAATCCCCCATCATCCTCCAGTTCTGCCTCTACCACAGTGGACATGTCAGCTGGATTTAGGAGTTCCCCCACAGAGAGGTGACATTCACTTCTCCACCACGATAAGGTGATGGTTCCCGGAGAACATAAATACAGTAAAATAGAAACTGTAAAACATGTACGGTTAAAGGGCTTGTTGTGCTGTCTGATAAAAGAGAGAGCATACTGCTTAGTTTGAGTGACAGGAGGTCTTAGTCTACCACTACGCTCCATAACCCTACCAGTCAGATTACCACAGGAGGTCTTAGTCTACCACTACGCTCCATAACCCTACCAGTCAGATTACCACAGGAGGTAATATCTTTTGCAGCTCTTTTAAAGACTCTACCATAATACCTGCTGGCGATGCCAGGTCCTCATGCATGTAAAGCATGAGCTCTACCACTGAACTACATCCTCTGAAGATGTTTGGATTTTTTAAACTTTTTTCTGAGATAGACTTAGACTTATCTTTATTAATCCTTTTGTGATTACTCCCACAAGGAAATTGAAATATCACTTGATAAAAGAAGAAACCTGGGTAAAACATGTAATGTTAATGTTGTATATGGCTTCAAAACCTGTAAATGCAACTGTGGTGGCTGGAAATCAAACCTGGGCAAAATGCTTGCACTGCTAATGGTATAAATCATAGTGGAAAAGTAACACACCTGTTGCCTTTCTGCTGGACAATACAACATTCACTGCAAATCTTGTAACACAGACTGAAAATAAATGCTAAGAGATACATTGGTGGAGACTGGTGGCTTCCAGTACCAATATTATATATATATAAACACAATATTTTTTGTGAAGGAACATCTGCAAATTGGTATACTGTGATGTGTCATTTGTTTTCTACCACTCTTAAAGAATGCCTCTCGTTGTCGGCCGGATTTAAAACTACGCGGGGAGACCCCAGTGGATTTCTAGTCCATCGCCTTAACCACTCGGCCACAACAACTTTTTATCTGCATTTATATTTATTTATTTTTTCTAACTGATTTTGTGTAAAACACTTTGAATTGCCCTGTTGCTGAAATTTGCTATACAAACCAAGCTACCTTTCCTTTCCTTGCCTTGCCTTTACAGAAGAAAAGCAAGAGCCCATTGAAGCTTTTACCATTGAAGCTCTTACATTTACCTGGGCTGAACTTGTGAACATCTTCTTTTGCATATTCACTGTAAAGAGCCATTACCCCTCCAACTGCCAACTATTGTTCCAGAGACAATAGGATATACAGTTTTAGATTGCAAGGTAACTGTCCAAGACCAAAGACTTCACTGAAATACCTCAAGGGATCAAAACAGTTTGTCAAAATGGGAAAGGTCATGTTTTTGATTAGAAATTCCAGCATAGTTTTTCATGTACCATTCAAAAACAAAAGTACAATCATAAAACACATACTACTTAGATATTGCAGCCATCCTGATCACAGCAAGTTTCTGGAGGTCCAAATAGAATCTTTGATGGCAGCCAGGATGAGCCACTGATTTGCAAATTCACATGCTGGTATCTGTTTCTTTGGGCTCTCCCCATATAGCACTAGCTGTGCTGTGAGGACCTCCCTTGCTGGTAAATACGGCAATTGCAAGGAGCCGGCCGTTGCCCACAGGTCTACGGCAGCGCTGCCCTCCCATAGCAAATGCCTCACCGACTCGGGCTCGCCACATCCAGGTCGAATCTTTGCACTCGTTCCCACTTGGACCCCCATAAGTATTAAAAAATCGCTTGTTCGGGGTCTAAAATCTCTTTTCTGGGTGGGATACTCGTCAATTGATCTGTTCATGTGAATGTTTTTGCCAAATCTGAAGAAATTCCCTCCAGGGGGGAAATGCTTGTTACTAACCTAGCTCTGGCGAGTCATTCCCAGAAGTCCTTATGTCCTTTTTCCCTCAGCGATCAATAAAGTCATTGGATGTCATTGTAATGTAAATGTAAATGTAAATGTAAATGTATTTTATTTATATAGCACTTTACAACGACCGATAAGTGAACCAAAGTGCTTCACAACAAATAAAACCACAGATTTAAAACAACAATACACCACTAACAAAATTACAATATCGAATGATAAAAGTAAGAAAAAAAAAAAAAAAAATAATAATAAATAAACAAAAATAAAAAACAATACAATCAATGCAAATGTGTCATCACATTACTAGGTACCAAACGCCAGTTTAAAAAGATGCGTCTTAAGTCTTGATTTAAAAAGACCCAGGTCAGTAATGATACGCATCTCACATTCAGATCGTCTCAAATGGAGACCCTGATGATTATTGTGTGTGTACACATGCAGAAGCAGTACATTTCAGCAGTTGTCCACCGCTAGCTAAATAAATAAAAGAATGGGAGTTTTGGAATAGATATTAAGTACTAACTGGTACTTTATATATATATCTGCTACTACCACTCTGATCATATTCCCTTCATCAATGCTCCATAAAGAAGCAAAGAACAGTCATCAATGACAGAGAGCATATGAAGAGAATCATTATTCTCTGTCAGCTTCACGCTCAGAAAGAAATATCACGACTCATCGTCGTGGTCAGCGAGACCAAACACTTTAGAAACACATTTCTCAAGTCAGAAACTATAGAAATGATCCCTGAAAGTATAGTCTTGGTTAGACTGAGGGTGAAAACTGCATCTCATTCACTGCAGAGTGATTGTCACTCAGGGTCCAGAGGTCCAGAAGCTAATGGTTACGTGATCCAGATGACTCTGAGGTGAGAAAATCTATTTAGATCTTTAAGAAGACCGATATGTAGATATGTTTCAGCTCACAGGCGCTAGGGGGGAGCGAGAAGACCACCATTCAACTCGGAAAAAAGTCATTTAACCATTCCAATGACTCTGAAGCTGTTCTGTTAGATAAATTAAGCTAAAAATAAATGGATAGTTCCCCTTTAATACATGCCAATCAAGCTCAGCCTGTAAAGGCCACACAGTCTGATTAGTCAGGTGGAAACACCTGTGGGAGTGGAACATGGATGTGTAGAGATGGGCTTTCAAACAATGCACCTTTATGACATTTTGACATGTCACAGTAGGAAAAGCAAAAGTATGAATAAAAATGAATTATGGTTTAACTTACTTACATATTTACAAAAGAAATAAGACATTATAAAGTCATATTCATTCAACAATAACAGATCGTGGTTAGGAAAATACTAGGATTGCCACTTTTTGTTAAAAATGGACCTGTGATTAGGGATATATAATACCACAGTCAGCTGATCCCATTTGTTTGTACTGCAGGGATACAGTAGTGCACAGAATCTCCATGGTTACAAGGGTGGATCCATTTTTGGGACACGACTGAAGCGTGGTGTCCAAGACATATGTCCGTGGTGATGCTCCACGCCCTTGGCCTGCAGCTGATTGGACGAACGCGTCAAGTGTGTCTTGCTACTCCTGAATTTCAAAACAACGCTTACAACGGCTAGAGAATACCAGCCTTTAGATACAAATACAAATAGGGTAAAAGATCACTGAATCAGTCAGAATTCACATATGGCCCGTATTCAGTTTTGCAGTTGACCTGGGTTTGAGTCCCAAGTTCCAAAGTTTATGAACATTTGCCAAAACAGGTATAGCACTGCTTTTCATGTTGTTGTGGCCGAGTGGTTAAGGCGATGGACTAGAAATCCATTGGGGTCTCCCCGTGCAGGTTCAAGTCCTGCCGACAACGAGAGACATTCTTTAAGAGTGGTAGCAAACCAATGACACATCACAGTATTTCAGATTTGCCTCCACGAACAATATTGTGCCACCAGTCTCCACCAATGTATCTCTCAGCATTTATTTTCAGTCTGTGTTACAAGATTTGCAGTGAACGTTGTATTGTCCAGCAGAAAGGCAACAGGTGTGTTACTTTTCGACCCAGGTTTCTTCTTTTATTCAGTGATATTTCAATTTCCTTTAATTAATAAAGATAAGTCTAAGTCTATCTCAGAAAAAAGTAAACAAAATCTGAACATCTTCAGGGGATGTAGCTCAGTGGTAGAGCGCATGCTTTACATGTATGAGGACCTGGCATCTCCAGCAGGTATTATGGTAGAGTCTTTAAAAGAGCTTCAAAAGATATTACCTCCTGTGGTAATCTGACTGGTAGGGTTATGGAGCGTAGTGGTAGACTAAGACCTCCTGTGGTAATCTGACTGGTAGGGTTATGGAGCGTAGTGGTAGACTAAGACCTCCTGTGGTAATCTGACTGGTAGGGTTATGGAGCGTAGTGGTAGACTAAGACCTCCTGTGGTAATCTGACTGGTAGGGTTATGGAGCGTAGTGGTAGGCTAAGACCTCCTGTGACACAGACTTAGCAGTGTGCTCTCTTTTATACCTCAGGCTATCAGACAGAACAACTTCACATGCCATTAAGGATGCACCCTTCAGCTTATATGGGTGTTACAGTAGGTATGACCACTGCAATTTCTATGGATGAAATAAACTTGTCCCTTACCCTTCAGCAGGTTTAGACATTTAACTTCAGACACTTGCAGCAGCAGATGCTTTGTTAAACATCAACACAGACTTATGCAATTAACAGAGGATGGTTTCCATCCATCGACCTCTGGGTTATGGGCCCAGAACGCTTCTGCTGCGTCACTCTGCTCTGTTTAATCTGTCCAGATTACTCACACAATGACTATTCACATTGGTGTTTTAAACAAGGGCATTGTGAGTACAGATATAAACATCAGCAAGGAGTCTACCAAGTTTCCTCTTATCATTTTAGTTTGGAAAGCGGCACACCAAGTGAGGCTTACCGTGAGCAGACGGCTGTACTCATTCTGGTCTTCATAACACACAAGTCTTTCTCCTTTTACTGAAGACTTCCTTGGAGGGGAACGCCGATGAGTTGAAACTATTTTTGGTGAGCTTTGCTGTTTGGCCGAGCCTTTTGTACTTCTGAAAAACAAATATGCTCTCCTTAACTAGACTCAGATTCTTAACAGCAGCTAAATAATAGAAGCAAGACCCCCTAGAGTGAATTTCTTCAAATATTGCAAAAACATTTACATAAACTTGCAGATAAATTGATGAGATTTTGGAGGTCAAAGGTTTAATGTCAAGGTGACTGTGTCCTCATGTCTGTCCATCCGATTCTTGTGAATGCAATACCTCTGAACGCCTAGAGGGAATCACTTTAAATTTGGAATACATAACCATTGGAGTCGCGGATGAACTGATTTTGATTTTGGAGGTCAAAGGTCAAGGTTACCGTTTCACGTCTCCAGAACTGTATATGTATTTCTCCTGAACTGGTGAAGTTGGGTGATGTAATGCCCCAGTGGCCTAATGGATAAGGCACTGGCCTCCTAAGCCAGGGATTGTGGGTTCAAGTCCCATCTGGGGTGATTTTCAGCAGAGTGGCGCAGCGGAAGTGTGCTGGGCCCATAACCTAGAGGTCGATGGATCAAAACCATCCTCTGCTAAATCACTTTTTTTTCTGGTGAAACAATGGTAGACACAATGAAAGGGCGTTGCATCAAGAGATTATGACCCTCAACCTGATTTCCATGGTGAGATGAATCATGATATAACTGCTGGAAAAGTTGTTGACAGCCCATGAAAAGTAATGTTCTCGAGGCAAATCCTGTTCTGGCAGTTTACTGTCCATTTTGACAAATGGACATCCACTACCCTGTCAGGACCCTGTAGTAATGCTGACTTTCCAGTGATGTGATTGGTAGGTGGTTGGGTTGTTTACAGGTTTTGATCATATCCATTAGTTGCATAGACAGGACTTCAATACCCCGGTTCCACCGCCTGATCGCTGCCCACCAGACCCAGGAGCAGCCAGCTACCACCAGGCCCAGGAGAATATGCCGCCTAAGAAAAATGCAATCCTTCCTGATGAGGTTGAGGAGATCAAGAAATCTCTAGACTTCTAGTCGGCAGAGATTTCAACTGTTGCTGTGCAACAGAAGAAAATCATGGATCTGATGAGTGAAATACAAACACTAAAGAGGAAAAATGTGGAGAAGGACCAAAAGATCGCTTTTCTGGAGACTCCAGTTGCTGACCTCGAGCAATATGATGTGATTATCAGCGGCTAGAGACAAGCCGAAACGAGTACCCGGTACGGATAAAGCCCTTTTGCCGAGTACGAGTATTATACGAGTAATACAGTCAATATCTGTGCTCGGATTGAATAAAACTCCTCATTGGGTAGCCGACTGTGTCTGCGTTCTGTGATAGGCTAGTCGTCACAGCGCCCCTCCCCTACACTGTTCTGTGATAGGCTAGTCGTCACAGCGCCCTCCCCTACACTGTTCTGTGATAGGCTAGTCGTCACAGCGCCCCTCCCCTACACTGTTCTGTGATAGGCTAGTCATCACAGAGCCCCCCCCCTACACTGTTCTGTGATAGGCTAGTCGTCACAGCGCCCCTCCCCTACACTGTTCTGTGATAGGCTAGTCATCACAGAGCCCCCCCCTACACTGTTCTGTGATAGGCTAGTCGTCACAGCGCCCCTCCCCTACACTGTTCTGTGATAGGATAGTCGTCACAGCGCCCCTCCCCTACACTGTTCTGTGATAGGCTAGTCGTCACAGCGCCCCTCCCCTACACTGTTCTGTGATAGGCTAGTCGTCACAGCGCCCCTACACTGTTCTGTGATAGGCTAGTCATCACAGAGCCCCCTACACTGTTCTGTGATAGGCTAGTCGTCACAGCGCCTCCCCTACACTGTTCTGTGATAGGCTAGTCATCACAGAGCCCCCTACACTGTTCTGTGATAGGCTAGTCGTCACAGCGCCCCTCCCCTACACTGTTCTGTGATAGGCTAGTCATCACAGAGCCCCCTACACTGTTCTGTGATAGGCTAGTCGTCACAGCGCCCCTCCCCTACACTGTTCTGTGATAGGCTAGTCATCACAGAGCCCCCCCCCTACACTGTTCTGTGATAGGCTAGTCGTCACAGCGCCTCTCCCCTACACTGTTCTGTGATAGGCTAGTCGTCACAGCGCCCCCCCCCCCTACACACTTACAGAGTTCTTGTGTTGCTCTGACCTGCTCACTCTCACTCACACACAGAACACTGAGAACAGCTCTCTCTCTCTCTTTCTCTCTCTCTCTCTCTCTCTCTCTCTCTCTCAGGTCCGCTCTTTCCGCGTTTAACGTTTAGGGTTTCTTCAGCTTCAGCTTTGTTTTTAACTTGGGTTTCTGGTACTTCCTTAGTAACCAGTAGATTTCTGGTAAACGTGGGCTTTCAGACATGGTGTGTGATAGAATGCGACTCGCGTTTTTTTTTTTTTTAACCGTCTGCTGGCACTAATTTATTTAATCTATTTGATCTGTAGAACACCGTAGTCACTGCAGGTAATGATAACTGTCTGTGTGCATCTGTTATATTATTATTACAAATGCATTGAACATACCATAATATTAAGATTTAAAATACAACATCTGGAACACACACACCCAGAACACATACACACACATACAGAGACAAACACAGACACACACACACACACACACAGAAACACACACAGAGACACACACACAGACACAGACACACAGACAAACACACACAGACACCGAGACACATAGACAAAGAGACACACACATACAGACACACACACACAAACACCAAGACAGACACACACAGACACAGAGACAAACACACACAAACACACGCACACACATACAAACCCCCGATCTCACACTTTCTCTCAGTTTCCATATTCATTGAACACTTTTTATTAATTACCAAGTAAAAATTATCTAACTGAGATGAAAAGCTTTTGGTGCGTGGTTAGCTTCAGTTCCAGCGAAATGTTATCACATTGCCATGACAACCGCTGTCAGCAGCTTTTTTACCCACCATGACTTCTGTATCTATCCAGAGACAAACACACACAGACACACACACACACACACAGTCACACACAGACACACACACACACACACACACAGTTCTTCAGCAGCCACCCTTTGCACACTCTTGGCATTCTCTTGATGAGCTTCAACACATTGAATGAGAAGTTGTGTTCAAACTTTGGGCCTGTACTGTATGTACAGGATATATTACCAGCTTTCATGTTTTCTAAGTTCTCTTTGTGTTATCATTAAATTATTATTATTTCTACTACTGCTCCCTCCTCACATTTCTGCACTTGGGTCCAGGACATATCTCTGACCCCCTTCTCTCTGAATAGCGTGTATATGAAGAGCCTCTGTGGTTGTAGACTGGTGTAAAGACGTTGATACTGGGTAGAGAGCTGATGCTGCAAGGAGATAAAGACGCCATGGTTGGTAAGAGGAGATACAGATCAGCTGCTGATGGGGGGGCAGGGGGGGTGTAGAGTGTATCTGAGCTGGGAGGTGTCAGTGGGGGGTGTAGAGTGTATCTGAGCTACATGAGTGACAGCGGTGTCAGTGGTTGTGGACCTCGGAGCAGAATGGCTGCAGTCACAGAGCTCTCCTTCCTGCTGGTCTCTCTCATCAGCAGCATCCATGCAGGAGAACACCTCATCATCAAAGAGGAAGGAGACAATTACACCTTCACCCCCCTTGGGAACACCACCTCCTGCCTGATCTCCAGGTCTGTTGGTGGGGAGAACCTGGTCCTGTGGAACACCTCTGACCTCTGGTCCAACCAGTCCTCAGTACCTGGACCCCTGAAACAACGACTGGTCAGCGATGTGAAGACTTCTTCTTACAGCATCCTCAACCTGACCCAGTCAGACTCCGGCCCGTACCGAGAGGAGTGCTGGACCGGGGGAGCCGTAACCCACGGCAACAACATCACTATCATGGTTTGTACTTCAATAGGTCTGAGAGGTATCACAGCGAGACTCGGAGGAACAGTGGACCTGACGTGTGGGGGACCAGCTGGTCATCAGGACGTCCAGTGGCTCAAACAGGACTCTGGATATGAGCTGGAGACATGGAGCAGAGTTTTTGGGGACAAGACGACTTCAGAGATGGACGATGTAAGAGGAAGATACCAAGTGGTGGACGATGTTAGAGGAAGATACCAAGTGGGGGGGACAAACTCAAACACATCAGCTCTTCGTGTTTCCAACGTCACGGCAACAGACTTTAGACACTACACCTGTCTGGTGATGGACCAGCAGTGGTGTGTCAGCAGTCAGGATGTAGAGTTGAACCCATCGTCTGAGACATTCTACCGCTCAGTGGGGGAGACCGCCGTGTTGCCGTGCACCGTCATTGACTCCACTGATGAACAGCCCCCCCACTGGAGGATTTATAATCTAAAAACACGCTCCTACCTTTCCCTAGGACTACCAAACCAGACAGATCCTTCAGTAGACCAGAACCACTCGCTGGTGTTTTCATCTCTAATGTTAAATAACTCAGGTCAGTACTCCTGTAAAGTCTCTATGAGAGAGCAACATTATGAACTGTTGGTGTGTCCCACATTTGGCCCCCCCGCCGTAGAGCTCTTCTCAGAGGGAGATGAAGTCACTATCAGGTGCACAAGTAGGGGGGAGGGTAAGATGCATGCTTGGTTCATTAAGTCACACCGAACAGAGGGAAGAGTCTTTACTGTAGGGTATGATCAGAGCATGAGCAGAGTGAGCTGGTCTAAAGGTAACCTAGTTATCTCTAATGTCTCAGTGGGGGACGCGGGGGGGTACTGGTGTGCAGTTTATGGTTATAAAGATGGTGATTACCAGTGCATGTCAACAGAGAGGACGGTGGTGGTCTACGTGGAGCCCTTTGGGATCTACTCCACCTTCTTCAAAGTGAGATGCTCAGTGCTCAGCGTCCTGCTGCTGATGCTCTGTGCTGCTGTAGTCGCTGTGAGGAGACACACACACACACACACACACACACACTCACACTTAATATGATCACACACACACAAACACACACACACACTCACACTTAATATGATCACACACACACACACACACACACACACAAACACACTTAGCATGATCACACACACGCACACACAAAGATACACACACACACACACATACACACACACACACACACACTTAATATGATCACACACACACTTAATATGATCACTCACACACACACACACACATACACACACTTAGCATGATCACACACACACACACACACATACACACACACACATACACACACTTAATATGCACATGATGACAGAGAGAGAGAGAGAGAAAGGGAGAGAGAGAGAGATATTATAATAATAAAAATACAATAATATATTATTTTATTGTAATAATATCATTATAATAATAAACAACAGGATAATAATATTATATATATATATATTGAGTTAGTTGAATTTGTCAGGATGTTTTTGTGGAGGAGATGTGGGGGGGCATTGGTTTAATAAATTGGGAATTCACTTTTTAACCTTAGAGTTTTATTACAAATAATTTTCTTTGAATGTGTGTGTGTGTGTGTGTGTGTGTGTGTGTGTGTGTGTGTAGCTTTGTATCTGTGTGTGTCTGTGTGTGTCTGTGTCTGTGTGTGTGTGCGTGTGTCTGTGTGTGTGTTCCAGATGTTATATTTTAAATCTTAATATTATGGGATGTTGTATATTATCTATGAAGGAATATGAATTGTCTTTAATACATTTATAATAGTTGTATCTTGCAGTGTTTTCAGTGTTATTAACGTGTTATTAACGTGTTATTAACGTGTTATTAACGTGTTATTAACGTTTTATTATATCTGGGTCTATATCTATAATCTATCGTCTGGATAATAAACAATATTAATAATGATTGTGATTTCTGATTCATTATTATAAACAACATATCTCAGGGTCTGTAAAATGTTTCTGATGATAACTTTCAGTGTTCACATTAATCTGACCAAAGGGCTGAATAAACACACACACACACACACACACACACACATACACACACACACACACACACACACACACATACACACACATACACACACATACACACACACACACACAGACAAATACAAACAAATACACACACACATATAGACACACTAACACACACTAACACACACAAACACACTAACACACACACAAACACAAATACACGCAGGGACGTGTACAGTGACGGTTAACAGAGTAGAATCTGAATAAGGTATATACATATACATATATTGTATGTATACATATATATATATATATATATATATATAGTATGCACAGTACATATACATTTAGTTACGTTCCAAGAAGAACCCGTGATAAGTGAAATCCGTGAAGTAGTAACCTTTTTTTTTTACCATTATTATACGATGAAATACTCCATTATACACTGAAACCAAAGAACAAAACCTTTTTACAGGCCCAAGCATTTGTTTAACAAATAAAAGTACTGTATAAACGTTTTTTACAAATAACTACTGTACTGTAAAATAATAATTTGAATCATCAATACAAACTGAAGGCTTCAAATTGCGGAGATCAGCACCCCACCGCGACCAGAGTCATTGGAAAAGGAGAAAATGAAAAATGATTATGAAAACAAATACAAAGTAAAGTACAGTAGGAAAAACAGTGACTCAGGTGTATTTCCCTGCTCTTCTGACGGAGCCGCTGCATCCCGACTCCGCTCTGTAGCGTTTTTTCTTCTAAAGCCCGCGGTGCAGGTGTGTTTCTTCTTCTAAAGCCCGCGGTGCAGGTGTGTTTCTTCTTCTAAAGCCCGCGGTGCAGGTGTGTTTTTTCTTCTAAAGCCAGCGGTGCAGGTGTGTTTTTCTTCTAAAGCCGCGGTGCAGGTGTGTGTTTCTTCTAAAGCCGCGGTGCAGGTGTGTGTTTCTTCTAGCGGTGCAGGTGTGTTTTTCTTCTAAAGCCCGCGGTGCAGGTGTGTTTTCCTTCTAAAGCCCGCGGTGCAGGTGTGTTTTTCTTCTAAAGCCCGCGGTGCAGGTGTGTTTTTCTTCTAAAGCCCGCGGTGCAGGTGTGTTTTTCTTCTAAAGCCCGCGGTGCAGGTGTGTTTTTCTTCTAAAGCCCGCGGTGCAGGTGTGTTTCTTCTTCTAAAGCCCGCGGTGCAGGTGTGTTTTTCTTTTAAAGCTCGCGGTGCAGGTATGTTTTTTCTTCTAAAGCCCGCGGTGCAGGTGTGTTTTTCTTCTAAAGCCCGCGGTGCAGGTGTGTTTTTCTTCTAAAGCCCGCGGTGCAGGTGTGTTTTTTTTTCTAAAGCCCGCGGTGCAGGTGTGTTTTTTCGAGAGAAGAATATAGTTATCGGTAGTTGTTGTCGCTCTTTTTTCTTCTGGGCAAAAAGATTCTTATAAACCGACATGCCACCATTGATTATGTTTGCAGAATGCAGAACACAATGCACGATGCAAATCCGTGAAGCAGCGAGACCGTGAAAGGTGAACCGTGATATAGCGAGGGTTCACTGTAAATATGAATGGTGCATTTCACCACGAACATGCAAAAGAACTCCATTCATCAGTTTCCGTAGTGTAGTGGTTATCACGTTCGCCTCACAAGCGAACGATCCCCTGTTTGAAACAGGGTGGAAACACATTTCTTTGTTTGTGGTAACTTTGCACAATCAAACTCTGCTGAGTTAAACTCTCAATAACCTTCACGGTAAATCTCCCTGTCATGAAATCGTGGCCAGGCCTACTGAAGTTTCCACAGCGCAGTAGTCATTACATTCAGGAATATCCTGATAAAACTAGTCCATTCATTTGTTACTTCTAAGCGGGATTACTGCAATTTTCATTAACAGGCTGCTCGAAAAATCCATAAAGACTCTTCAGCTGATCCAGAATGCTGCAGCACGTGTTCTGACAGGAACTAGGAAAAGAGATCACATCTCTCCTGTTTTAGCTTCTCTGCATTGGCTTCCTGTAAAATACAGAATAGAATTTAAAATCCTTCTTCTCACCTACAAAGCTCTTCATGGTCAGGCACCATCTTATCTTAAAGAGCTCATAGTACCTTACTACCCCACCAGAGCACTGCGCTCCCAGAATGCAGGGTTACTTGTGGTTCCTAGAGTCTCTAAAAGTAGAATGGGAGCCAGAGTGTTCAGCTATCAGGCTCCTCTCCTGTGGAACCAGGTTCCAGTTTGGGTTCAGGAGGCAGACACCATCTCCACATTTAAGAGTAGACTCAAGACTTTCCTCTTTAATGAAGCTTATAGTTAGGGCTGGCTCAGGAGAGTCCTGAACCATCCCTTAGTTGTGCTGCTATAGGCCTAGACTGCCGGGGGACTTCCCATGATGCACTGAGCACCTCTCTCCTCCTCCTTCTCTCCATCTGTACGCAACCTCATCCCATTAATGCATGTTACTAACTCGACTTCTTCCCTTTCCTGGAGTCTTGTGCTCTCTCGCCCCTCTCCTCTCTCCTCCTATCTCTTCCTGCAGGTGTTTCTGGCTCTGGAGCTGTGGAGTCTGGATCTGTGGTTGGAGACACCTGCTGCCTCCATGTTCCTGTATGACACCCTCTGCTGCAATTCTCCATGTCTCTCTCTCTCTCTCTCTCTCTCTCTCTCTCTCTCTCTGTGTCTGTCTCTCTCTCTCTATGTCTGTCTCTCTCTTTCTCTCTGTCTGTCTTTCTCTCTGTCTGTCTCTTCTCTCTGTCTGTCTTTCTGTCTGTCTGTCTCTCTCTCTGTCTCTCTCTCTCTCTGTCTCTTTCTCTCACCCCCAACCGGTTGAGGCAGATGACCCTGAGCCATGGTTCTGCTCAAAAAAATGCAAATGCAAAAAAAGGCATATCTTTTGCTATGGTTAGGCCTCTCACACACACACTCTCTCACACACACACACACACACACACACACACACACACACACACACACTCTCTCTCTCACACACACACTCTCACTCTCACACACACACACACACTTTCACACACACACTCTCTGTCACACACACACACACTCACTTACACACACACACTCTCTCTCACACACACACTCTCTCTCACACACACACACACACACACACACACTCTCTCACACACACACTCTCACTCACACACACTCTCACTCTCTCACACACACACACACTACTCTCACTCTCTCTTACACACACACTCACTCTCTCACACACATACACTTTCACTCTCTCACACACACACACTCACTCACTCTTTATCAAACACACACACTCTCTCTCACACACACACACACACTCTCTCTCTCTCTCACACACACACACACACTACTCTCACTCTCTCTCACACACACACTCTCACTCTCTTACACACACTACTCTCACTCTCTCACACACACACACACACTCTCTTACACATACACTTTCACTCTCTCTCAAATGTTTCTTCTGTTTTTTATGGGTTTTATTTTCTTTTAACTGTTTTTATTGTTTTTAACTGATTTTGTGTAAAGCACTTTGAATTGCCCTGTTGCTGAAATGTGCTCTATAAATAAAGCTGCCTTGCCAAATATGGTGAGTTTTTGAATATGTTAAGCCCCTCCAACAGGCAATTCATTTGCCAGAATAATAATTCCTTCAGTTCCAATAGAGCCTTGGTCGCCGTCAGCGCTCGGGCCCTAATAAACATTTCATATGTTTGATTGCAACTTCCAGTGTGTTTAAATGTTAATATAATTTTGCATTAGAACTAATTGAAAATAAGTTTTAATCTTTTGTCAGTGACTGGTTCATTTAAGGACTTTGTGAGAAGGGGATTTTGTGTACTGAACGATACTTTGCATTTTATTAAGTGATCACATATGTGAAACAGAACTCTAGTTTTCAGATACAAAGAGTGCAATGAAATGTGTTTGAGTACAGTAGATCAATGGGCCTCAACCTGGGAGGGGTCGCAAATAATTTCTAGGGGAATTATCAGTTGGGGTGGAAAAACAAGAATTCTAAACTATGATTAAAGTTTACATTAGAGTGGGTTTGGTACCTGGAAACAGAAGAAGGGTCTGAAGTTGGGTTGAGAACGCAAACCATAGAAATAAAATGATAGAAAGGCAGTTGAACCAAAGTATTAAAATATAGTAGTGGTCTGGACAAGCCCTGCCTCAAAGAGTCCTTCTGAAATGGTGGTTGCAGTGTCTTCTCCATTTAACAGCCATGTGTCTGACACAAGCCGAGTTTTACAGCAGACCTTAAAGGACCTGGCAGCAATTATAGCAGGAGCCACTGCTAGTGACAGCCAGACTCCAGCATGTAAAGTATTTGTCTGGTTGTTGAATCTGCCTGAATGCAGAGTCCTTAGGACTGGTTGCAGAGTGGAGGGGGACTGGCCTCGTCTCCATTTAGCGTCCATGTGTGATGGACAAGCTGAGCCCTAGTCACTCGCTGGAATAATGAGACTCAGAAGTGGCATCTCTGTGATCCAATGACATCCCTGGTTTATAGTGGCCCATTTAAAAAATAAATATGCACAGAAACACATTTCAGTAACAGTTTAATTCACAACGTCAGACAGACTCAGTGGTTGGCTT
This sequence comes from Percina caprodes, assembly GCA_013375575.1. NCBI lineage: Eukaryota > Metazoa > Chordata > Actinopteri > Perciformes > Percidae > Percina > Percina caprodes. Next base: position 162,079 of record JABXJD010000115.1, read on the forward strand.
TCCACATTCCTTTTGAGAAAGTACACGTGAATCTTCCCAAGGGATTACAGTTATGGTGAAGCTGCACTTAAGTTCCTGAAATATAAAAAAGGCAAACAATTAGTACAGCCTGTTAGACAGGACATGGATGCACTGGGGCAGACCAGTGTTGGGCTTTAAGGTGTTTTATACACAACCTGAAATCTTACACTTGCCTTGGGTTCAGAGTTGGAGTCACATTTGTTAGCAGCAGCGTTGCCTTTGACAGCAGCAGTGTTGCCTGTCTTGCACGTTGTACGTCCCAGGAGCATTTCCAGGAAGTAGTTAAATCCTTCAACAACCTAAAGTTACAGGAAACAAGGACTCAGACATGTGGTTTAAAATTAAAGGATTAGGGCTAAGTGTCAGGTGTATGAGTTCTGAGATTAAGTGACAAGTTAACATTTGTCTAAACCTCTTAAATAGTAGAAAAATAAGGTTTAACGTTACCTGAACTTCAGCTGACGTTATGTCCAGAATTGCGTAATTAAACCCGTCTGTGTTGGCTTTGTTGAATTCAACCACAGCAAACTGAGCTGCTTCTAAAACATCGATGCTGGTCACCGGGACTTCTTGAAGGCCACCGGCAGGTGGAGATCGTGCAGTTACAAAGCGGCCGGTGAACGCAGAAACAAAAACACAAAACCAGACAAACAGCATGACGGCAACAAGTTGTTCTGCAGTAGCTATTAGAGTCCTGTTATCGGTTCTGAGTGGACTAGTTCCCCTTCAAAACCGAGTTAATATACCGTCTAGAGAAACACACACACACCTGTTTCCTATCTGTTGATGAACACATGAAGGCCCTGAACACCCACACAGGTGTTTTCAGTTAATCTGGCTGATTAGACCTCATCCCAGGACTCTGTGGGGGCGTTTCTCAATACCAAGTAAGCAAAGAACGGACTTGTGTTCTTGGGGAGACCGTTCTTGCTGGTTGTACCTGGAAGAATGAACTCGCAAGTTCAGAAGCACACAAAACGCTGTTGACAGTTTTTGAGACGAAGCGTTCTTTCTGTTATTGCGCAACACCCCCAGCACAGAGAGCGCGGGTCCTGGTTTCCTCAGTTGTCCCCCGATAAAAACAATAAAAACAATACACAGAACAAAACGCCGAATGTAATGAATGAAATACAGAACAACAGCGGTTAATTGTTTTAAATATCTTACAGTTGTGAACCTGGCTTATCTCTTCCATTGTCGCTGCTGCAGTGGTCTGTCTAAATGGGGGCAGGGGGGGGCAGGGGGGGTCTGTGAGCTGACTGACTGACCGGCTCGCGAGAGACATTCCCAGCTGACGAGCTTGCTACGCCCGCCGGGGATTGTGGAGCTTTCCAACTCCGAAGGCTTTTTTAATTCACCATCAATTTTCGTTAAACTGCCTGTATTCAAAATCTACACAGTTGGTTTCTCGCCTTAAAACGTCTTAAAAATGAAATTATTGATTTAATAATAGACGTAAATTGTGAAAAACTTTCCACTTCTGTTGTATCTGCGTACCGGAAACCATCCGCGCGTTAAGTCCTTGATGACCGACCTGTATTCCAGGTCGTTCCCCTCAGAAACACAACCAACAACGGCTGTGTCATCGGAGAACTTCTGGATGTGGCAGTGGGTGGTGTTGTGTGTGAAGTCAGAGGTGTAATCTATCTAATCTATCTATCTATCTATCTATAGACTACTAGGCTCGTTGGAGATGAACTGTAAAGTGGACGAGAGCAGGCTGGACAGGAAGTGACAAAAACACTGTGGTGCGATTCCCATTTAATAAAATATAATCAGACCCCCATATCAGCTGGTACACACTCTCTAGTTGTTTTAATCATGACAGAGTAGCTCTCAGAATGTTCTACATGAGATCTGTTGCTGATGTTAATTAACAGCAGACTGGAGATGATCAGTGATCTGAGCAGATTTAGTCTCTCTGACTTCTTAACATCACCATCCACACTAGGTTTAGTCCGACAGTTGCTCGCTCTGCAAGCACGCCGCTACGGCTCAGCGGCTAACGAGCGAGCTAACTGCTAACAGACTCCGCTGCAAACAATCAGCAATACCACTTCTGTCATTTTTTATACATCAAGGTTGACTTAGCTAGCTAATCCAAACAGCACACAGTAGGTTAGCATAATTGCTTTGATAGAAGGCAATTTAGTGACTAACTTGGATGCCGTTCTGGTTCTAATTGTGATGTGCCTTGATTAGGGTAAATATTAGTGTAAATGTTGCATGTTGAACTGTATGATTTTTCTTTTTTGCTCCATTTGTTCAGATGGCATCTCCAATGAGACTCCCGTCCGTCAACGACCCAGACACTGAGAGGGCACGCCGGGCCCTGCAGCAGACGCCGTCCCAGTTCATAACTTCAGAGTCAGAGAGACGTCAGAACCAGTCCAACCTGTTCCCAGAGCCAGTCAGTGTGAGAGAAGTCCCCCATCAGATGATGGACTTCTACTATCTGTCCACTAGATGGTGCTAACTGACCATCTAATGAGCTAAAGATCAGCAACTTGTACAGCAGCAGGTATCTCTCCAAGAGGCCTCCGTGTGACATATTACTTTGATACTTTAAGTACATTTAGCTGTTCATATTTACTATCTTAAAGCCCGTGTTGCAGGTTAACCACCACTGTTGATTATTTGGTACAAAAAGCACTCAAGATATGTATATAATTTATAAAAATGTCTCCAAATAGTGTTAAATGACAGTTTTTGGTCATTTTTGATATTCGCGGGTTTATTAAGTCAATTCGGCGATGACGTCACAATGGGGAGCGAAGTCTCAGCCGAGCACTAGAACTACTACTACTTAGAGCCGCCGGTCGAGCAGCTCCCCCCGCGATCAGCTGATCTGACGATGCCTAAATCCGTTTGTGACATTTCAGACAAGATCATGGTCCTCTCCAACCAGCACGAACCATATTTTAATTGTTTATATTAACTTTACCATTCTCTTTAGACTGAGTCATATGAAAGGCTCCTTATCCCTAGACAACACCAGTTCACTGCATACAGACAGGCTATACAAAATAAACGTCTTATGACAGTATCAAGACAGTCATTATGGGCCATTATAGCCATTCCCCTTGATATCATATAATCTAAAGAAAACAGAATGAGATATGGCGCACACTTGGGCTATGCTTCATTTGCCTTTAACGTCATCAATTAAAATAATGTCCAGGATCTTATAATAATAATACATTTAATAATAATACATTTATTTATAGAGCACTTTCCATCAAAGTGCTTTACAGCAAAAATACAGATTAAATACAAACAGTACAAAAAATTAAAATTAAAATCGAGACAGTAAAAATAAATAACACTATACAAAATAGATCAAGGATAAATGAGCATTTATGACTCATACGCAGCAGTGAATAAGTAAGTCTTGAGCTTCGATTTAAAGACCCCAATTGAACATGCCAGTCTAATATCCACTGGAAGACTGTTCCATAACTTTGGGGCGCGAAACGAAAAGGCTCGCTCACCAACCGTTTTCTTCCTGACCTTTGGTACAGTCAGCAGTCCTGACCCGTGAGAGCGCAGCAACCGAGAAGGCACATAAGAGGTTAACAGGTCAGACAGATAGAACGGTGCAAGGCCATTCACTATTTTATACGTTAAGAGCAAAACTTTGAAATCAGCTCTAGCCTGGACAGGGAGCCAGTGAAGTGAGGCCAACACCGGAGTTATGTGTATGTATTTAGATGATCCAGTAAGAACACGTGCTGCAGCATTCTGGACCATCTGTAGACCTCGCAGACTTTTCTTAGGCAGCCCCGAGAACAGAACATTACAATAATCCAGTCTCGATGTAACAAAGGCATGAATAAGGGCCTCAGCATCTTTAAGGGACAATATTGATCTGATCTTTGCAATCCTTCGGAGATGAAAGAAAGCTACTTTTGTCACCTCCTTAATGTGCAAATCAAATGAAAGTGACCGATCAAACACTACCCCAAGATTCTTCACTTTGTCCTTGCACTGAATGACCAAATCATCAATGGACAGAGTGAAATTGTCATACAAATGACCGAATCTAGGTGGTCCTATAGCTATCATCTCAGTTTTGGCTGAATTGAGTAGCAGGAAATTTTCTGATAACCAGCTTCTCACCGCAGCCAAGCAAGTCGATAGTTTAACCGAATCGGATGCATTTCCCATGATAACTGGCATATATATTTGTACATTATCAGCATAGCAATGAAAAGCAATCCCAAAAGAACGAATGATCTGACCCAGTGGAACTAAATACAACGAAAATAACAGTGGACCAAGGACTGAACCCTGTGGAACCCCGTGCTGAAGTGGGGAAGGATCGGAAAATGTGTTGCTATAAAACACACATTGAGATCTTTCTGAAAGGTAGGATCTCAACCACTTAAGTACCTGGCCAGAAATGCCAAAGTACTTCTCGATTCTGTCCAGTAGAATACAGTGGTCCACAGTATCAAAAGCCGCACTAAGATCTAACAACAGAAGGACAGATGTTAAGTCTGAGTCAGCAGCCAGTAGCAGATCATTTACCACCTTTGTGAGTGCTGTTTCAGTAGAATGTTTCGCTCGAAAAGCAGACTGCAGTGACTCAAAAAGATTGTTACCTGACAGGTATTTTAAGAGCTGATTCGAGACAACTTTCTCAAAAACTTTCGATAAGAAGACCAAATTAGAAACAGGTCTATAATTTTCCAACAAGTTTATATCCAAATTTGTTTTTTTCAGTAATGGTTTAACCACCGCAAACTTGAAGCAAGCTGGAAAAACTTCTGTGGAAAGTGAAAGGTTTAGAACAGTTAAAACATACAATCCTAATGTTGGCCATAGTTCTTTAACAACCCAGGCAGGCAAGGGATCCAGGGGGCAAGTGGTACCTCTTGCAATCGTAACAATTTTAGATAATTCAGCCAAAGAAATCGGCTCAAACTCAGAAAGGTCCTGTCCTGCAGAATATGGACCTGTGATAGCATATTCTAATCCCCCAACATCTGACTGGGTTATCACAGTGCGGATGTCCTCAACTCTTTCATAAAAATACATCATAAAATCCTCTGCTGACAGATCTAAACTACTAACTGGCTGCTGACACTGTGTAAGTCTATCTACAGTTTCAAATAAAAGTCTAGGATTATGCTTGTTATTCATAATCACAGTGGAATAAAAGGCTGCCTTTGCAGTAGCCATCCTAGACTGGTATATAGGATTATAACCTATATAAGTGTCTCTATTTCAAACATCACTGCAGGTTGATTGTGGGCGACAACGCTGTCGTGGTTAGCTTACCGAAACTCTACTGCCGAAGTTGCTGGCTGGCTACGCAACGTTAGCTATATCCGTTAGCATACGTACAGGCTAACTTTAGCCAGTTAGCTTTGTGTGTAACGTAACAATAACCCCCCCATCTCATAGGAGCGAAGCTTACTATTTCATTCAATACAATTATGGTACAAAATGTGCACTAACGCCACAGGTATTATGTTGACAACATGGAGGCATATATAGGCAACACCAAAGGCAGTTGTAATATTTACCTAGCAGGTTAGGCTAACGCTGTTGGGCTAACGTCCGGCGCCGTAGCGTTAGCTAGCTGTCTAAACTTGTGAAAAGCCAAACAACACCACCGTCTAAGCTGTGTTTCACTTTTCCTCCAATATTATAATAAACATAATAAAGTCACCTGGACTCAGTCGAGACCATAGACTGTTAATATTAAAAGACCAGAAGCCATATTAGGCCAGACCAGCGGCAGAGACAACGCAGGCTGCTCTGTTAATACAACACTGAAAATACGCCACAAGTAAAAGTCCTGCAACAAGTATCAACAATATTTTACTTAAATCATCAAAAGTAAAACCCCTCATTCTGCAGTTACATATCCCCTGTTAGTGTTTTACTAGACTTTTAATGTTTTTGGATGAATATTCCTCAAATTATCAATGTGTATGTCATAGAAATAAAGTGGTACACTCTGTTTTTATGGTGTATGTGGCATTTGAAAGGTTGTATATAATTAAAATAGTAAATAAATGTCTGAAATGAAATGTTTAAATATCGATTTTTGAGTAGGAGATTGCTCAAACATCGTTTGGACGTGCTGGTGCGTCTTTCATCCTCGGAGGGTTAAGGTACATTTTGGATGTATTCTTGTAATTAAACTTTTTAAAATATTTTAATTTTACATTTTTTAAGCTGGGATGTCACTTTGCCAAAAAATATTTGTTGATAAAGTTTACAATTGAAAAAACAACAGAAGAGAACCGAAGAATGCATAGAATGTGCTGATGTCACATAAGAAGGATCAGAGCTAAAAAACCAAAGGTGGGATGATGTCACATGAAAGGATCTGATCAAGGTGGGGGGGGGGATGTGATGATGTCACCAGCTGCCTGATTCCAAGCATAGGCAGACTCATATCTCAACTCCACATAATAATTAATTAATGGCATTAATGAGAAATTGAACAGGTGTTCCTAATAATCCTTTAGGTGAGTGTAGAGCAACCCAAAGATAACACACATTGACAAGACCTCTATTTGAAGGTAGGGTATTGCAAACCATAAACATATCAATCTTTACGGTCCATGGTATGTAGGTCACTTGATTGAATATAAGAAAATATATAAGGCTCCACACGACAGGTTTGTGATACATGGCGCGCAACTGCATGTAAATGAACAAGCTAGTTTCTGTGACCGAGAAACCACCAGTAAAATGACTGACACAATTTTCTTGGATACCAAATATTTGAATTCAAAGTCAGAGTCCAACTTAAGTGTAAGAAAAATACCTTCTGTGGCTTGAAGATCGAGCTCTTGCCCATAAAACATCAGGCTGACGTAGTCTCTGTGGCGCAATAGGTCAGCGCAGTCGGCTGTTAACCGAAAGGATGGTGGTTCAAGTCCACCCAGGGACGTTTCGTGCTTAATTAACCTGGAATGAGCCAACTCTGGGCTGTATCCTTTACAGGAGAATATAGAGAAGCCCAAAGATAACACAAGTGGTGTTACCTTTATCAGAAGGTACAGTACTGTAAACCATGTACCTATCCATCATTTGTAATGCGGTTGTGACGGTCCTCTACGGACAGTCTGGCTGTGTTGTGTGTGTGAAGCTGCGTCTGCATATAGGGAAACCAGACTGAATCAGGGCAAGCACGTTGACATCTTGTACAGAGACACAAGCAGCCCTCAGGAGTTCTGCACGTTTTTATTAACTATTTAACTGTGATCGTATAGTGGATCAGATCAAGCTCTTGCCCATAAAACATCAGGCTGACGTAGTCTCTGTGGCGCAATAGGTCAGTGCAGTCGGCTGTTAACTGAAAGGATGGTGGTTCAAGTCCACCCAGGGACGTTTGTATGACCTGGAATGAGCCAACTTGTATATTGTTGTTGGTTTTGATACGGGACACTGATGAAATATGAGGCGGGGGGGTTACTGGCCAACAGGCATCAGACTGGTCTGGAATATCAGAACAGCTGTAGTTAATTTGTGTGTTTGTGGTCTTGGGTCATTTTTTTAGTTTTATACATTTGAAGCCTTTTTATGTGTGTAACATGTAAGTTATGGTTCTAATAGTTGATAATGGTTATGTAATACAATATATTTAATGTAATATTGTTGCATGTTATGTTTAATTTATTGGGCAATTAAGACAGAATTTTTGTTAAAAATGTTTTTCTGAACATCAATGACATTCAAAACGGTAATAACTGAAACAGATATAGCCTACAACACACTGTGTGTGTGTGTGTGTGTGTGTGTGTGTGTGTATACACATATGTGTTGCAAACAGACCCGATTGTCAGTCTATTTCCCATCTGGCAGGGACATTTCTGGATTCAGGTGGACATTGTGGACAGAAACATTGGAGGATCTTGATTCCCACCATAGGATTTAGCCTGTATTGCACATTGGGGTACAAAGTCAATAAGATGCCTTCACATCCACAGCAATGTATTGCCATTGTCAAGACTTCCCTTGTTAACTATGACCTGGATGACTGAGAACCTACTATATCATGACATAGTTGATTCACTATATTATAATTTTTGAGACAGGTCCTACTGAACATCTGTTGGAGCAGTCAGGATGGCCGAGCGGTCCAAGGCGCTGCGTTCAGGTCGCAGTCTCCACTGGAGGCGTGGGTTCAAATCCCACTTCTGACAAGTGTTTTCATTTTTCAAAGAACTTAGCAGTTCTTTGTATTTAAGAGGACATGAAGTAGTAAGTAGTGAAGTAAGCATTTTATGAGCTTTCGAAGGTTCCATGGTGTAATGGTTAGCACTCTGGACTTTGAATCCAGCAATCTGAGTTCAAATCTCAGTGGAATCTGGTTTTAAGCCACAGCACAGGTGAAAAAAACAACTTTCCACATCTAATTTAAAGTAGGCTTACAGGTCTAATGTCCTTGGCCATTTAGACTGAAAACAGTACGTTGGCAGTGTTGCCATGTCCGCTTATTCTAAGCGACTTTGGGCTTGTTTTTCTGTAAAGTTGCTTACAAATATTGGTAGTCGCGGGTCGCGGTTTTCTTGGGCTTGTTACTAAAGTGTAGTTGCTCATTTGGGTTTGTTCCAATCTCCATAATAAGTTGTCAAGCAGGTATTTTCTGTATGTTATTTAAACGTAGGAGTTTGTCTTGCCTGTTCCCTCGGTCCCGCCCCTTTCCCCATACACACTGGAGACAGCAGAGTTATTTTCCGCCCACCTCCTGCTTCTAATTGGCTCTGACCCAGATGGCAACGAGTACTAGCCAATCAGAGGCAGAGCAGGGCAATCTGTTTTTTTCTGGTTAGGAAAAAGCGCGAGTAGCAACTGATGGTGACTGGACTGTAGGAGAGTTTGTGGAGGAATAATGCCCGGGATAAAGTGGGTGAAATACAAGAAGAGATATAACAAAGACTGGGAGAAAGAGAAAGGAGTAAAAGAATGGATTCAACCCGTCGTGGGGAACAACTCAAAATCACTGTGAAAAAGTGTATATTTAATATCCCATCAGTTTTCTAATGTTAAATAATGTTAAAAGGTGGTTTAACTCCCTCCTGTGGTCATTGTCCTGAAGCTCGGGGAGAAAATAAAACTCTAACATGTGGACAGTTTACCAGTCTGTCCACATGGATGGAAATTGACAATCCGTCCCCACGGATTGTAAAACCGTGCACACCGTTTATTTATTTTTATTTCCAGGATCTTTGGGGGGGGGGGGGCTCCGTAGAAAAAGTCGCTTGTTTTGGGCTTGTTTTCACAGGCCTGGTTGCTTATTTGTCTCGAAAGATCTGGCAACACTGTACGTTGGTGGGGGCATGTTAGTCAGCTGGTCGTTAATGTAACTTGAAGAAGCTCAACATTTGACAGTACTGACTGGAAGTGATAGGCTTGGAGTTACATGGGGGATACACACTTTGCATTCAGTCTCATAATCACCATAAAAATTAGGTATCACTGAAATATGAACTTGTGAATACTTGTGTTGCTGCAGTGCTCATCCTGAATGGGCCAGTATAGTGCATCAGAATTGCCTGTTGAATGGTCTATCAGCTTTAGAACCCCCCCCCCCCTTTCCCCACAGCTTTCAATTGTCAGATATGGGTGGGGGAGAGGGCACTGTGTTCAACCTTTCTGCGTAAAAAACACTTTGAAGATAATTGCACAATGTTGACCCAATTGTCAGTCTATTTCCCATCCCAAGGCGCTGCGTTCATGTCCCAGTCTCCACTGGAGGCGTGGGTTCAAATCCCACTTCTGACAAGTGTTTTCATCTGGAACTAATGACTGAGACATGATATTGGGAATTAAGAACTTAGCAGTTCTTTGTATTTAAGAGGACATGAATGTGCGCAAGATACACAATTGCAAGTACAGCGTTTTGTGAGCATCTTTATTGTCAACACATGTAAAGTTACCATCTGTTTGTACACAGTAGACATATCTACTGCTGTATTTACTGTCTGAGGCAAGTCCTTTAAAACCTGTTCTTGATTTGCCTTTTCCCACATCCTCTGAACGCTTCGCTAACTAAATGACTTAAAGTTGGCCAGTAATTGTTGCTTTTTCATCTTTGTTGTGATTGTTGGGTGCCTTCAATATTATACATGTGGATATTATGAAAGAAACTTTTATATAGACCTTATTGGTCCCCTAATACTACAGTTGTGGTCAAAAGTGTACATACACTTGTAGAAAATCACAATGTTATGGCTGTCTTGAGTCTTCAATAAGTTCTACAACTCTTATTTTTCTGTGATAGAGTGATCGGAACACATACATGTTTGTCACAAAAAACAGTCATAAAGTTTGGTTCTTTCATAAATTTATTATGGGTCTGCTGAAAATGTCACCAAATCTGCTGGGTCAAAAATATACATACAGCAACATTAGTATTTGGTTACATGTCCCTTGGCCATTTTCACGGCAACTAGGCGCTTTTGGTAGCCATCCACAAGGTCCTGGCAAGCTTCAGGTCGAATGTTTGACCACTCTTCTTGACAGAATTGGTGCAGTTCAGCTAAATTTGATGGTTTTCTTGCATGAACCTGTTTCTTTAGCACTGTCCACATGTTCTCAATGGGGTTTAAGTCAGGACTTTGGGAAGGCCATTCTAAAACCTTAATTCTAGCCTGGTTTAGCCATTCCTTTACCACTTTTGATGTGTGTTTTGGGTCATTGTCTTGTTGGAACACCCAACTGCGCCCAAGACCCAACCTTCGGGCTGATGGTTTTAAGTTTTCCTGCAGAATTTGGAGGTAATCCTCCTTCTTCATTATCCCATTTACTTTCTGCAAAGAACCAGTTCCACTGGCAGCAAAACATCCCCAGAGCATAATACTACCACCACCATGCTTGACAGTAGGCATGGTGTTCCTGGGATTAAAGGCCTCACCTTTTCTCCTCCAAACATATTGCTGGGTGCTGTGGCCAAACAGCTCAATTTTTGTTTCGTCTGACCAGAGAACTTTCCTCCAGAAGGTTTTATCTTTGTCCATGTGATCAGCAGCAAACTTCAGCCGAGTCTTAAGGTGCCTTTTCTGGAGCAAGGGCTTCTTTCTTGCACGGCAGCCTCTCAGTCCATGGCGATGTAAAACACGCTTGACTGTGGAGACTGACACCTGTGTTCCATCAGCTTCCAAATCCTTGCAGACCTGCTTCTTGGTGATTCTTGGTTGACTCTTGACCATCCTGACCAATCTCCTCTCGGCAGCATGTGATAGCTTGCGTTTTCTTCCTGATCGTGGCAGTGACACAACTGTTCCATGCACTTTATACTTGCGTATAAGTGTCTGCACAGTTGCTCTTGGGACCTGTAGCTGCTTTGAAATGGCTCCAAGTGACTTCCTGACTTGTTCAAGTCAATAATTCGCTTTTTCAGATCCACACTGAGTTCCTTTGACTTTCCCATTGTAGCTTTTGTAGCTGAGTCTAATCACTGGGTCAAATGAGCCCTATTTAAATGGGCTCATGAGAAGTCAACAGCTGTAGTCAATCAGAATCACTTAGAAGAAGTGAAGAGGCCATGACATGAAGCTAATTTGATTGACACAACTCGCTACATCACCAAAATTGACATATTTTGTTGCTGTATGTATATTTTTGACCCAGCAGATTTGGTGACATTTTCAGCAGACCCATAATAAATTTATGAAAGAACCAAACTTTATGACTGTTTTTTGTGACAAACATGTATGTGTTCCGATCACTCTATCACAGAAAAATAAGAGTTGTAGAACTTATTGAAGACTCAAGACAGCCATAACATTGTGATTTTCTACAAGTGTATGTACACTTTTGACCACAACTGTATATCTGAAGTCTCTTTTATATAGACCTTAGTGGTCCCCTAATACTGTATCTGAAGTATCTTTCATATAGACCTTAGTGGTCCCCTAATACTGTATCTGAAGTCTCTTTTATATAGAACTTAGTGGTCCCCTAATACTGTATCTGAAGTCTCTTTTAGAGACCTTAGTGGTCCCTAATACTGTATCTGAAGTCTCTTTTATATAGACCTTAGTGGTCCCCTAATACTGTATCTGAAGTCTCTTTTATATAGACCTTAGTGGTCCCTAATACTGTATCTGAAGTCTCTTTATATAGACCTTAGTGGTCCCCTAATACTGTATCTGAAGTCTCTTTTATATAGACCTTAGTGGTCCCCTAATACTGTATCTGAAGTCTCTTTTATATAGACCTTAGTGGTCCCTAATACTGTATCTGAAGTCTCTTTATATAGACCTTAGTGGTCCCCTAATACTGTATCTGAAGTCTCTTTTATATAGACCTTAGTGGTCCCTAATACTGTATCTGAAGTCTCTTTATATAGACCTTAGTGGTCCCCTAATACTGTATCTGAAGTCTCTTTTATATAGACCTTAGTGGTCCCTAATACTGTATCTGAAGTCTCTTTTATATAGACCTTAGTGGTCCTCTAATACTGTATCTGAAGTCTCTTTATATAGACCTTAGTGGTCCCCTAATACTGTATCTGAAGTCTCTTTTATATAGACCTTAGTGGTCCCCTAATACTGTATCTGAAGTCTCTTTATATAGACCTTAGTGGTCCCCTAATACTGTATCTGAAGTCTCTTTTATATAGACCTTAGTGGTCCCCTAATACTGTATCTGAAGTCTCTTTATATAGACCTTAGTGGTCCCCTAATACTGTATCTGAAGTCTCTTTTATATAGACCTTAGTGGTCCCCTAATACTGTATCTGAAGTCTCTTTTATATAGACCTTAGTGGTCCCTAATACTGTATCTGAAGTCTCTTTATATAGACCTTAGTGGTCCCCTAATACTGTATCTGAAGTCTCTTTTATATAGACCTTAGTGGTCCCTAATACTGTATCTGAAGTCTCTTTATATAGACCTTAGTGGTCCCCTAATACTGTATCTGAAGTCTCTTTTATATAGACCTTAGTGGTCCCTAATACTGTATCTGAAGTCTCTTTTATATAGACCTTAGTGGTCCTCTAATACTGTATCTGAAGTCTCTTTATATAGACCTTAGTGGTCCCCTAATACTGTATCTGAAGTCTCTTTTATATAGACCTTAGTGGTCCCCTAATACTGTATCTGAAGTCTCTTTATATAGACCTTAGTGGTCCCCTAATACTGTATCTGAAGTCTCTTTTATATAGACCTTAGTGGTCCCCTAATACTGTATCTGAAGTCTCTTTATATAGACCTTAGTGGTCCCCTAATACTGTATCTGAAGTCTCTTTTATATAGACCTTAGTGGTCCCCTAATACTGTATCTGAAGTCTCTTTTATATAGACCTTAGTGGTCCCTAATACTGTATCTGAAGTCTCTTTTATATAGACCTTAGTGGTCCCCGAATACAGATACACTCCACCCCCCCCCGACACCTCCCAGCTAAGATACACTCTACACCCCCCTGCCCCCCCATCAGCTGATCTGTATCTTCTACTTCCTAACCATGAGGTCTTTATCTCCTCATCAGAGGAAGCGTTGCAGCATCTTCTCTCTACCCAGAATCAACGTCTTCACACCAGACTACAACCACAGAGGCTGATGGGGGGGAGTGTGTGTGTGTGTGTGTGTGTGTGTGTGTATCTATGTGTGTGTGTGCGTGTATTTGTGTGTGGGTGTGTGTGTCGTTGTGTTTGTGTATTTGTGTGTGTGTGTGTGTCTGTTTGTGTGTGTGTGTCTGTGTATGTGTGTCTCTGTGTGTGTGTGTGTGTGTGTGTATGCGTGTATATGTGTGTCTGTATCTGTGTGTGTCTGTAGCTGTGTGTGTATCTGTGTGTGTGTCTGTATCTTTGCGTGTGTGTATATCTGTGTGTGTGTGTGTGTGTGTATCTGTGTGTGTGTGTGTCTGTATCTGTGTGTGTGTGTGTGTGTGTGTGTGTGTTTGTGTGTGCCTGTGTGTGTCTGTGGCTGTGTGTGTGTATCTGTGTGTGTGTGTCTGTATCTTTGCGTGTGTGTATATCTGTATGTGTGTTTGTGTGTGTATCTGTGTGCGTGTGTGTGAATGTGTGTGTGTATCTGTGTGTGTGTGTCTGTTTCTGTGTGTGTGTGTGTGTGTGTGTGTGTATCTGTGTGTGTCTGTATCTGTGTATGTGTATCTGTGTGTGTATGTGTGTGTGTGTATATCTATGTGTGGGTGTGTGTGTCTGTTTTTGTGTGCGTGTCGTTGTGTGTGTGTGTATGTGTGTCTGTGTGTGTATGTGTGTCTCTCTGTGTATGTGTGTTTGTGTGTGTATGCGTGTATATGTGTGTGTGTGTGTGTGTGTCTCTCTGTCTATGTGTGTGTGTCTCTGTGTTTGTGTGTGTGTGTGTATGTGTGTCTGTGTGTGTGTGTCTCTGTGTGTGTGTGTTTGTGTCTCTGTGTGTATCTGTAGCTGTGTGTGTGTGTGTCTGTAGCTGTGTGTGTGTGTGTGTGTCTGTATCTGTGTGTGTCTATATCTTTGTGTGTGTGTATCTGTGTGTGTGTGTGTGTGTATCTGTGTGCGTGTGTGTGAATGTGTGTGTGTATCTGTGTGTGTGTCTGTTTCTGTGTGTGTGTGTGTCTGTATCTGTGTATGTGTATCTGTGTGTGTATGTGTGTGTGTGTCTGTATCTGGGTGTGTGTGTGTGTATGTGTGTGTGTATCTATGTAACTGTGTGTGGGTGTGTGTGTCTGTTTTTGTGTTTGTGTGCGTGTGTGTCGTTGTGTGTGTGTATTTGTGTGTGTGTGTGTGTGTGTGTGTCTGTGTGTGTGTCTCTCTGTGTATGTGTGTTTGTGTGTGTATGCGTGTATATGTGTGTGTGTGTGTGTGTCTCTCTGTCTATGTGTGTGTGTCTCTGTGTTTGTGTGTGTGTGTGTCTGTGTGTGTGTGTCTCTGTGTGTGTGTGTGTTTGTGTCTCTGTGTGTGTCTGTAGCTGTGTGTGTGTGTGTATGTGTGTGTCTGTATCTGTGTGTGTCTATATCTTTGTGTGTGTGTGTATCTGTGTGTGTGTGTGTGTGTGTTATGTTAAAACCATAGAACAGGAGTCCATTCACACAAGCAAATGTTTTCATTAATGAGACTTTTTTAATATAAAGGTTTTACTTAATGAGACTTTTTTAATATAAAGGTTTTAATTAATGAGACTTTTTAAATATAAATGTTTTAACTAATGAGACTTTTAAATATAAATGCACTTGAGTTGTCTTTGTCTCTTTTTTGTTCCATGTACCTAGTTTGTTCTGCTATCTTGGCCAGGTCTCTCTTGAAAAAGAGATTTTATATCTCCATGAGACTATCCTGGTTTAATAAAGGTTCAATAAAAATAAAAATATCTAAATATAAAAAGGTTACGGAATTCAAGTATTAGAATGTAAACAATATAAGTATACACAGATATATAAATACATATAGTGGACTGAGTGGGGGGTCCGGCCCTTGTTGATAATACTAGTGAAGGTTGTTGTGGCGTGAGGTTTTGGTCCTGATGGACCTTAGCCTCCTGCCAGAGGGGAGGGACATAAAGAGTTTGTTGCCAGGGTGGGAGGGGTCAGCCCCAATCTTTCCAGCACGCTTCAGAGTCCTGGTGGCCTACAGGTCCTGGTGGCGTACAGGTCCTGGTGGCCTACAAGTCCTGGTGGCGTACAGGTCCTGGTGGCGTACAGGTCCTGGTGGCCTACAGGTCCTGGAGGCGTACACGTCCTGGTGGCGTACAGGTCCTGGAGGCGTACACGTCCTGGTGGCGTGCAGGTCCTGGTGGCGTACACGTCCTGGTGGCTTGCAGGTCCTGCAGGCGTACAGGTCCTGGTGGCGTACAGGTCCTGAAGGCTTGCAGGTCCTGGAGGCGTACAGGTCCTGGTGGCGTACAGGTCCCTGTGGCGTACAGGTCCTGGAGGCGTACAGGTCCTGGTGGCCTACAGGTCCTGGTGGCGTACAGGTCCTGGAGCTGCAGCAGGTTGCGGCCAATCACCTTCTCTGCAGACAGAGTAGCATCAGCACAGAATAGACACAAGAACTGAAATATATACTGTAGTACGAGGTGATAACTACAGGTTCAAAGTGAGGGCATCAGAGGAAAAAACTGAAGATTATGTATAACGTGTTAAATCTTCTAAGAAAAGTGTCAAATTTTACTCTAACCATGACGATAAATGAATCATTTAGAAAAATAACCTTAAAACCATGATCATAAATCAGCTTCTCTTTTCCATAACAGACATTTGAAGATTTAACACAAACAGAATTACTTAGTTTGACGAACAACACAATCTAATCTTCCAAATGTACTGCCCCAGGGGCTGATGGGAGATGTGAGGAGCTGTTAGGAACCATGTGGCCCTCGTCTGATCTCACAGCTCGTCCTAGTTTGGCCTCGGCTGCATCAGAGCGCCACTTCTCCCCGGGTTCAGCACAGGAAACACCACACCTGGACTTAAACTCACACCTGGTCACTTTATCACTTTAACACTTTAACACTGGACTCAACACTGACACTTTAATAAGAATTTATGGTCTTTTCTTTGTTTATTTGACGAATGTTCTTATTGTTGTTATTATTATTATTATTATTTTGTTGTCTTTATACTGTCTTTTGATCTATTTTTTATTTTTCATTTCTTTCTTTTTTCTGGCTAAAACTGCTGCTGGAATTTTCAATTTTCTCGCGGGAGTCATCCCAAAAGGATTAATAAAGAGAAGTCTAAGTGTTTTAGAGAGTAAAATGGCTTAGGTTTTACTGCTCTGTGTGTGATATCAATACATATCTGGAAGATTCATGTTCCGTTTTATTTATTAATTTGTCTTTAAGGTCCTGCAACCATTTTTAAAATTCAAGTGACCTCACTGCAACCCAAATATTCTAATAACCCAGTTTGTCCTGAAAAAAATGATGTTCATATCTTGACTGTAGACAACAAGGTTGATGTTTCACAAGCTTTTTATAAAATAAATCCAGATGGACAATGAAGTGTAAAAATGGCCTTAGGGCTCAGAGGGTTAATGAGAAATTGAACAGGTGTTCCTAATAATCCTTTAGGTGAGTGTAGAGCAACCCAACGATAACACACATTGACATGACCTCTATCTGAAGGTAGGGTATTGCAAACCATAAACATATCAATCTTTACGGTCCGTGGTATGTAGGTCACTTGATTGAATATAAGAAAATATATAAGGCTCCACACGACAGGTTTGTGATACATGGCGCGCAACTGCATGTAAATGAACAAGCTAGTTTCTGTGACCGAGAAACCACCAGTAAAATGACTGACACATCATTATTTGAGGAATTTTCTTGGATACCAAATATTTGAATTCAAAGTCAGAGTCCAATTGAAGTGTAAGAAAAATACCTTCTGAGGCTTGAAGATCGAGGTCTTACCCATAAAACATCTGGCTGACGTAGTCTCTGTGGCGCAATAGGTCAGCGCAGTCGGCTGTTAACCGAAAGGATGGTGGTTCAAGTCCACCCAGGGACGTTTTGTGCTTAAATAACCTGGAATGAGCCAACTCTGGGCTGTATCCTTCTGCAGGAGAATATACACTCACCTATAGGATTATTAGCAACACCATACTAATACTGTGTTTGACCCCCTTTTGCCTTCAGAACTGCATTGATTCAACAAGGTGCTGAAAGCATTCTTTAGAAATGTTGGCCTATATTGATAGGATAGCATCTTGCAGGTGATGGAGATTTTTCTAAAGATTCTGGCCAACAGGCATCAGACTGGTCTGGAATATCAGAACAACTGTAGTTAATTTGTTTGTTTGTGGTCTTGTGTCATTCTTTTAGTTTTATACATTTGAAGCCTTTTTATGTTTGTGACATGTAAGTTATGGTTCTAATAGTTGATAATGGTTATGTAATACAATATATCAAAATATGTTGTTGCCTCTTTTGTTTAATTTATTGGGCAATAAAGACAGAATTTTGTCAACAAAATGTTTTTCTGAACAGTAATGACATTCAAAACGGTGATAACTGAACCAGATATAGCCTACAACACACTGTGTGTGTGTGTGTGTGTGTGTGTGTGTGTGTATACACATATGTATTGCAAACAGACCCGATTGTCAGTCTATTTCCCATCTGGCAGGGACATTTCTGGATTCAGGTGGACATTGTGGACAGAAACATTGGAGGATCTTGATTCCCACCATAGGATTTAGCCTGTTTTGCACATTGGGGTACAAAGTCAATTGCATTCACATCCTGCTCAATGTATTGCCATTGTCAAGCACATTGCCACCCTGGTGACTTTCTTCCATGTCTCCATGAACGCCCATATATATTTGGGCTGACAGTTAAGAAACCTTCCCTTGTTAATAGATAGAGAAATTGAAAGTTCAGTTAGCAACAATTATCTCCAGTTTGCTCCATTCTAAAGATATGGATTGGAGCAGACTGTCACGGAGAGGGTGACCAACCAAACTCTGATAAATGAGGTTCAGGGCCCTTTCACAGCAGTGTGGCCCCAGCAGGGTTCAGCCCAATGCCACAGCCTAATGACAGGTTAAGGGGGACTGCAGACTACTGCTGCAAAATTAGTTAGAATGGGTTAAATGCTGAGAATATATTCCTTGTATCTGTACATGTACAGACATATTATTATATTATGTTTTGTATACAAAATAATATACTATTTGTCATGTTAAATAACTTAAGCCAATATTTCAGTTCAAACCTAACGAAAGTGAATAACACAACCATAAACCAGCATATAATTCTTACTAGTCCAACAACAAGATGCCCATCTCACAACCATTAAAATGAACCTGTCTTTATAATGGGGCCTCTTACACTTCATGTTTTAGTTTTTAATAAAGAAAACGGTGTGTAGGACGGTAGTGCCCTGGCTCTTTAGCTCTTTGTGAAAACAGGTGAAAAGTATCTTCAATCAAAAGTATTCACATATTTATAGAGATCACGATTAACATAAAAATTCTCCTCTCTCCTTTTTAAGCAAGTGATGAACATAAAGTATTCCTGATTAAACTTTATCAGCCAAACATAATTTATACAAACTAAATGCTAAATAAAAAAAAAGGATGAAACAGGTTGTACTACAGCGGTTATTTAATAGGTGTCAAATTCACCCAAATTATTAAGTGTGTCTCAGCATGCAGTCCACGAGATGGCGCCAAAACAGCAGCTGACAGCTGAACTCCGTGTGTGTGTGTGTGTGTGTGTGTGTGTGTGTGTTTAGGTGTGTATCGAGACCTACGTGTCCAGCTGTCACCAGCGCAGCATCAACACGGCGTTCCGAGGAGACCTGCCACTGCAGCTGTGACACAGACAAGAGTTCAGTCCCTGATACAAAACACACACAGTCCGACCCGTGGGAGCGCAGCAACCGTGAAGGCACATAAGAGGTTAACAGGTCAGACAGATAGAACGGTGCAAGGCCATTCACTATGTTGGACGTTAACAGCAAGACCTTAAAGTCTGCTCTAACCTGGACAGGGAGCCAGTGCAGTGAGGCCAGCACAGGAGTTATGTGTATGTATTTAGATGATCCAGTAAGAATATCATTTGGATCATAGTCTATCGATACAAATCTGAAGAACAACCCAGAAAGAAACTTCTCTTCTGTCCAGTCAAACAGATTGAATCAAAGTGATTCTGTTCATCAAACATTTCCAGACTCCTCTGGTCAGATTCTCACCTGCTGAAGTCTCTTCAGGTCCGTTTCCAGACACGGTCCCCTTCATGTGTCCAGGAGACACTGGGAGAGAAGACGCTGCTCGTTGTCCCTCGTCAGTCCTGAAGTCGATGTGCATTTGATGTGAAGACGCCGTCCCAGTTCATAACTTCAGAGTCAGAGAGACGTCAGAACCAGTCCAACCTGTTCCCAGAGCCAGTCAGTGTGAGAGAAGTCCCCCATCAGATGATGGACTTCTACTATCTGTCCACTAGATGGTGCTAACTGACCATCTAATGAGCTAAAGATCAGCAACTTGTACAGCAGCAGGTATCTCTCCAAGAGGCCTCCGTGTGACAAATTACTTTGATACTTTAAGTACATTTAGCTGTTCATATTTACTATCTTAATATATTTTTACACTACTAGATGGTGCTAACTGTTGATTTTGTTGCTGTTAATATTTACTATCTTAATATATTTTTACACTACTTTTCTAATTGGGGCCAAAAACCAAATCCCAAATTAGAAAAGCTAATTAAAATAGACTTTAGTCTGAATGTTTGAATGCTGAATGAATGAATGAATGAATGAATGTTTGAACACACAGCACACCAACCCAATCCCATTTTTATGTACATAAGAGGCTGCACAGTCTGACCAGCGGGCAGCGGCCGGGCAGCTGCACACCAGGCTGCCCGATGGTGTTGCTAAGAACTGGCGATGTGTAACTATTATCAGACACAAACACACACAGACACACACACCAACACAAACACATACGGAACAGAGATTTTGCGATTCATTAGACAGATAAAAAGAATTTCAAAAGAAGGCCTAGAAATGTCGATTACCACCCCAAATTAAAAAAAATTAATTTCTACACAGGTAAATTAGAGAGGCGCACCCAGATACTGTAGGCTGCCTGCCACGCCCACATGTGGTGCTGCTCCTCGGTGAATGAGACACTACTCTTGGAGAGAGAAGCTCCGATTTCTCCTGTTGCAAGAGTCTAAGGTAAGCAAAACCATTTCATCTGGTAAGAGACTTGTTGTTCTTGCACATAACCGTGTTCCTGTTGCTCCTCACACAGAGAATGAAATCACGTTAGGAAATGTCTGGTCTCCATATGTTTCCAACTTGATCGTATCTAAGCAAACTCATCGAAGCAGAAGCCAATATCCAAATGTCAGAATCCTTGCTAGGTCTACACAATGTTGTGATGTTAACACGTAACTTCATCCGTCTTTGCTGTTGCATAACAAATAGCTACATTTGTGTAAAGTAATCGACAGGCTTTATGCCCGTGTTGAGTAGGGAGGGAAATGTAATGCATACCTCTACGTTTTATCTTCTTCTAATATTTATCATGAAACGAGGAAGCGATATAGAGCCCTAGTAAACAAAAAGTGAGAAAAACAGCAGTGAGAGAAACAAATCAAGGGACTGAAGAGCAGGAAGAGGGAGAGCCAGAGGAGTTTTGGGGGTTTGGAGAGAGGGCATGTGATGAAAGTGAGGGCTCTGACACAGAGAGGGATATTCCAGAGTGTGAGGAAGATGAAGAAGAGGGTGAGGAGGCTGAAGAAGCGGGTGAAGAGCATGAAGAAGAGAGTGAGGAAGAAGAAAACATAAATGGGACAGAGAGAGGAACAGCCAGAGGGACAGCAAGTGGATCCATGTGGATCAAGTACTGCACCATCAGGTTTGTGATGAAGAAGGTTCTTACTATTTTCAAAGCAGTGCAATTACAATTTCATTGTAGGTCTACTGTGTGTCCTTAAAATGGTGCTTTCTGCTGGAAAATTCTTTATTTGTGTCAATACGGCTCTGTTTCTTTTTGTAAGTACATACTTGGCCTGCATTTTGAAATGCATGCAGGTATACATGCATACAGTGGTATGCATGTGTTTAGGAACCCATGCTGAAGTTGACTAAAAAGAGGAATAAAAAAAAAAATAATCTGGAAATTGATCTTAATGCCTTAATTTAATAAAAAATAAAAATCCAACCTTTAAGGACACCAGCTGTGTTGTCCAGCGATGGTGGTATAGTGGTGAGCATAGCTGCCTTCCAAGCAGTTGACCTGGGTTCGATTCCCAGCCATCGCAGTAGTTTTCATTGTGTGGTTACTTGCTTTGTTTGTAAGAAGTAACCAGAAAGGTTACTTGCCCAACCCGATTTGATAAAATATTAGATCTCTGTTATGGTACAAATAAGGGAGCATATCAATCAATCAAGCTGCCTCCACGAGGATCCACAGACACAGGCAGCGCACTACGATTTGCACTTTGCCCGTGTCTGGTAACTACTACTAACTAACTGAAAAGTTTATGAACATTTGTCCAAACAGGTATAGCACTGCTTTTCATGTTGTTGTGGCCGAGTGGTTAAGGTGATGGACTAGAAACCCATTAGGTTAGAATCCTGCTGACAACAAGAGGCTTTCTTTAGAGTCAATTCAGAGAAGAGGAAACGTACGTTAATGCAATCCAAACACTCAGGTGCCCAGTTAAGTTATCCCACTGCAGACTAACGTTAGCGATGAAAGATCAGACACACAATGTTGTCACTAGCAAACTATTGTAGAAGTCAGTCTCAACACAGCAGCTAGCTACGTAAACCTGTTGCTCTGTTAAAATACTGTAAAAGAGGAGGACCACATGTTAAAATGAATACTAACGTCGTTATGTCACCGCTGTCTTCACTTTTGGTCCCGTTTAAAACAAACCGCTCATCAGCTCTCTCTCTCTCTCTCTCTTTCCGTGGGGTCTAAAATCAGCTGTTCCACTTAGCGCTCCCTCTAGAGGCCTGGAGCACTTCCGTTGTGGATTCTTTATGCAGCGTGTTTTGTACTTGCATTTGTTGTCATGGTTTGTGTGCTTTTCTGTTTGCATTGTTTTTTATTTGCAGCGCGTGTATGTATTTGGTTGTGTTGTGTGTTTTTGCAGCACGTTTGTGTATTTGGTTGTGTTGTGTGTATATGCAGCGCGTTTGTGTATTTGGTTGTGTTGTGTGTATTTGCAGCGCGTTTGTTTATTTGGTTGTGTTGTGTGTATATGCAGCGCGTTTGTGTATTTGGTTGTGTTGTGTGTATTTGCAGCGCGTTTATGTATTTGGTTGTGTTGTGTGTATATGCAGCGCGTTTGTGTATTTGGTTGTGTGTTTGGTTGTGTGTATTTGCAGCGCGTTTGTTTATTTGGTTGTGTTGTGTGTATATGCAGCGCGATTGTGTATTTGGTTGTGTTGTGTGTATATGCAGCGCGTTTGTGTATTTGGTTGTGTGTATTTGCAGTGCGTTTGTTTATTTGGTTGTGTTGTGTGTATATGCAGCGCGTTTGTGTATTTGGTTGTGTTGTGTGTATATGCAGCGCGATTGTATATTTGGTTGTGTGTATTTGCAGCGCGTTTGTTTATTTGGTTGTGTTGTGTGTATATGCAGCGCGTTTGTGTATTTGGTTGTGTGTATTTGCAGCGCGTTTGTTTATTTGGTTGTGTTGTGTGTATATGCAGCGCGTTTGTGTATTTGGTTGTGTTGTGTGTATATGCAGCGCGATTGTGTATTTGGTTGTGTTGTGTGTATATGCAGCGCGTTTGTATATTTGGTTGTGTTGTGTGTATATGCAGCGCGTTTGTTTATTTGGTTGTGTTGTGTGTATTTGCAGCGCGTTTATGTATTTGGTTGTGTTGTGTGTATTTGCAGCGCGTTTGAGTATTTGGTTGTGTTGTGTGTATATGCAGAGCGTTTATGTATTTGGTTGTGTTGTGTGTATATGCAGCGCGTTTGTGTATTTGGTTGTGTTGTGTGTATTTGCAGCGCGTTTGTGTATTTGGTTGTGTTGTGTGTATTTGCAGCGCGCTTGTGTATTTGGTTGTGTTGTGTGTATATGCAGCGCGCTTGTGTATTTGGTTGTGTTGTGTGTATATGCAGCGTGTTTGCTGAGCGCTGTGCATGTGTTGTCAAATTAATGTATTTGTTTTCTTAAATTGCTCGTGTGTTGTCTATGTGCATGTGTTTTCTGAAGCTGCAGGGCGTTTGCCCGTGTCGGCCACCGTAGAAAATGATAAGAGGCAACTTGGTAGACTCCTTACTGATGTTTATATCTGTACTCACAATGCACTTTTTTTAAAACACCAGCCAATCACAAGTGTTACATGTGAATAATCAGTGTGTGAGTAATCAGGAAGCTCACATAAAAGATAGTGGCAAGGTCTACCAAATGTTTAACTTTGCAACCCGTAAGCTGTTGGAACCTTGGTTGCCACCTTCTGTCAAACATAAACATAAATACGGTAAACTGTAAAAATGTACGGTTAAAGGGCTTTTTGTGCTGTGTGATAAAAGAGAGAGCATAGTGCTTAGTTTGAGTGACAGGAGGTCTTAGTTCAGGCTGGCAGTGTGCAAAGTGCACAACTCATCATGGCTGGAAACAGAAACTGCAACTTACTTATTGCCACTATGTTCTATAACCCTACCAGTCAGATTACCACAGGAGGTCTTAGTCTACCACTAGGCTCCATAACCCTACCAGTCAGATTACCACAGGAGGTCTTAGTCTACCACTACGCTCCATAACCCTACCAGTCAGATTACCACAGGAGGTCTTAGTCTACCACTACGCTCCATAACCCTACCAGTCAGATTACCACAGGAGGTCTTAGTCTACCCCTACGCTCCATAACCCTACCAGTCAGATTACCACAGGAGGTCTTAGTCTACCACTACGCTCCATAACCCTACCAGTCAGATTACCACAGGAGGTCTTAGTCTACCACTACGCTCCATAACCCTACCAGTCAGATTACCACAGGAGGTCTTAGTCTACCACTACGCTCCATAACCCTACCAGTCAGATTACCACAGGAGGTAATATCTTTTGCAGCTCTTTTAAAGACTCTACCATAATACCTGCTGGAGATGCCAGGTCCTCATACAGATTTTTTTTTTTTCTGAATAAAATAAATTGAAATATCACTGAATAAAAGAAGAAACCTGGGTAAAACATGTAATGTTAATGTTGTATATGGCTTCAAAACCTATAAATGCAACTGCAGTGGCTGGAAATCAAACCTGGGCAAAATGCTTGCACTGCTAATGGTATAAATCATAGTGGAAAAGTAACACA
The DNA here is from genome assembly GCA_013375575.1 of Percina caprodes. Classification (NCBI taxonomy): domain Eukaryota; kingdom Metazoa; phylum Chordata; class Actinopteri; order Perciformes; family Percidae; genus Percina; species Percina caprodes. Next base: position 186,809 of record JABXJD010000115.1, read on the forward strand.
CCTGTGGCCTTTCTGCTGGACAATACAACGCTCACTGCAAATCTGGTAACACAGACTGAAAATAAATGCTAAGAAATACATTGGTGGAGACTGGTGGCTTCCATTATGAGATAACAAAATATTGTTCAGGAAGGCACATCTGCAAATTGGTATACTGTGATGTGTCATTGGTTTGCTACCACTCTTAAAGAATGCCTCTCGTTGTCGGCAGGATTTGAACCTGCGTGGGGAGACCTCAATGGATTTCTAGTCCATCGCCTTAACCATTCGGCCACGACAACCTGAAAAGTAGTATGATACCTGTTTGCACAAATGTTCAAAACCTAACCAGACACAGGCAAAGTGTAAACAGCAATGCGCTTCCTGTATTGTCCTCGCATCCGCCGCCTCTCCACAAACGAAGCAATGTTGTTACATCAATATGGTTTAATTTTGCACTACATGACCAATTTCTTCTGTAAAGCCTCTTACTCTCCATGTAGCCCCGCCCCCATTCACTCACTCACGGTTCCCAGCAATAGAGACAGCGACTGCGCCGGTCCACACTTCTGACATTTGTCCACAGTTTTAATTGTTATTAACATAGCTGTATATTGTTAAGCAGGAGAGGTGACCTTTATTTGTACCAGTGTTTCCGCTGGGAACTCTGCCATCGCGTATACAGTATATGTATGTACAACATCCAACTTCAACATAAGAGGAATGTAGAACAATATGGATGTGAAAGCAGTTGTGAATAGTCTATGTCACAGTAACATTTGTTTTGGTTAAAATCAACAAATAATTGTGATAATTATTCGTGATCTCAACATTGATCAAAAGAATTGTGATTATCATTTTGACCACCTCTCCGGGGAACCATCACCTTATCGTGGTGGAGAGGTTTGTGTGTCCCTATGAACCTGAGGGCTGTGTTGTCTGGAGCTTTGTGCTCCTGGTAGGGTCTACCATGGCAAAGTGGTCTCAGGGGAGGGGCCAGACAAAGAATGGTTCAAAAACCCTAATGGAAAAACAAGGAAGAGATCGAGGGACCCGGTGGAAGTCCGGGGCCCCCGTCTGGAGCCAGGCCCAGACGGCGGGCTTGTCAGCGAGCGCCTGGTGGCCGGGTTTGCCACGGAGCCCGGTTGGGCACAGCCTGAAAAAGCTACGTGGCACCTCTCCCTCCAGCCCATGGGCCCACCACCTGTGGGAGGAACCAATGGGGTCGGGTGTGCTGCCGTATGGGTGGCAGCGAAGGTCAGAGGCTTCGACAGACCAGACCCGGGCGGCAGAGGCTGGCTCTGGGGATGTGGAATTTCACCTCTCTGTGAGGGAAGGAGCTGGAACTTGTGCAGGAGGTGGAGCGCTACCAGTTAGATCTGGTGGGGCTTACCTCTACGCACAGTCTCGGTTCTGGAACCGTACTCCTGGATAGGGGTTGGACTCTGTCCTACTCTGGAGTTGCCCAGTGTGTGAGGCGCCGGGCGGGTGTGGGGATACTCACAAGCCCCCGGCTGAGCGCCGCTGCGTTGGAGTTTACCCCGGTGGACGAGAGGGTCGCCTCCCTACGCCTGCGGGTGATGGGGGGGAAAACTCTGACTGTTGCTTGTGCATATGCACCAAACAAGAGTTCGGAGTAATCGGCCTTCTTGGAGACCTTGAATGGAGTCCTGTATGGGGCTCCAGTAGGGGACTCCATAGTTCTGCTGGGGGACTTCAACGCACATGTGGGTGATGATGGAGATACTTGGAGAAGTGTGATTGGGAGGAACGGCCTCCCTGATCTTAACCAGAGTGGTTGTCTGTTGTTGGACTTCTTGGCCGTATGTTTTGGACACTCGGGTAAAGAGAGGGGCAGAGCTGTCAACTGTTCACCATCTGGTGGTGAGTTGGGTCTGTCCGACAGACTTTCAACTCACACCTCCGGCGGAGCTTTTCGAGCATCCCTGTAGAGGCTGGGGGCATTGAACCTGAGTGGACAATGTTCAAAGTTTCCATTGCTGAAGCTTCAGCGGCAAGCTGTGGTCTTAGGGTCTTAGGTGCCTCAAGGGGCGGTAACCCGTGGACACCAGTGGTCAGGGAAGCCGTCCGACTGAAGAAGGAGTCTTTCCGGGATATGTTATCCCGGAGGACTCCGGAGGCAGTAACAAGGTACCGACGGGCCCGAAGGGCTGCAGCCTCTGCCGTGACAGAGGCAAAGCAGCGGGTGTGGGAGAAGTTCGGAGAAGACATGGAGAAGGACTTTTGGTCGGCACCAAGGTGCTTCTGGAAAACCGTTCGCTACCTCAGGAAGGGGAAGCAGGGAATCATCCAAGCTGTGTACAGTAAGGATGGGACGTTGTTGACCTCATCTGGGGAGGTAATAGAGCGGTGGAAGGAGCACTTTGAGGAACTCCTAAATCCAGCTGACACGCCCTGTGTGGTAGATTCAGAGCTGGAGGATGATGGGGGATTGTCGTAAATTTTCATTCTCTGAATGAATCAGCTGATTGGTTGGCAGCGCCACCGCCACACGGAGACTAGTCAGCTGCTGCCACTGCAACTGGCAAAACTGTTTTTATGCACGCCGCCATCATCCGTTACCTCTGAATTAACTTTCTCTAAATGTGGAGAGGTTGTGAGCATAAAAGAAAACAGGCTCAGTCCAAAAATGTAGAAAAAATAATGTTCCTTAATAAAAAAATGTCGCCATAGTTTCCCCAAGCACCCTTTCCCCAATACCCAATATACAATACACAAATCCATCCACCATTGTCATCTGTTGCTGCATTTTCTCTGTGTTGTCTTGCTGCGTAACTTTGTTTTAAATTCAGCATAAGATATTGTCTCATCACGTTGTGTAACATGGATCGCGAATGGCTTGAAGGATTCTAGTGTCCTTTAACCCCGGCAAACAAAGACGGTCCAGGAATTTCACCTCCCATAGCTCATAACTCTTTTCATCTCCATCAAACAAAAGCCGCGACCAGCAGCTACCGTGGCTTGTATCTGCAGCCCGTCTGCTCATGGTGCTAACAGCATGCTAATCTTCACCGGTACACCGGTGGGAACACACTCTATAACTCTCTCTGGGTTTCTCTGGGCCCATAACCTGTTGGCAGACCAGCATGTTACAGTGGCTACTCGTTATGAACCCGATTTTCATAGCACCAAACTTGGAGGAAAAGAAAAGACGAGAGACGCTCTGCTCCTTCTCATGGCACTCACACTGCAACTGCAATCAGCTGTGTGCAGGAGGACTTTTATTAACCACGCCCACAGGGGGGTGGTTCCAGTGAATGTGGTCTTGCTCTGTGGCAAAGTTAGTTCTGGCCAGCTCTGTAATAAAGTTCTGGTTTTCAGTGATGTACCTGTTTAATTGTCTGATGTTCTCTTGTTTGTGGTCTGGGAGCCTCCTGGAGAAGTTGATCTCAGGGGTCAACACCTGGTCTCTAGGGAAGGCAGGTTTACCCATTCTCACAGCCCGGTGGAGCTGTTTAACAGTTGTTTGTTCAATGTTTTTTTGGGAAATCTGGGGCTGTGAGCAGCGTGCCTGGGAAATAGAAAGAATGGGGGAAGTGAGGGTTGGAGAACAAGGATGGGAAGAAGACAGGGAAAAAAGAGGAGAAATAGGCAGAGTCTGGTTGTCCGATATGGACAGCTGTGGATTAGGAGACCAGTTCCCTGTGTTTTCCGGTGCCTGTGCTCTAGGTAGGTGATGTATTTCTGCTGTCACCGTTATTTGGCGTCTCTCTGGTGCAGGGTTCTGCAGAGTTGCGGCCTGTGGGACCCCCTGTTCTGTGGTAGGCTGTGGCTGTAAGGGTGCAGACCTCTGTGTGTCCTTCTGCATTTCTGTGTGTATCTCAATCTGCTCTGGATCCTCGTTTGTAGTAGCCGGGCTGCTGGTGTGTTCTGGTGTCTGTGTGGCGGGCTGGGGGCTCTATTGGTGACAGGGGCTTTTCAGGAGCTGTCACAGAGGCTCTGTACCAGCTTGGTTTCAACTTTGTTAAGTGTCTCTTGCGTTAATTTCCTTTCGATATGTTATTTGGACCAAGCAGAGGTGCCAGTTGGTGCTACACAGCTGGATTAGAATCTGTTTATCCCTCTCTATGCTGTCTAGATAGTGGTTGCGTAGGATTATCGTGGTGTTTTGTACCCAATATCTTGCATTTCCATCAATCAGTGACAGGGTGGCAGCACTAGGTGCTGCTGGCTTAATAGCAGTAGCAAGATTATGTGTCATTTAGGGTTATGGGTAGGGGGGTTAGGGGTTAAGGTTGGGTTAGCATTTATGGTTTAAGGGTTTAAATTTTTGGCACTGAAGGGATCTGAAGGGAAAGAGGTAGAATGAGGGTGTTTTATAATTCACTTCAATGGATGGGCTGTTTTTGTGTAGTGGATGGATTGGTAGTGTGGGGGCAGCTCTGTTTCCCCAAACCTGGGGTTGTGCGGTACGAACCCCACACATGGCAAGAACATTTGAGGGAAAATTATGGTTGAAATGCCGTATTGAGTTACGGGTGTCCATTTTAGAGAGGGAGGGGATAGGGGACCAGAGTGAAAGGTAAGTATGTAGTACTTGGTTTATGTTCATAGTAAACTGCCAGTTTTAATCTCCTGTGGTACTGTTGTAGGTCAAACCTGGTCTGATCCCCTTGTTTTCTGAACAGACAGGATGAAGGTGAGTCCTCTGTTTACAAGGGATGTTTGCGCTGCAGACAGAGTAATTTTTTTCCTGGAGAGCTGAGGGATGGATCTCTGGTGAGTGGCAATGTATGTGTTAAGTAGTCTTAGATTTTCTTGTTCTGGGGGCGGAAGTGCCCTAGAAAATGTTCTGAATGCTATGTACTTGAGCATTGGGGAAGGCGAGGCGGGCCATCCTGACAGATCGCTGCAGCTGTGGGATAGAGGTTTGGGAGATGGGGAGCAGCCAAAGACTTGTGGAAGATGCTGTGGTACTGTTACCTGCAGGGGTTTTGTTTCTGTAGCAGTGAGATTACCTGGCAGTTCTTCCGCCAGAGGCTGTAAGCTATCAAAGTCCCTCAGTGGATGAGAAAGAGGAGTAGGTCTGCAGAAAGGAGCTCTGTTTGGGGTTCTCTTCTCTACAGAATACACAGAGGGATAACGGGGGAGAGAATAGCAGAGGATGGGGAAAGTTCAGAGGAGTGGGATAGAGTAGGCTGTTCTGCTTATTCCTCAGATTCCAGGGTGGGGGTCGAATCCCCATTTCCTTCGGTCATGGTGTCGGTTGAGAGGAGCTGTGGTCTTTCTGTTGGTGCTGGTGTGGCTGGCAGTAGTTAGGCCCAAGGTGGAGCATGTAGCTCGGCTGTGATGGTGAGCTGTCTGAAACCTGTTGTCCTCTGGTGTTGTGGAGGTGTCTCCTCTACAACAGTCTCTCTGAGCTCAGGGCTTTCGGTCCCGGTAGCCATGGTTCTGGGCCTGTGCAGGTACCTGTGCTGGGTGGTCCTGTGTCTGCAAGGTTGTAGTGGGTGGTATTTGGGCTTGGACATCACTCACAGGTTGTTCTCCTGTGTTGTCAGGAAAGGCGTCTAGTATTTTACTGTAGAACAGATTAAGTGTCTCTTGTTTAAGCTTGTGACCAAACTGGTTCCTGCACCAGGCTGCTGCAGTGTTGTAATTCTGCTCCCAATTTGAGCCCGAGAGTTGTATAAGAATTTGGAGGTTATTTAAACTGTCCGTGTAATGATTCTTAAGAATGAGTAATGTTGTGTGCTCCCATTGTTTAGCAGTCCCCATAATCAGTGTAGTAGTGGTTGGGGTGGCGGTTGCTGGTTTAATGACCTCAGACAGGTTTTCTGGTCATCTTGACGATGGCTGCAGGTGAGTTTTGGGCTAAAGTTAAAGGGACAATACTGGTCTACGTAGACTATAGCGTCCCCTAATTACCGATTGGTCCAGAGCCTCAGAGCGGCATGACAAACAAGCATCTTGAGTTTTGTGTTGATAGCATTTACTGTGGCAGAGATATTGCAATTGCCAATTTCTCATTTAAATACATTGAGTTATTGGCCAAAACAAATAAACGTTGATCATAGCGCACCCTAATGTACAATCTTCACCAAATTTGGTACAGAGCATCGTAGTGGGATGTTGAACAATAATCCCAAGGTTTTTGCAGATCGCATTGTGAACACACCCCTCAATAGGGTTCCACTGCCCTGCTGTGTCTATAGCGGAAAAAACGCCTTTGGCCCTATAACTCCCAAACCGTACATCGGAAATTTAAAAACCATATATCCATGCGTTCCCCGGGTGAAATGAATGTTGTCGCCTAGAGTTTTATGCGTGACAAATTGTGATTTATTGAAAACCCACTTTTTCAAACTCCTCCTAGACTGTCCAATGGATCTGCACAAAACAAAACTTGGCACATAGCGTCTCCAGACCGACCTGACAAAAAAATTTATAAAATTTTTTGCTGACCTGACTTACCAAATATTACACATGTGGACCACTAAGTGGTGCTAAAATGACACCCACTCCATACATAAGACATTAAAAATCTTTACATCCACGTCTTCACTGAATTAAGCAGAGTCACCTGATATAGGCCACGCCCATTTCTGCCAACATTTTATTTTGGGAATATCACCAGCATATAAGATTATAATGATGTAGGATATCAAATAAACAAGATGGCCTAAAATCCTATCAATTATAGTTTGATCTAGGTCAATGGTTCCCAAAGTGGGGTCTGGGGATCCAAAGCAGTCCCTAAGGGGACCCATCGGTCCCCAGCAAAAGGAGAATGACTATTTTCACTTTAATCCAATCCATTAGTTACACCAGGATCAGAATGTATGACTATTTGAATCATGATTTCATACACCTGTTCTGTCAAATGGGGTCCCCGGGCCTAATGAGTGTCCCTTTAGGTGTCCTTTACTGGATGTGAAAGTCTGGAAACCACAGTTCTAGGTTATGATATCAATGGCCCAAGTTTTATTGGCGTCCAATCGGCCTAAAAAAGCGATGTTTAATGTTCTAACATGTGCTTTAACATTTACTGTGTGGGAAATAGATTTCTTTTATGAACAGTTGAGACTAATCCACACCCACAATGTGAGTTTCAAAGCCCCCCCCCTCCCTTTAAATGTATGTAACCGCATTTTGTTGTGATGATAACTTACAAAATGAATAAATTAAAACTCTGTTTTGATTTCAATAAGTTATTTTTATATACTTAACTTTAAACAAAACTAAATGCATACTTTGAAATCATACTACAAACACAGATGTTAAATTAGTAATTGATAATAAAACATTCAAAAGAGTCTATGAATACAAACTGTGCTGGAAGCCCCTCATTAAATATCTGGGCATGAAGATTGTCAGGAGTATAGTGAATACAACTAGATACATATTGACCCAAAATACATCTGCATACTGCATATTCTTTACTACACACTTTTTTACCATGTTTGTTATATTGTGAGGGACTTTGGGGAAATATCTAGAAAAGTAACTTACAAAATATTTGCAAATTGCAAAAAAGAGCAATCAGGATAATAAATCACACACATGAGCACACTAATCATCTGTTTATTAATTCACATTTGTTGATATTTATGGACATTGTTACATTCAAAACTGCACAATTTATATTTAAAGTTAAAGAAAATAATTGATATAACATATGTGCAATGTTGAAGGAAAGAACCGGGGGATATATTCTAAGAGGACATTATGAACTACTGTTAAAAGCGTGTGTCTCAGTTTGTGGGGTGAGATAATGGGATGGACTGAACAATGACATCAGAAAGAGCCATAATATAATTTTGTTCAAAAAGGGATTATAAAAATAAAATTACTGGACCAATACAGAAAACAAACCGAAACATAGGAAATGTAATGCAAAGGTATTGTTGTATAGAGTTGTCAGTTATTGGGAGATCTGATACATACTGATACTATATTTGCAGATCTTTTTACTTTGTAATAGGATGATTTTGTGAAATAGGGGTCATTTCAAATTGCTTCCAACTGCTCCTCCTCAAACTAATCCATATATATATATACTGTATATATATATAAAAAAAACCACTGAATGCCACACAAACAATCAGTATTTAACAAATACAATAAAAACAGATATATATATATATATATATATATATATATATATATATATATATATATATATATATATATATATATATATATATGTTTCACAAATACAATAAAATATATATATATATATATATATATATATATATATATGTTTTATTGTATTTGTTAAATACTGATTGTTTGTGTGGCATTCAGTGGTTTTAATTTTTTGTTATTACTGTTGTCTTTCAGCGCTGTTGATTGTTCGAGATAAATAAATTAAATGAAAACAAGCTAAATGGATAAATACATTTCACTTAGCATATTTTGAAGCTTTTCAATATATGGTTTGCTAAATGTGCATTTTTAGATAAAAATATTTGCAGCATGAATCTTCTTCACAAATCTAACAATCACTCCTTTGATTTGAGGCAGACTCAGGCCGTAAACTAGAGGGTTATTAATGGGGGGGACCATCAAATACTGTAAAGATAAAACAACTGTGATGATAGGATTCAATTTATCAGCTTCAAATCGAGTCAATGACAGCTCACAGAAGACAGAGAGAGAATAGGTGATGAATATGATGATGTGAGGCAGGCAGGTCTGGAACGCCTTTCCTCTGAATTCAGACGAGCTTCTCCTGCAAACAAGCAGAATACGGAGATAGGTGTACAGGACAAAGAAGAGGGGGATGAAGACGGTTGTGACCAAAAGATACAGACCTACTATGTTGTTCAGAGTAGTGTCCACACAGGAGAGCTGAACTACAGGCCAGTTAGAACAGAACAGCCTGTTCAGTTTATTGCCACACAGCGGTAATCTGACAGTAAGATAGAAACAGAAGCCGATAGCAAATACAGGGTAGAGCACGGCAAACATCACAAGATGTGTTACCATCTTAAATGTCATTTTACTGTGATAGTGTAAAGGCTGGCAAATAGCAACAAATCTGTCATAGGCCATGATGCTGAGGAGAGTCAGCTCACATGATAAATAGGTGTAAATAACATATATCTGAATGAAACACAATGGACGTGAGATTAAATGAGTGTCAGACAGAATGTCCATCAGAAACCTGGGGAAGAAGCCGGCTGAGCCGTACAGAGAGTTAAAAGACAGACAGCTGATAAAAATATACATGGGCTGATGCAGAGACTTCTCCAGACAGACTGTCAGAATAATGACAACGTTAGCAGAGACAATAGTCATGTAGAGCAACAGGCACAGACTGAAGAACAGATATCTGAGGGGCCCAAAGTCTGCAAACAGAGTTAATTGAAAATACAAAGGATTCAGGCTGTTGTTGCTCATCATGTCATCAACATGTCTCATCAACAGCAGAGCTGGAAGGAGAGAAGTGAGAACAGATGGAGATACAGTAATTGAGATTAAAATGTTCACAGCCAAATGTCCTATTTTAACAGTAGACCCAACACTTAGAAAAAATCTGCATTCATGTAAGTTGCATAAAATGCACATTTCTAACAATTATGATATTTCAGAAAGACAGATTCAAAACATGGACATGGAAGAAAAAGGTCAGTGTCACATGAACAAAATGCACAAGCAACCTCACAGTTTTCATTGAACAATATTAGAGTTAAATGACTGAAAAAGAGACGTCTCCAGGTTAACAAGGCTCATACATGACAGACATTCAAAAGGTTATTTTCCACAAGTGACATATTTGCAATCACATTCAAACTTTCAGTAAAGCTTTTAGCGTAGTGAAGTTCTCCACTTTTGTGTCTTATAACAGCTGATATAATCGGCTGAAACAAGATACTGTATATAGTGTTCATATGTGTCCTGTGGTCTGTCCAGCAGTTAAAAGACATTCAGAAAACAGTCTTTGCATCAGTGGATGTACAGATTAAGAATAATACACAGCACCAACCCCTGACCTACAGCAGACTGAGGCAGCAGCTGGACCTTTATCCTGTTTTGCTGTCACACTGAGAGCAGCACACACAGGGTCCAAAGGTAGGTACGGTGTGTGTGTGTGTGTGTGTGTGTGTGTGTGTGTGTGTGTGTGTGTGTGTGTGTGTGTGTGTGTGTGTGTGTGTGTGTGTGTGTGTGTGTGCGGTGTTGCCATAAAAGAGCCCAGACTGCCAAGACCGAGGAAATAATATATGTTTTTTTTTAAGATTATTTTTTGGCTATTTCCGACTTTAATCTCCAGGACAGCATGAAAGGGGAGAGAGGGGAAGACGGGTGAGTGGAGAGGGGCAGTTGGAGCGCGTACAGATGCTTAACCAGTCTATACTCCAGTTAAGGTGTATACATGCAGGGTTACCCTAGTTACAGAAGAGATGTGTGTGTGCCAAGAAACACAAATAATGGACATTAGACCAGTGGAAATCTGGGCTTCAGTGAGCAGCCCCTCCCCAAACGGCATAGCCCTGGTCAGCCTATGATGTAAAGACATGGAACATGTCTTTCTGTCTTCGGTGATTTCGTCATTTGTTACACTAAAACAGCAGTTTAATTTTTCATGATGTGAAGTTTATTATTGGTTTATTATTCTAATACGAGTCCAAACACATTTTCCATAAGTGTGCCTTGTGGATCTGAGGCCAAGTTGGAGGTCAGTGGGCCGAAACCAAACTAGAATCCACAGGGGCACAAAGCCTGCTCTGCTTCCATCAGTAACCATGGCAACAGTAGTGTGTCCTCCCATGATGCAGTGTGCTAATTGGCCTGTTAGTGAAGCTGCTTCCAGCCTCCAGAGTGTCCAAGTGTCCAAAGAAGCCTCTGGGGTCTGGCCTTGTGTTGTGGGACTGATGGAAATAACAGAGAGATCTGCCGGGGGGGGGGGCTCATTACTGTCAAACTATACAGGAACCATGATGAAATCACACATCAGAGCCCCCCCCCGCCCGCTCTCTGTCCCCCACACATCTCCCTTGCAGTGGATTGGCACAAAACTTGCCAAATAGCGTCTCCAGACCGACCTGGCTGGACATAGCTCCACCTGTTCATCCTGGTTATGTACAACTGGCTGGACATAGCTCCACCTGTTCATCCTGGCTATCTACACCTGGCTGGACATAGCTCCACCTGTTCATCCTGGTTATGTACACCTGGCTGGACATAGCTCCACCTGTTCATCCTGGTTATCTACACCTGGCTGGACATAGCTCCACCTGTTCATCCTGGCTATCTACACCTGGCTGTACATAGCTCCACCTGTTCATCCTGGTTATCTACACGTGGCTGGACATAGCTTCACCTGTTCATCCTGGCTATCTACAACTGTCTGGACATAGCTCCACCTGTTCATCCTGGCTATCTACACCTGGCTGGACATAGCTTCACCTGTTCATCCTGGTTATCTACACCTGGCTGGACATAGCTCCACCTGTTCATCCTGGTTATCTACACCTGGCTGGACATAGCTCCACCTGTTCATCCTGGTTATCTACACCTGGCTGGACATAGCTCCACCTGTTCATCCTGGTTATATACACTTGGCTGGACATAGCTCCACCTGTTCATCCTGGTTATCTACACCTGGCTGGACATAGCTCCACCTGTTCATCCTGGCTATCTACACCTGGCTGGACATAGCTCCACCTGTTCATCCTGGTTATCTACACCTGGCTGGACATAGCTTCACCTGTTCATCCTGGTTATCTACACCTGGCTGGACACCTGTTCATCCTGGTTATCTACACCTGGCTGGACATACCTCCACCTGTTCATCCTGGTTATCTACACCTGGCTGGACATAGCTTCACCTGTTCATGCTGGCTATCTACACCTGGCTGGACATAGCTCCACCTGTTCATCCTGGTTATCTACACCTGGCTGGACATAGCTTCACCTGTTCATCCTGGCTATCTACACCTGGCTGGACATAGCTCCACCTGTTCATCCTGGTTATCTACACCTGGCTGGACATAGCTTCACCTGTTCATCCTGGCTATCTACAACTGTCTGGACATAGCTCCACCTGTTCATCCTGGCTATCTACACCTGGCTGGACATAGCTCCACCTGTTCATCCTGGTTATCTACACCTGGCTGGACATAGCTTCACCTGTTCATCCTGGTTATCTACACCTGGCTGGACATAGCTTCACCTGTTCATCCTGGCTATCTACACCTGGCTGGACATAGCTTCACCTGTTCATCCTGGTTATCTACACCTGGCTGGACATAGCTCCACCTGTTCATCCTGGTTATCTACACCTGGCTGGACATAGCTTCACCTGTTCATCCTGGTTATCTACACCTGGCTGGACACCTTTTCATCCTGGTTATCTACACCTGGCTGGACATACCTCCACCTGTTCATCCTGGTTATCTACACCTGGCTGGACATAGCTTCACCTGTTCATGCTGGCTGTCTACCCCTGGCTGGACATAGCTCCACCTGTTCATCCTGGTTATCTACACCTGGCTGGACATAGCTTCACTTGTTCATCCTGGCTATCTACACCTGGCTGGACATAGCTTCACCTGTTCATCCTGGCTATCTACACCTGGCTGGACATAGCTTCACCTGTTCATCCTGGCTATCTACACCTGGCTGGACATAGCTCCACCTGTTCATCCTGGTTATCTACACCTGGCTGGACATAGCTCCACCTGTTCATCCTGGTTATCTACACCTGGCTGGACATAGCTCCACCTGTTCATCCTGGCTATCTACACCTGGCTGGACATAGCTCCACCTGTTCATCCTGGCTATCTACACCTGGCTGGACATAGCTCCACCTGTTCATCCTGGCTATCTACACCTGGCTGGACATAGCTCCACCTGTTCATCCTGGTTATCTACACCTGGCTGGACATAGCTTCACCTGTTCATCCTGGCTATCTACAACTGTCTGGACATAGCTTCACCTGTTCATCCTGGCTATCTACAACTGTCTGGACATAGCTCCACCTGTTCATCCTGGCTATCTACACCTGGCTGGACATAGCTTCACCTGTTCATCCTGGTTATCTACACCTGGCTGGACATAGCTCCACCTGTTCATCCTGGTTATCTACACCTGGCTGGACATAGCTTCACCTGTTCATCCTGGTTATCTACACCTGGCTGTACACCTATTCATCCTTGTTATCTACACTTGGCTGGACATAGCTCCACCTGTTCATCCTGGTTATCTACACCTGGCTGGACATAGCTCCACCTGTTCATCCTGGCTATCTACACCTGGCTGGACATAGCTTCACCTGTTCATCCTGGTTATCTACACCTGGCTGGACATAGCTCCACCTGTTCATCCTGGTTATCTACACCTGGCTGGACATAGCTTTACCTGTTCATCCTGGTTATCTACACCTGGCTGGACATAGCTCCACCTGTTCATCCTGGCTATCTACACCTGGCTGGACATAGCTCCACCTGTTCATCCTGGTTATCTACACCTGGCTGGACATAGCTTCACCTGTTCATCCTGGCTATCTACACCTGGCTGGACATAGCTCCACCTGTTCATCCTGGTTATCTACACCTGGCTGGACATAGCTCCACCTGTTCATCCTGGTTATCTACACCTGGCTGGACATAGCTTCACCTGTTCATCCTGGTTATCTACACCTGGCTGGACATAGCTCCACCTGTTCATCCTGGCTATCTACACCTGGCTGGACATAGCTCCACCTGTTCATCCTGGTTATCTACACCTGGCTGGACATAGCTTCACCTGTTCATCCTGGCTATCTACAACTGTCTGGACATAGCTCCACCTGTTCATCCTGGCTATCTACACCTGGCTGGACATAGCTCCACCTGTTCATCCTGGTTATCTACACCTGGCTGGACATAGCTTCACCTGTTCATCCTGGTTATCTACACCTGGCTGGACATAGCTCCACCTGTTCATCCTGGTTATCTACACCTGGCTGGACATAGCTCCACCTGTTCATCCTGGTTATCTACACCTGGCTGGACATAGCTTCACCTGTTCATCCTGGTTATCTACACCTGGCTGGACATAGCTTCACCTGTTCATCCTGGTTATCTACACCTGGCTGGACATAGCTCCACCTGTTCATCCTGGTTATCTACACCTGGCTGGACATAGCTTCACCTGTTCATCCTGGTTATCTACACCTGGCTGGACACCTTTTCATCCTGGTTATCTACACCTGGCTGGACATACCTCCACCTGTTCATCCTGGTTATCTACACCTGGCTGGACATAGCTTCACCTGTTCATGCTGGCTATCTACACCTGGCTGGACATAGCTCCACCTGTTCATCCTGGTTATCTACACCTGGCTGGACATAGCTTCACTTGTTCATCCTGGCTATCTACACCTGGCTGGACATAGCTTCACCTGTTCATCCTGGCTATCTACACCTGGCTGGACATAGCTTCACCTGTTCATCCTGGTTATCTACACCTGGCTGGACATAGCTCCACCTGTTCATCCTGGTTATCTACACCTGGCTGGACATACCTCCACCTGTTCATCCTGGTTATCTACACCTGGCTGGACATAGCTCCACCTGTTCATCCTGGTTATCTACACCTGGCTGGACATAGCTCCACCTGTTCATCCTGGCTATCTACACCTGGCTGGACATAGCTCCACCTGTTCATCCTGGCTATCTACACCTGGCTGGACATAGCTCCACCTGTTCATCCTGGTTATCTACACCTGGCTGGACATAGCTTCACCTGTTCATCCTGGCTATCTACAACTGGCTGGACATAGCTTCACCTGTTCATCCTGGCTATCTACAACTGTCTGGACATAGCTCCACCTGTTCATCCTGGCTATCTACACCTGGCTGGACATAGCTTCACCTGTTCATCCTGGTTATCTACACCTGGCTGGACATAGCTCCACCTGTTCATCCTGGTTATCTACACCTGGCTGGACATAGCTTCACCCGTTCATCCTGGTTATCTATACCTGGCTGTACACCTATTCATCCTTGTTATATACACTTGGCTGGACATAGCTCCACCTGTTCATCCTGGTTATCTACACCTGGCTGGACATAGCTCCACCTGTTCATCCTGGCTATCTACACCTGGCTGGACATAGCTCCACCTGTTCATCCTGGTTATCTACACCTGGCTGGACATAGCTTCACCTGTTCATCCTGGTTATCTACACCTGGCTGGACACCTGTTCATCCTGGTTATCTACACCTGGCTGGACATACTCCACCTGTTCATCCTGGTTATCTACACCTGGCTGGACATAGCTTCACCTGTTCATGCTGGCTATCTACACCTGGCTGGACATAGCTCCACCTGTTCATCCTGGTTATCTACACCTGGCTGGACATAGCTCCACCTGTTCATCCTGGCTATCTACACCTGGCTGGACATAGCTCCACCTGTTCATCCTGGTTATCTACACCTGGCTGGACATAGCTTCACCTGTTCATCCTGGTTATCTACACCTGGCTGGACACCTGTTCATCCTGGTTATCTACACCTGGCTGGACATAGCTCCACCTGTTCATCCTGGTTATCTACACCTGGCTGGACATAGCTTCACCTGTTCATGCTGGCTATCTACACCTGGCTGGACATAGCTCCACCTGTTCATCCTGGTTATCTACACCTGGCTGGACACCTTTTCATCCTGGTTATCTACACCTGGCTGGACATACCTCCACCTGTTCATCCTGGTTATCTACACCTGGCTGGACATAGCTTCACCTGTTCATGCTGGCTGTCTACACCTGGCTGGACATAGCTCCACCTGTTCATCCTGGTTATCTACACCTGGCTGGACATAGCTTCACCTGTTCATCCTGGCTATCTACACCTGGCTGGACATAGCTTCACCTGTTCATCCTGGCTATCTACACCTGGCTGGACATAGCTTCACCTGTTCATCCTGGTTATCTACACCTGGCTGGACATAGCTCCACCTGTTCATCCTGGTTATCTACACCTGGCTGGACATACCTCACCTGTTCATCCTGGTTATCTACACCTGGCTTGACATAGCTCCACCTGTTCATCCTGGCTATCTACACCTGGCTGGACATAGCTCCACCTGTTCATCCTGGCTATCTACACCTGGCTGGACATAGCTCCACCTGTTCATCCTGGCTATCTACACCTGGCTGGACATAGCTCCACCTGTTCATCCTGGTTATCTACACCTGGCTGGACATAGCTTCACCTGTTCATCCTGGCTATCTACACTGGCTGGACATAGCTTCACCTGTTCATCCTGGCTATCTACACCTGGCTGGACATAGCTCCACCTGTTCATCCTGGCTATCTACACCTGGCTGGACATAGCTCCACCTGTTCATCCTGGTTATCTACACCTGGCTGGACATAGCTTCACCCGTTCATCCTGGTTATCTATACCTGGCTGTACACCTGTTCATCCTGGTTATCTACACCTGGCTGGACATAGCTTCACCTGTTCATCCTGGTTATCTACACCTGGCTGGACATAGCTCCACCTGTTCATCCTGGTTATCTACACCTGGCTGGACATAGCTTCACCTGTTCATCCTGGTTATCTACACCTGGCTGGACACCTGTTCATCCTGGTTATCTACACCTGGCTGGACATAGCTCCACCTGTTCATCCTGGTTATCTACACCTGGCTGGACATAGCTTCACCTGTTCATCCTGGCTATCTACACCTGGCTGGACATAGCTCCACCTGTTCATCCTGGTTATCTACACCTGGCTGGACATAGCTTCACCTGTTCATCCTGGCTATCTACACCTGGCTGGACATAGCTTCACCTGTTCATCCTGGCTATCTACACCTGGCTGGACATAGCTCCACCTGTTCATCCTGGTTATCTACACCTGGCTGGACATAGCTTCACCTGTTCATCCTGGTTATCTACACCTGGCTGGACATAGCTCCACCTGTTCATCCTGGCTATCTACACCTGGCTGGACATAGCTCCACCTGTTCATCCTGGTTATCTACACCTGGCTGGACATAGCTTCACCTGTTCATCCTGGCTATCTACAACTGGCTGGACATAGCTCCACCTGTTCATCCTGGCTATCTACACCTGGCTGGACATAGCTCCACCTGTTCATCCTGGTTATCTACACCTGGCTGGACATAGCTTCACCTGTTCATCCTGGTTATCTACACCTGGCTGGACATAGCTCCACCTGTTCATCCTGGTTATCTACACCTGGCTGGACATAGCTCCACCTGTTCATCCTGGTTATCTACACCTGGCTGGACATAGCTTCACCTGTTCATCCTGGCTATCTACACCTGGCTGGACATAGCTTCACCTGTTCATCCTGGTTATCTACACCTGGCTGGACATAGCTCCACCTGTTCATCCTGGTTATCTACACCTGGCTGGACATAGCTTCACCTGTTCATCCTGGTTATCTACACCTGGCTGGACACCTTTTCATCCTGGTTATCTACACCTGGCTGGACATACTTCCACCTGTTCATCCTGGTTATCTACACCTGGCTGGACATAGCTTCACCTGTTCATGCTGGCTATCTACCCTGGCTGGACATAGCTCCACCTGTTCATCCTGGTTATCTACACCTGGCTGGACATAGCTTCACCTGTTCATCCTGGCTATCTACACCTGGCTGGACATAGCTTCACCTGTTCATCCTGGCTATCTACACCTCGCTGGACATAGCTTCACCTGTTCATCCTGGTTATCTACACCTGGCTGGACATAGCTCCACCTGTTCATCCTGGTTATCTACACCTGGCTGGACATAGCTCCACCTGTTCATCCTGGTTATCTACACCTGGCTGGACATAGCTCCACCTGTTCATCCTGGCTATCTACACCTGGCTGGACATAGCTCCACCTGTTCATCCTGGCTATCTACACCTGGCTGGACATAGCTCCACCTGTTCATCCTGGCTATCTACACCTGGCTGGACATAGCTCCACCTGTTCATCCTGGCTATCTACACCTGGCTGGACATAGCTTCACCTGTTCATCCTGGTTATCTACACCTGGCTGGACATAGCTCCACCTGTTCATCCTGGTTATCTACACCTGGCTGGACATAGCTCCACCTGTTCATCCTGGTTATCTACACCTGGCTGGACATAGCTCCACCTGTTCATCCTGGCTATCTACACCTGGCTGGACATAGCTCCACCTGTTCATCCTGGCTATCTACACCTGGCTGGACATAGCTCCACCTGTTCATCCTGGCTATCTACACCTGGCTGGACATAGCTTCACCTGTTCATCCTGGTTATCTACACCTGGCTGGACATAGCTCCACCTGTTCATCCTGGTTATCTACACCTGGCTGGACATAGCTCCACCTGTTCATCCTGGTTATCTACACCTGGCTGGACATAGCTTCACCTGTTCATCCTGGCTATCTACACCTGGCTGGACATAGCTTCACCTGTTCATCCTGGCTATCTACAACTGTCTGGACATAGCTCCACCTGTTCATCCTGGCTATCTACACCTGGCTGGACATAGCTTCACCTGTTCATCCTGGTTATCTACACCTGGCTGGACATAGCTTCACCCGTTCATCCTGGTTATCTATACCTGGCTGTACACCTATTCATCCTTGTTATCTACACCTGGCTGGACATAGCTTCACCTGTTCATCCTGGTTATCTACACCTGGCTGGACATAGCTCCACCTGTTCATCCTGGTTATCTACACCTGGCTGGACATAGCTTCACCTGTTCATCCTGGTTATCTACACCTGGCTGGACACCTGTTCATCCTGGTTATCTACACCTGGCTGGACATACCTCCACCTGTTCATCCTGGTTATCTACACCTGGCTGGACATAGCTTCACCTGTTCATGCTGGCTATCTACACCTGGCTGGACATAGCTCCACCTGTTCATCCTGGTTATCTACACCTGGCTGGACATAGCTTCACCTGTTCATCCTGGCTATCTACACCTGGCTGGACATAGCTTCACCTGTTCATCCTGGCTATCTACACCTGGCTGGACATAGCTTCACCTGTTCATCCTGGTTATCTACACCTGGCTGGACATAGCTCCACCTGTTCATCCTGGCTATCTACACCTGGCTGGACATAGCTCCACCTGTTCATCCTGGTTATCTACACCTGGCTGGACATAGCTTCACCTGTTCATCCTGGCTATCTACAACTGTCTGGACATAGCTCCACCTGTTCATCCTGGCTATCTACACCTGGCTGGACATAGCTCCACCTGTTCATCCTGGTTATCTACACCTGGCTGGACATAGCTTCACCTGTTCATCCTGGTTATCTACACCTGGCTGGACATAGCTCCACCTGTTCATCCTGGTTATCTACACCTGGCTGGACATAGCTCCACCTGTTCATCCTGGTTATCTACACCTGGCTGGACATAGCTTCACCTGTTCATCCTGGCTATCTACACCTGGCTGGACATAGCTTCACCTGTTCATCCTGGTTATCTACACCTGGCTGGACATAGCTCCACCTGTTCATCCTGGTTATCTACACCTGGCTGGACATAGCTTCACCTGTTCATCCTGGTTATCTACACCTGGCTGGACACCTTTTCATCCTGGTTATCTACACCTGGCTGGACATACCTCCACCTGTTCATCCTGGTTATCTACACCTGGCTGGACATAGCTTCACCTGTTCATGCTGGCTATCTACACCTGGCTGGACATAGCTCCACCTGTTCATCCTGGTTATCTACACCTGGCTGGACATAGCTTCACCTGTTCATCCTGGCTATCTACACCTGGCTGGACATAGCTTCACCTGTTCATCCTGGCTATCTACACCTGGCTGGACATAGCTTCACCTGTTCATCCTGGTTATCTACACCTGGCTGGACATAGCTCCACCTGTTCATCCTGGTTATCTACACCTGGCTGGACATAGCTCCACCTGTTCATCCTGGTTATCTACACCTGGCTGGACATAGCTCCACCTGTTCATCCTGGCTATCTACACCTGGCTGGACATAGCTCCACCTGTTCATCCTGGCTATCTACACCTGGCTGGACATAGCTCCACCTGTTCATCCTGGCTATCTACACCTGGCTGGACATAGCTCCACCTGTTCATCCTGGCTATCTACACCTGGCTGGACATAGCTTCACCTGTTCATCCTGGTTATCTACACCTGGCTGGACATAGCTCCACCTGTTCATCCTGGTTATCTACACCTGGCTGGACATAGCTCCACCTGTTCATCCTGGTTATCTACACCTGGCTGGACATAGCTTCACCTGTTCATCCTGGTTATCTACACCTGGCTGGACATAGCTTCACCTGTTCATCCTGGTTATCTACACCTGGCTGGACATAGCTCCACCTGTTCATCCTGGTTATCTACACCTGGCTGGACATAGCTCCACCTGTTCATCCTGGTTATCTACACCTGGCTGGACATACCTTCACCTGTTCTTCCTGGCTATCTACACCTGGCTGGACATAGCTTCACCTGTTCATCCTGGCTATCTACACCTGGCTGGACATAGCTTCACCTGTTCATCCTGGTTATCTACACCTGGCTGGACATAGCTCCACCTGTTCATCCTGGCTATCTACACCTGGCTGGACATAGCTCCACCTGTTCATCCTGGTTATCTACACCTGGCTGGACATAGCTTCACCTGTTCATCCTGGCTATCTACAACTGTCTGGACATAGCTCCACCTGTTCATCCTGGCTATCTACACCTGGCTGGACATAGCTCCACCTGTTCATCCTGGTTATCTACACCTGGCTGGACATAGCTTCACCTGTTCATCCTGGTTTTCTACACCTGGCTGGACATAGCTCCACCTGTTCATCCTGGTTATCTACACCTGGCTGGACATACCTCCACCTGTTCATCCTGGTTATCTACACCTGGCTGGACATAGCTTCACCTGTTCATCCTGGCTATCTACACCTGGCTGGACATAGCTTCACCTGTTCATCCTGGTTATCTACACCTGGCTGGACATAGCTCCACCTGTTCATCCTGGTTATCTACACCTGGCTGGACATAGCTTCACCTGTTCATCCTGGTTATCTACACCTGGCTGGACACCTTTTCATCCTGGTTATCTACACCTGGCTGGACATACCTCCACCTGTTCATCCTGGTTATCTACACCTGGCTGGACATAGCTTCACCTGTTCATGCTGGCTGTCTACCCCTGGCTGGACATAGCTCCACCTGTTCATCCTGGTTATCTACACCTGGCTGGACATAGCTTCACTTGTTCATCCTGGCTATCTACACCTGGCTGGACATAGCTTCACCTGTTCATCCTGGCTATCTACACCTGGCTGGACATAGCTTCACCTGTTCATCCTGGTTATCTACACCTGGCTGGACATAGCTCCACCTGTTCATCCTGGTTATCTACACCTGGCTGGACATACCTCCACCTGTTCATCCTGGTTATCTACACCTGGCTTGACATAGCTCCACCTGTTCATCCTGGCTATCTACACCTGGCTGGACATAGCTCCACCTGTTCATCCTGGCTATCTACAACTGGCTGGACATAGCTCCACCTGTTCATCCTGGCTATCTACACCTGGCTGGACATAGCTCCACCTGTTCATCCTGGCTATCTACACCTGGCTGGACATAGCTTCACCTGTTCATCCTGGTTATCTACACCTGGCTGGACATAGCTCCACCTGTTCATCCTGGTTATCTACACCTGGCTGGACATAGCTCCACCTGTTCATCCTGGTTATCTACACCTGGCTGGACATAGCTTCACCTGTTCATCCTGGTTATCTACACCTGGCTGGACATAGCTTCACCTGTTCATCCTGGTTATCTACACCTGGCTGGACATAGCTCCACCTGTTCATCCTGGTTATCTACACCTGGCTGGACATAGCTCCACCTGTTCATCCTGGTTATCTACACCTGGCTGGACATAGCTCCACCTGTTCATCCTGGCTATCTACACCTGGCTGGACATAGCTCCACCTGTTCATCCTGGTTATCTACACCTGGCTGGACATAGCTCCACCTGTTCATCCTGGTTATCTTTACCTGGCTGGACATAGCTCCACCTGTTCATCCTGGTTATCTACACCTGGCTGGACATAGCTTCACCTGTTCATTCTGGTTATCTACACCTGGCTGGACATAGCTCCACCTGTTCATCCTGGTTATCTACACCTGGCTGGACATAGCTCCACCTGTTCATCCTGGTTATCTACACCTGGCTGGACATAGCTCCACCTGTTCATCCTGGCTATCTACACCTGGCTGGACATAGCTCCACCTGTTCATCCTGGTTATCTACACCTGGCTGGACATAGCTTTACCTGTTCATCCTGGTTATCTACACCTGGCTGGACATAGCTCTACCTGTTCATCCTGATTATCTACACCTGGCTGGACGTAGCTTCACCTGTTCATCCTGGCTATCTACAACTGTCTGGACATAGCTCCACCTGTTCATCCTGGTTATCTACGCCTGGCTGGACATAGCTTCACCTGTTCATCCTGGCTATCTACATCTGGCTGGACATAGCTCCACCTGTTCGTCTTGGTTATCTACACCTAGCTGGACATAGCTCCACCTGTTCATCCTGGCTCGGCAAATGTGCAACCGATTAAGCCGCGATGAGCGAATCACAGTAAGTCAAGCTGCGCTTTTTCACTTATCCTGGATATCTTTATTCTACTTTCGTGCAAGAGGCCCCTGGTGAGCCAAACTAAATATCCACCCTGTTGGACAATAAATATTTATTCTGTTCTATTCTAGAAAGCTTCTCCTACAGGGAGAATAGAAGAAGCGTCTTCATTCACTTTCAAGAGAAAGCTTGTTTCCAGCCAGATTATTAATTGAGCCATGAAATCCCTGTTATTAGTACATGGAAGGTCCCATATGCGGTTAGGATTCCTGGTTTTCATCCAGGTGGCCCGGGTTCAACTGCCGGTATGGGAATTATGGTTTAGCTTGAGAAGGTCTGCAGCAAGATCAGTAACATCTCAGGTCAATCATTGGTCCTGTGTTAAATTAATGCTGTAGGTACAGTTGTGTTCAAAATACTAGCAGTGTGTTTAGAAAAAGAGAAAAATGTTCAAAATCCTTCAAATACCTCTTAATTCCATAATATTAACTCATTGGGAACATTGCACGTTAAATTCTAATTCAAAACTGATCAAGGTTTTTGCTGATAGCATTGTGAACACACCCCTCAATAGGGTTCCACTGCCCTGCTGTGTCTATAGCAGAAAAAACACGTTTGGCCCTATAACTCCCAAACCGTACATTGGGAATTTAAAAACCATATATCCACGCATTCCCCGGGTGAAATGAATGTTGTGATTTAGACCACGCTCATTTCCGCCTAGACATTTATGCGTGACAAATTGTGATTTATTGAAAACCCACTTTTTCAAACTCCTCCTAGACCGTCCAATGGATCTGCACAAAACAAAACTTGGCACATAGCGTCTCCAGACCGACCTGACAAAAAAATTTATCAAATTTTTTGCTGACCTGACTTACCAAATATTACACATGTGGACCACTAGGTGGCGCTAAAATGACACCCACTCCATACATAAGACATTAAAAATCTTTACATCCACGTCTTCACTGAATTAAGCAGAGTCACCTGATATAGGCCACGCCCAAATGTTTCGCAACATTTTATTTTTGGAATATCACCAGCAATATAAGATTATAATGATGTAGGATATCAAATAAACAAGATGGCCTAAAATCCTATCAATTATAGTTTGATCTAGGTCAGTGGTTCCCAAAGTGGTACTATGCGGTCCCCAGCAAAAGGGAGAATGACTATTTTCACTTTAATCCAATCCATTAGTTACACCAGGATCAGAATGTATGACTATTTGAATCATGATTTCATACACCTGTTCTGTCAAATGGGGTCCCCGGGCCTAATGAGTGTCCCTTTAGGTGTCCTTTACTGGATGTGAAAGTCTGGAAACCACAGTTCTAGGTTATGATATCAATGGCCCAAGTTTTATTGGCGTCCAATCGGCCTAAAAAAGCGATGTTTAATGTTCTAACATGTGCTTTAACATTTACTGTGTGGGAAATAGATTTCTTTTATGAACAGTTGAGACTAATCCACACCCACAATGTGAGTTTCAAAGCCCCCCCCCTCCCTTTAAATGTATGTAACCGCATTTTGTTGTGATGATAACTTACAAAATGAATAAATTAAAACTCTGTTTTGATTTCAATAAGTTATTTTTATATACTTAACTTTAAACAAAACTAAATGCATACTTTGAAATCATACTACAAACACAGATGTTAAATTAGTAATTGATAATAAAACATTCAAAAGAGTCTATGAATACAAACTGTGCTGGAAGCCCCTCATTAAATATCTGGGCATGAAGATTGTCAGGAGTATAGTGAATACAACTAGATACATATTGACCCAAAATACATCTGCATACTGCATATTCTTTACTACACACTTTTTTTTTACCATGTTTGTTATATTGTGAGGGACTTTGGGGAAATATCTAGAAAAGTAACTTACAAAATATTTGCAAATTGCAAAAAAGAGCAATCAGGATAATAAATCACACACATGAGCACACTAATCATCTGTTTATTAATTCACATTTGTTGATATTTATGGACATTGTTACATTCAAAACTGCACAATTTATATTTAAAGTTAAAGAAAATAATTGATATAACATATGTGCAATGTTGAAGGAAAGAACCGGGGGATATATTCTAAGAGGACATTATGAACTACTGTTAAAAGCGTGTGTCTCAGTTTGTGGGGTGAGATTATGGGATGGACTGAACAATGACATCAGAAAGAGCCATAATATCATTTTGTTCAAAAAGGGATTATAAAAATAAAATTACTGGACCAATACAGAAAACAAACCGAAACATAGGAAATGTAATGCAAAGGTATTGTTGTATAGAGTTGTCAGTTATTGGGAGATCTGATACATACTGATACTATATTTGCAGATCTTTTTACTTTGTAATAGGATGATTTTGTGAAATAGGGGTCATTTCAAATTGCTTCCAACTGCTCCTCCTCAAACTAATCCATATATATATATACTGTATATATACATAACAAAAAATTAAAACCACTGAATGCCACACAAACAATCAGTATTTAACAAATACAATAAAAACAGATATATATATATATATATATATATATATATATATATATATATATATATATATATATATCTGTTTCACAAATACAATAAAAACATATATATATATATATATATATATATATATATATATATATATATATATGTTTTTATTGTATTTGTTAAATACTGATTGTTTGTGTGGCATTCAGTGGTTTTAATTTTTTGTTATTACTGTTGTCTTTCAGCGCTGTTGATTGTTCGAGATAAATAAATTAAATGAAAACAAGCTAAGTGGATAAATACATTTCACTTAGCATATTTTGAAGCTTTTCAATATATGGTTTGCTAAATGTGCATTTTTAGATAAAAATATTTGCAGCATGAACCTTCTTCACAAATCTAACAATCACTCCTTTGATTTGAGGCAGACTCAGGCCGTAAACTAGAGGGTTATTAATGGGGGGGACCATCAAATACTGTAAAGATAAAACAACTGTGATGATAGGATTCAATTTATCAGCTTCAAATCGAGTCAATGACAGCTCACAGAAGACAGAGAGAGAATAGGTGATGAATGTGATGATGTGAGGCAGGCAGGTCTGGAACGCCTTTCCTCTGAATTCAGACGAGCTTCTCCTGCAAACAAGCAGAATACGGAGATAGGTGTACAGGACAAAGAAGAAGGGGATGAAGACGGTTGTGACCAAAAGATACAGACCTACTATGTTGTTCAGAGTAGTGTCCACACAGGAGAGCTGAACTACAGGCCAGTTGGAACAGAACAGCCTGTTCAGTTTATTGCCACACAGCGGTAATCTGACAGTAAGATAGAAACAGAAGCCGATAGCAAATACAGGGTAGAGCACGGCAAACATCACAAGATGTGTTACCATCTTAAATGTCATTTTACTGTGATAGTGTAAAGGCTGGCAAATAGCAACAAATCTGTCATAGGCCATGATGCTGAGGAGAGTCAGCTCACATGATAAATAGGTGTAAATAACATATATCTGAATGAAACACAATGGACGTGAGATTAAATGAGTGTCAGACAGAATGTCCATCAGAAACCTGGGGAAGAAGCCGGCTGAGCCGTACAGAGAGTTAAAAGACAGACAGCTGATAAAAATATACATGGGCTGATGCAGAGACTTCTCCAGACAGACTGTCAGAATAATGACAACGTTAGCAGAGACAACAGTCATGTAGAGCAACAGACACAGACTGAAGAACAGATATCTGAGGGGCCCAAAGTCTGCAAACAGAGTTAAGTGAAAATACAAAGGATTCAGGCTGTTGTTGCTCATCACGTCATCAACATGTCTCATCAACAGCAGAGCTGGAAGGAGAGAAGTGAGAACAGATGGAGATACAGTAATTGAGATTAAAATGTTCACAGCCAAATGTCCTATTTTAACAGTAGACCCAACACTTAGAAAAAATCTGCATTCATGTAAGTTGCATAAAATGCACATTTCTAACAATTATGATATTTCAGAAAGACAGATTCAAAACATGGACATGGAAGAAAAAGGTCAGTGTCACATGAACAAAATGCACAAGCAACCTCACAGTTTTCATTAACAATATTAGAGTTGAATGACTGAAAAAGAGACGTCTCCAGGTTAACGAGGCTCATACATGACAGACATTCAAAAGGTTATTTTCCACAAGTGACATATTTGCAATCACATTCAAACTTTCAGTAAAGCTTTTAGCGTAGTGAAGTTCTCCACTTTTGTGTCTTATAACAGCTGATATAATCGGCTGAAACAAGATACTGTATATAGTGTTCATATGTGTCCTGTGGTCTGTCCAGCAGTTAAAAGACATTCAGAAAACAGTCTTTGCATCAGTGGATGTACAGATTTAGAATAATACCCAGCACCCCCCCCTGACCTACAGCAGACTGAGGCAGCAGCGGGACCTTTATCCAGTTTTGCTGTCACACTGAGAGCAGCACACACAGGGTCCAAAGGGAGGTACGGTGTGTGTGTGTGTGTGTGTGTGTGTGTGTGCGGTGTTGCCATAACAGAGCCCAGACTGCCACTTAAGATTATTTTTTGGGCATTTCCAACTTTAATCTCCAGGACAGCATGAAAGGGGAGAGAGGGGAAGACGGGTGAGTGGAGAGGGGCAGTTGGAGCATGTGCAGATGCTTAACCAGTCTATACTCCAGTTAAGGTGTATACACACAGGGTTACCCCAGTTACAGAAGAGATGTGTGTGTGTGTGCCAAGAAACACAAATAATGGACATTAGACCAGTGGAAATCTGGGCTTCAGTGAGCAGCCCCTCCCCAAATGGCATAGCCCTGGTCAGCCTATGATGTAAAGACATGGAACATGTCTTTCTGTCATGTCTTTCTGATTTTGTCATTTGTTACACTAAAACAGCAGTTTAACTTTTCATGATGTGAAGTTTATTATTGGTTTATTATTCTAATATGAGTCCAAACACATTTTCCATAAGTGTGCCTTTTGGATCTGAGGCCCAGTTGGAGGTCAGTGGGCCGAAACAAAACTAGACTCCACAGGGGCACAAAGCCTGCTCTGTTTCCATCAGTAACCATGGCGACAGCAGAGTGTCCTCCCATGATGCAGAGTGTGCTAATTGGCCTGTTAGTGAAGCTGCTTCCAGCCTCCAGAGTGTCCAAGTGTCCACAGAAGCCTCTGGGGTCTGGCCTTGTGTTGTGGGACTGATGGAAATAACAGAGAGATCTGCCGGGGGGGGGCTCATTACTGTCAAACTATACAGGAACCATGATGAAATCACACATCAGAGCCCCCCCACCCGCTCTCTGTCCCCCACACATCTCCCTGGAGCACCAACAATGTAACACATGTTAAAGATCTTTGGCCTGTACAGGACATACAGTTGTCACTGCCCTTTAACCTTCATGTTGTCCTCATGTTGTCCTCATGTTGTCCTCATGTTGTCCTCATGTTGTCCTCATGTTGCCCTCATGTTGCCCTCATGTTGTCCTCATGTCATTTTATGGCCTAAATGTTGTTATGTATAAATTGTGTACATTCAATGCAATTGAATTCATTTTGCTGTATATATTAAATTAAATAGTTTTTAATGTGTTACCTACTTCTTTAGGCTGCTCTTGTACAGCTCTAACATACAGTTTCCCTTCTGATGATTTCAAGAGTTGCATTATTTTAGGTAAGAAAAAGGTGGAACAATGCCTGTGGGTTCAGGCCTCCATAGTTTGACTATGTGGTTCAAGTAACTAGGGGTCCAAGCCCAAGAACCGCGGCAGCTAAGTCCCTAATACTGTATCTGAAGTCTCTTTTATATAGACCTTAGTGGTCCCCTAATACTGTATCTGAAGTCTCTTTTATATAGACCTTAGTGGTCCCCTAATACTGTATCTGAAGTCTCTTTTATATAGACCTTAGTGGTCCCCTAATACTGTATCTGAAGTCTCTTTTATATAGACCTTAGTGGTCCCCTAATACTGTATCTGAAGTCTCTTTATATAGACCTTAGTGGTCCCTAATACTGTATCTGAAGTCTCTTTTATATAGACCTTAGTGGTCCCTAATACTGTATCTGAAGTCTCTTTTATATAGACCTTAGTGGTCCCCTAATACTGTATCTGAAGTCTCTTTTATATAGACCTTAGTGGTCCCCTAATACTGTATCTGAAGTCTCTTTTATATAGACCTTAGTGGCCTATTTTCAATCCCCCCCTGTGGCTGTACCGCTCTATGTCCAAAAGATGGTGCTGTTGGTTCCATTAATCGTCCCGGGGCAGAAGCCCCCCTTCGGTCTGTATTCTCATTTGGTAATCCCAAATATAATGACCATGTGTTCCAGACTACAGCTCCAGCTGCCATGTGTATACAGACAAGAATCGTTAGCTTGATGCCTCTCAATCTAGTTCTTGTTTGAAAACCTGATGCTTGTTCTCCCAGGAGTATATACACAGTTACACATTTACATATTCATATATATATATATATATATATATATATGAATATGTAAATGTGTAACTGTGTGAATGTGATCAGGACAAAAGAGAGGCTGCCTCTCAGTGAACCTTCCTTGAATATAAATAAAGGTTAAACAAAAATTAAAAAAAAAAAATATATATATATATATATATATATATATATATATATATAGTGGTGCTCAAAAGTTTACATACACATGCTTAAGTTGACTAAAAGAGGAATAAAATCATGTTTTGGAAATTTATTTTAATACCTAAATTAAAAATGAGGTAAAATCCAACCTTTAAGGACACCAATTTTCTTTGTGAATGAATAACGTATTGTAAATAAATAAATGTTCTTATTTAAAATACAGGGGTCATAAGTATACATACCCTATGTTAAATTCCCATAGAGGCAGGAGATTTTTATTATTAAAGGCCAGTTATTTCCTGGATTCAGGATATTATGCATCCTGATAAAGTTCCCTTGGCCTTTAGAATTAAAATAGCCCCACATCATCACATACTCTTCACCATGCTTAGAGATAGGCATGGTTTTATTTCAGTTAGACTAATACCTGGTTTGATTTGCATTGAGAGATGATTTTATAGAAAGTATCCCATGCCTATCTCTAAGCATGGTGAAGAGTATGTGATGATGTGGGGCTATTTTAATTCTAAAGGCCAAGGGAACTTTATCAGGATGCATAATATCCTGAATCCAGGAAATAACTGGCCTTTAATAATAAAAATCTGCCTGCCTCTATGGGAATTTAACATAGGGGTATGTATACTTATGACCCCTGTATTTTAAATAAGAACATTTATTTATTTACAATACGTTATTCATTCACAAAGAAAATTGGTGTCCTTAAAGGTTGGATTTTACCTCATTTTTTAATTTAGGTATTAAAATAAATTTCCAAAACATGATTTTTTTATTCCTCTTTTTAGTCAACTTAAGTATGTGTATGTAAATTTTTGAGCACCACTGTATATATATATACTAACCATCAAGACAGTGTTTATAGACCAACTAGTAACCCTTAACAAGGTGTTATTAAATATCTGGTCCATCTATCAATGTAATATTTATAGATGTTTTTAAAAATGGTTTCTTTAAGGTTTACAAACATTTTTTTAAACATTACCCGATACCTAATATAGTATGTGACAGATATAATGTGTGTAATAATAAACTGTTAATTTTCAGCACTATTAATAATTAGTAAACATTATTAATTATAATGTAATTGTTTGTTTTGGGCGTCAGTCAAGTGAAAGTTAAATGAATATTAACTAGATTAATTAATTAATTACATTTATTAACTATCAGTTTACCATCTATTAATGATGGTTATTATAAAGTGTTACCGGCCTAGGTAACTTCCTTTTATATTTAAAGTTTGTATTTCCGTTTTTATTTGGTCTATTTCTTCTTCAATTTACATACATGTGTATACTGTTGTTTCTTTTGTTTCATGACAACATATAGATGCGTTAATTATATTTTTTATTTATTGTAATTACATTTTCTGTTCTGCCATGAAACGTTATTTTTTATTGTTTGTTCAATGGCCAATTGTTTATTTTAATTGTCTTTTTTCCCCTGGGCTGTGTGTTGTTTCTCACTGAAAAACAAAGTATGTGTCAAAAAGAAGAAGAATTTATTTAGTTTTGAATAAATATTTGAACATTTTCCAGCACGTTGACATTTCTTTCCCTTTTCTTAAAAAAAAGTGTTTTACTTGTGTCTCGTTTGTATCTGGTAGCCTTTGTAACTCTTTTCCAAAGCTTTGTAAAGCATAGCAAGTGCTCACTTTAGATTTCAACTAATTCAGTAGTAAGTCATGAGTTGATAAATTGATGTGTTGGGAAGTGCTTGTTACATCCCCCCTTTTCCTTTAGATCTGTACCATCTATAGATATTATAGCCTGGTCCATGCAGTGCAGCATATGGGGAGTTGTTATGTAACCATGATTCTGTCAAGCCTAAAAAAATCGAAGAAAGATGATGCACTTGCTGAGACTCTGGGGTGAGGCTACGGATGTTAATATGTCCTCCAAAGAGACTCCTAGGTTTGACTTGTTGATGCAAGATCAGTCAAGGTTGATTGGCAGTTTTACAAAAGTTCAGTTTATACTGAGGAAATGGCTATATCTATCTATCTATCTATCTATCTATCTATCTATCTATCTATCTATCTATCTATCTATCTATCTATCTATCTATCTATCTATCTGTCTATCTATCTATCTATCTATCTATCTATCTATCTATCTATCTATCTATCTATCTATCTATCTATCTATCTATCTTTATATATGCAGTATATGTTTTTACTAATCTATAGACTCCTACATTAGGCCAATGAGGTGGGACCAGGGAAGAACTTGCTTGGATGAGTGTTAATATGAAGTGTTAATGTGATAATAATCAATGTCCACAATCTGTCTGCATGTGGGTGCTGTGACCCGTTTATTATCCAGACGGCCTGCTCACCGTAGCACAAACATCAAGTCCAACTCATTTGCTTCTTGTTCCAAAGACAACGCTCCACCCAGTGCTCAAACAGAAAACTGCAGAATAATTAATATCACCAACGTGGTGTACCAACAAAACAAAGTTGTATAATGACTCCAACATATTACCTTACCTACACAGTACAGGTTTTATACACCTTATGCCTATTGATCTGTTTTCTTTAGTGCCTAATAGTAAAACAGTAAAAAATTAAAACACTAAGATAATTACAAAACTCCAAAAGAAGAACACTGCATGAATCTATTTTTAATAATTTAAAGAAAAACTTTTGCTTTTTTTCCTGCCTTTTCAAAGCAACCTTTTCATCTATGTTTTATTAAGACACAGTTACAGGTTGTCACATTATATAGTGTATATAATATAGTATATAGTTAAAAGAAAAAAGGACAGTCAAAGGTAACTCATTTAAAATAAATGTATTTCTTTTTAGTTATAACAAGCAAAGCTCTTAGTTGTCAGATAACATGTTAAGTTACCTTTTCCTCCCAACGAGCAGACGTCTACATACAATGCGTATTTTGGACATTTTCAGTCCGTACAGTAAAGGGTTGATGAGTGGTTGGCATGTAAGCCAGTACAATGACAGAAAAATACGCAACATAGTGGGTAAATTGTTCATATTGAACCTGCTTTGTATTAATTCAAAGAAGAACCCGATACCACCTTGTGTCTACCCTCTGTATTTTGGGTCAAAGCCTGCACACACACTGACAGTGTGTTCCAGGCCTTAGTTAGTAAGACACCAATGCATGTAATAATAGGTTGTTGGTGGAAATATACCACCAATCTGATTGGACGAACGTATTATGTGGGTCTGGCTGCTCAAGAATTTCAAACCGCTGTTATGTTGGCTCGGACGAAATACAATCTCAGATTTACAAAAATAGTTCACTAAAATTGATTTCGAGGTGACTAGGAAGTTTCTCTTGGAGACGAGCCAGACTTTATGAGGTGGGACACCGTCATCTCATACTGAGTTTGTTTAAGAGGTTAATTTTTTTCTTTCAGTGGAAGTTGGTTGCATGATCCTGAACCTGTCACTCCAGCCTCCTCTGCCCCTAAGGCCAACCTTCCACCAAATAACTTTCCAAGAGATTCCACTGCAACAGACAAATGTCCAATATGGGAATAAAGTTCTGAGTCATGCTAAAGTCGGGGAGTTCGGTTTAAATCCGTCTCAATCATTTGGTTTAAGGTGTTCATAAAACTCAGTCCCAGTCAGTCTTTTTCCCATGTACGACGTTCAAAATCCAAACTATTTGATATTATCTGAGGCTGCACCAAACAGGAAGCAGCAAACTAGGTAGAGCCAGTGATGGTAATGGTTAATCGGTGCTGTGCAAAACAGAAGTGTGTTATTTTTTTCAAGCATCACTTAGAAACCAGCAGCTACTCGTTGCCAAAACGGTCAGGTGCTCTGATAATGAGGTCCGACTGCTGCTGTGGGCGTCTGCTCACTGGAAAAGGTTAAAAGACGCAGAGCAGAGGTTTGAGCTCAGTTAGACTGGACTCACTGTCCCACTGAAGCAGATGAATGTTAGCATTCTCACAATGTCTTCAACTGTTGGGTAATGTGTTACCTTTAGTATTACAGCAGACACTTGGTGAATGCTATGTTTGATGAATTAATTCTCTCCCTTTTGGTGATTGAATGCTGTTTGTGATCAATGTCTTATCTGTACACAGTCTGAAGAAAGCTTAAAATGTTTCACTAACCTTTCAGAAATCCTTTAATGAAATGTAAAATCTTGCAAAATGTTATAATCTTTGTTTTTCAGAGTCAGGAGGATCATGGTAAATGCTACACAGGTTCTGTTCATACTAAGTGCCTATTTTGACACAGGTGTTCTCAAATATTTATATTTTCTCATTATCACATATGCATATCTATTAATTATCTGTGCTAATCTGTTGCTGATTGTGGTTATCTGTGTGAACAGGAGCTTACATGAACCTATGTACCTTTTTCTGGTCAGCCTGTTTGTAAATGAACTGTATGGTAGTACAGGGTTGTTTCCATTCCTTCTGGTTCAGATCCTCTCTGACATTCACACTGTTTCTGCTCCCTTCTGTTTCCTGCAGATTTTCTCTTTGCACTCTTATGGAGCGAGAGAAATTTGGACCTTAGCCATCATGTCTTATGACAGATATCTTGCTATCTGTTTTCCTCTGCAATATCACACTTGTATGACATCTAACAAGGTTGCCCTGCTTATTGCTCTGACATGGTTGTACTCTTTTTTAGTCACTACTTTGACAGTGTCTGTTCTGACTGCTCCTTTACAGCTGTGTGGAAACATTATTAACAAAGTTTACTGTGACAACTATAGTGTTGTCAAGCTGGCCTGCTCTGATACATCAGCCATTAACATCTATGGACTTGTTAATATATTCACAGTAATCTTTGGTCTTATAATCTTAATTATTTTCTCTTACATGAGGATCCTTAAAGTGTGTTTTTCTGGTTCTAGACAGACCAGACAGAAAGCTCTCAGTACCTGCACACCTCACCTTCTTTCCCTGCTGAATTTTTCCTTTGGAGCTTTCTTTGAATTAATACAAAGCAGGTTTAATATGAACTATTTACCCACTATGTTGCGTATTTTTCTGTCATTGTACTGGCTTACATGCCAACCACTCATCAACCCTTTACTGTACGGACTGAAAATGTCCAAAATACGCATTGTATGTAGACGTCTGCTCGTTGGGAGGAAAATGTAACTTAACATGTTATCTGACAACTAAGAGCTTTGCTTGTTATAACTAAAAAGAAATACAAATTTTAAATTAGTTTGACTACTTTTTTCTTTTAACTATATACTATATTATATACACTATATAATGTGACAACCTGTAACTGCGTCTTAATAAAACATAGATGAAAAGGTTGCTTTGAAAAAGCAGGGAAAAAAGCAAAAGTTTTTCTTTAAATCACCAAAAGTAGATTCATGCAGTGTTCTTCTTTTGGAGTTTTGTAATTATTTTAGTGTTTTAATTTTTTACTGTTTTACTATTAGGCACTAAAGAAAACAGATCAATAGGCATAAGGTGTATAAAACCTGTACTGTGTAGGTAAGGTAATATGTTGGAGCCATTATACCACTTTGTTTTGTTGGTACACCACGTTGGTGATATTAATTATTCTGCAGTTTTCTGTTTGAGCACTGGGTGGAGCGTTGTCTTTGGAACAAGAAGCAAATGAGTTGGACTTGATGTTTGTGCTACGGTGAGCAGGCCGTCTGGATAATAAACGGGTCACAGCACCCACATGCAGACAGATTGTGGACATTGATTATTATCACATTAACACTTCATATTAACACTCATCCAAGCAAGTTCTTCCCTGGTCCCACCTCATTGGCCTAATGTAGGAGTCTATAGATTAGTAAAAACATATACTGTAGATAGATAGATAGATAGATAGATAGATAGATAGATAGATAGATAGATAGATAGATAGATAGATAGATAGATAGATAGGTAGGTAGATAGATAGATAGATAGATAGATAGATAGATAGATAGATAGATAGATAGATAGATAGATAGATAGATAGATAGATAGATAGATAGATAGATAGATAGATAGATAGATATAGCCATTTCCTCAGTATAAACTGAACTTTTGTAAAACTGCCAATCAACCTTGACTGATCTTGCATCAACAAGTCAAACCTAGGAGTCTCTTTGGAGGACATATTAACATCCGTAGCCTCACCCCAAAGTCTCAGCAAGTGCATCATCTTTCTTCGATTTTTTTAGGCTTGACAGAATCATGGTTACATAACAACTCCCCATATGCTGCACTGCATGGACCAAGCTATAATATCTATAGATGGTACAGATCTAAAGGAAAAGGGGGAATGTAACAAGCACTTCCCAACACATCAATTTATCAACTCATGACTTACTACTGAATTAGTTGAAATCTAAAGTGAGCACTTGCTATGCTTTACAAAGCTTTGGAAAAGAGTTACAAAGGCTACCAGATACAAACGAGACACAAGTAAAACACTTTTTTTTAAGAAAAGGGAAAGAAATGTCAACGTGCTGGAAAATGTTCAAATATTTATTCAAAACTAAATAAATTCTTCTTCTTTTTGACACATACTTTGTTTTTCAGTGAGAAACAACACACAGCCCAGGGGAAAAAGACAATGAAAATAAACAATTGGCCATTGAACAAACAATAAAAAATAACGTTTCATGGCAGAACAGAAAATGTAATTACAATAAATAAAAAATATAATTAACGCATCTATATGTTGTCATAAAACAAAAGAAACAACAGTATACACATGTATGTAAATTGAAGAAGAAATAGACCAAATAAAAACGGAAATACAAACTTTAAATATAAAAGGAAGTTACCTAGGCCGGTAACACTTTATAATAACCATCATTAATAGATGGTAAACTGATAGTTAATAAATGTAATTAATTAATTAATCTAGTTAATATTCATTTAACTTTCACTTGACTGACGCCCAAAACAAACAATTACATTATAATTAATAATGTTTACTAATTATTAATAGTGCTGAAAATTAACAGTTTATTATTA
This sequence comes from Percina caprodes, assembly GCA_013375575.1. Classification (NCBI taxonomy): domain Eukaryota; kingdom Metazoa; phylum Chordata; class Actinopteri; order Perciformes; family Percidae; genus Percina; species Percina caprodes. The sequence continues at coordinate 222,899 of JABXJD010000115.1, forward strand.
CACACATTATATCTGTCACATACTATATTAGGTATCGGGTAATGTTTAAAAAAAATTTTGCAAACCTTAAAGAAACCATTTTTAAAAACATCTATAAATATTACATTGATAGATGGACCAGATATTTAATAACACCTTGTTAAGGGTTACTAGTTGGTCTATAAACACTGTCTTGATGGTTAGTATATATATATATATATATATATATATATATATTAAATTTTTTTGTTTAACCTTTATTTATATTCAAGGAAGGTTCACTGAGAGGCAGCCTCTCTTTTGTCCTGATCACATTCACACAGTTACACATTTACATATTCATATATATATATATATATATATATATATATATATATATATATATATATATATATATATGAATATGTAAGTGTGTAACTGTGTATATACTCCTGGGAGAACAAGCATCAGGTTTTCAAACAAGAACTAGATTGAGAGGCATCGAGCTAACGATTCTTGTCTGTATACACATGGTAGCTGGAGCTGCAGTCTGGAACACATGGTCATTATATTTGGGATTACCAAATGAGAATACAGACCGAAGGGGGGCTTCCGCCCCAAGACGATTAATGGAACCAACAGCACCATCTTTTGGACATAGAGCGGTACAGCCACAGGGGAGGATTGAAAATAGGCCACTAAGGTCTATATAAAAGAGACTTCAGATACAGTATTAGAGGACCACTAAAGTCTATATAAAAGAGACTTCAGATACAGTATTAGGGGACCACTAAGGTCTATATAAAAGAGACTTCAGATACAGTATTAGGGGACCACTAAGGTCTATATAAAAGAGACTTCAGATACAGTATTAGGGGACCACTAAGGTCTATATAAAAGAGACTTCAGATACAGTATTAGGGGACCACTAAGGTCTATATAAAAGAGACTTCAGATACAGTATTAGGGGACCACTAAGGTCTATATAAAAGAGACTTCAGATACAGTATTAGGGACCACTAAGGTCTATATAAAAGAGACTTCAGATACAGTATTAGGGGACCACTAAGGTCTATATAAAAGAGACCTCAGATACAGTATTAGGGGACCACTAAGGTCTATATAAAAGATACTTCAGATACAGTATTAGGGGACCACTAAGGTCTATATAAAAGAGACTTCAGATACAGTATTAGGGACCACTAAGGTCTATATAAAAGAGACTTCAGATACAGCATTAGGGACCACTAAGGTCTATATAAAAGAGACTTCAGATACAGTATTAGGGACCACTAAGGTCTATATAAAAGAGACTTCAGATACAGTATTAGGGGACCACTAAGGTCTATATAAAAGATACTTCAGATACAGTATTAGGGGACCACTAAGGTCTATATAAAAGAGACTTCAGATACAGTATTAGGGACCACTAAGGTCTATATAAAAGAGACTTCAGATACAGCATTAGGGACCACTAAGGTCTATATAAAAGAGACTTCAGATACAGTATTAGGGACCACTAAGGTCTATATAAAAGAGACTTCAGATACAGTATTAGGGGACCACTAAGGTCTATATAAAAGATACTTTAGATACAGTATTAGGGACCACTAAGGTCTCTAAAAGAGACTTCAGATACAGTATTAGGGACCACTAAGGTCTATATAAAAGAGACTTCTGATAAGGTATTAGGGGACCACTAAGGTCTATATAAAAGAGACTTCAGATACAGTATTAGGGACCACTAAGGTCTCTAAAAGAGACTTCAGATACAGTATTAGGGACCACTAAGGTCTATATAAAAGAGACTTCTGATAAGGTATTAGGGGACCACTAAGGTCTATATAAAAGAGACTTCAGATACAGTATTAGGGGACCACTAAGGTCTATATAAAAGAGACTTCAGATACAGTATTAGGGACCACTAAGGTCTATATAAAAGAGACTTCAGATACAGTATTAGGGACCACTAAGGTCTCTAAAAGAGACTTCAGATACAGTATTAGGGACCACTAAGGTCTATATAAAAGAGACTTCAGATACAGTATTAGGGACCACTAAGGTCTATATAAAAGAGACTTCTGATAAGGTATTAGGGGACCACTAAGGTCTATATAAAAGAGACTTCAGATACAGTATTAGGGGACCACTAAGGTCTATATAAAAGAGACTTCAGATACAGTATTAGGGACCACTAAGGTCTATATAAAAGAGACTTCAGATACAGTATTAGGGACCACTAAGGTCTCTAAAAGAGACTTCAGATACAGTATTAGGGACCACTAAGGTCTATATAAAAGAGACTTCAGATACAGTATTAGGGACCACTAAGGTCTATATAAAAGAGACTTCTGATAAGGTATTAGGGGACCACTAAGGTCTATATAAAAGAGACTTCAGATACAGTATTAGGGACCACTAAGGTCTATATAAAAGAGACTTCAGATACAGTATTAGGGACCACTAAGGTCTATATAAAAGAGACTTCAGATACAGTATTAGGGACCACTAAGGTCTCTAAAAGAGACTTCAGATACAGTATTAGGGACCACTAAGGTCTATATAAAAGAGACTTCAGATACAGTATTAGGGGACCACTAAGGTCTATATAAAAGAGACTTCAGATACAATATTAGGGGACCACTAAGGTCTATATAAAAGAGACTTCAGATACAGTATTAGGGACCACTGAGGTCTATATAAAAGAGACTTCAGATACAGCATTAGGGGACCACTAAGGTCTACATAAAAGAGACTTCAGATACAGTATTAGGGGACCACTAAGGTCTACATAAAAGAGACTTCAGATACAGTATTAGGGGACCACTAAGGTCTCTAAAAGAGACTTCAGATACAGTATTAGGGGACCACTAGGGTCTATATGAAAGCATCCAGAGAACACCATGGCGTGGGACCTTTAATGAACAGCATTGTTCAATGCCAAAGCAATTTGCTGAGCAAAGTCAAATTGTGCTCTCGTGAAAACTCTGGATTTCCAGGGTCTGGTTCCAAAGCCCTGCTGTGTGAACCGCGTAGCTTAGCTGCCGCGGTTCTTGGGCTTGGACCCCTAGTTACTTGAACCACATAGTCAAACTATGGAGGCCTGAACCCACAGGCATTGTTCCACCTTTTTCTTACCTAAAATAATGCAACTCTTGAAATCATCAGAAGGGAAACTGTATGTTAGAGCTGTACAAGAGCAGCCTAAAGAAGTAGGTAACACATTAAAAACTATTTAATTTAATATATACAGCAAAATGAATTCAATTGCATTGAATGTACACAATTTATACATAACAACATTTAGGCCATAAAATGACATGAGGACAACATGAGGGCAACATGAGGACAACATGAGGACAACATGAGGACAACATGAAGACAACATGAGGACAACATGAGGACAACATGAAGGTTAAAGGGCAGTGACAACAGTACGTCCTGTACAGGCCAAAGATCTTTAACATGTGTTACATTGTTGGTTTCATCATGGTTCCTGTATAGTTTGACAGTAATGAGCCTGCCCCCCCCCCCAGCAGATCTCTCTGTTATTTCCATCAGTCCCACAACACAAGGCCAGACCCCAGAGGCTTCTGTGGACACTTGGACACTCTGGAGGCTGGAAGCAGCTTCACTAACAGGCCAATTAGCACACTGCATCATGGGAGGACACTCTGCTGTTGCCATGGTTACTGATGGAAACAGAGCAGGCTTTGTGCCCCTGTGGAGTCTAGTTTGGTTTCGGCCCACTGACCTCCAACTGGGCCTCAGATCCACAAGGCACACTTATGGAAAATGTGTTTGGACTCGTATTAGAATAATAAACCAATAATAAACTTCACATCATGAAAAGTTAAACTGCTGTTTTAGTGTAACAAATGACGAAATCACCGAAGACAGAAAGACATGTTCCATGTCTTTACATCATAGGCTGACCAGGGCTATGCCATTTGGGGAGGGGCTGCTCACTGAAGCCCAGATTTCCACTGGTCTAATGTCCATTATTTGTGTTTCTTGGCACACACACATCTCTTCTGTAACTGGGGTAACCCTGTGTGTATACACCTTAACTGGAGTATAGACTGGTTAAGCATCTGCACGTGCTCCAACTGCCCCTCTCCACTCACCCGTCTTCCCCTCTCTCCCCTTTCATGCTGTCCTGGAGATTAAAGTTGGAAATGCCCAAAAAATAATCTTAAGTGGCAGTCTGGGCTCTGTTATTGCAACACCGCACACACACACACACACACACACACACACACACACACCGTACCTCCCTTTGGACCCTGTGTGTGCTGCTCTCAGTGTGACAGCAAAACAGGATAAAGGTCCAGCTGCTGCCTCAGTCTGCTGTAGGTCAGGGGGGGGGGTTGGTGCTGTGTATTATTCTAAATCTGTACATCCACTGATGCAAAGACTGTTTTCTGAATGTCTTTTAACTGCTGGACAGACCATATGAACACTATATACAGTATATTGTTTCAGGTGATTATATCAAAGCTAAAAGCTTTTCCCAAAGTTTGAATGTGATTGCAAATATGTCACTTGTGGAAAATAACCTTTTGAATGTCTGTCATGTTTGAGCCTTGTTAACCTGGAGACGTCTCTTTTTCAGTCATTCAACTCTAATATTGTTTAATAAAAAATGTGAGGTTGCTTGTGCATTTAGTTCATGTGACACTGACCTTTTTCTTCCATGTCCATGTTTTGAATCTGTCTTTCTGAAATATCAAAATTGTTAGAAATGTGCATTTTATGCAACTTACATGAATGCAGTTTTTTTCTAAGTGTTGAGTCTACTGTTAAAATAGGACATTTTGCTGTGAACATTTTAATCTCAATTACTGCATCTCCATCTGTTCTCACTTCTCTCCTTCCAGCTCTGCTGTTGATGAGACGTGTTGATGACATGATGAGCAACAGCAGCCTGAATCCTTTGTATTTTCAATTAACTCTGTTTGCAGACTTTGGCCCCCTCAGATATCTGGTCTTCAGTCTGTGTCTGTTGCTCTACATGACTATTGTCTCTGCTAACGTTGTCATTATTCTGACAGTCTGTCTGGAGAAGTCTCTGCATCAGCCCATGTATATTTTTATCAGCTGTCTGTCTTTTAACTCTCTGTACGGCTCAGCCGGCTTCTTCCCCAGGTTTCTGATGGACATTCTGTCTGACACTCATTTAATCTCACGTGCATCATGTTTCATTCAGATATATGTTATTTACACCTATTTATCATGTGAGCTGACTCTCCTCAGCATCATGGCCTATGATAGATTTGTTGCTATTTGCCAGCCTTTACACTATCACAGTAAAATGACATTTAAGATGGTAACACATCTTGTGATTTTTGCCGTGCTCTACCCTGCATTTGTTGTGGGTTTCATGCTCTATCTTACTGTCAGATTACCGCTGTGTGGCAATAAACTGAAAAGGCTGTTCTGTTCCAGCTGGCCTGTAGTTCAGCTCTCCTGTGTGGACACTACTCTGAACAAAATAGTAGGTCAGTCTCTTGTGGTCACAACCGCCTTTATCCCCCTGTTCTTTGTCCTGTACACCTATCTCCGTATTCTGCTTGTTTGCAGGAGAAGCTCGTCTGAATTCAGAGGAAAGGCGTTCCAGACCTGCCTGCCTCACATCATCACATTCATCACCTATTCTCTCTCTGTCTTCTGTGAGATGTCATTGACTCGATTTGAGGCTGATAAAATGAATCCTATCATCACAGTTGTTTTATCTTTACAGTATTTGATGGTCCCCCCCATTAATAACCCTCTAGTTTACGGCCTGAGTCTGCCTCAAATCAAAGGAGTGGTTGTTAAATTTTTTAAGAAGATTCATGCTGCAAAAATTTAAATTTTAAAATGCAAATTTAGCAAACCATATATTGTAAAGATTCAAAATATGCTTTTACAATACGTGAAATGTATTTATCCATTTAGCTTGTTTCATTTAATTCATGTATCTTGAACAATCAACAGCGTTGCAAGAGAAGAACAGTGAAAACTAAAAATTAAAACTACTGAATGCAACACAAACAATCAGTATTTAACAAATGCAATAGTTAGAGGAGGAGCAGGTGGAAACAATTCGAAAAAATGACCCCTATTTCACAAAATCATCTTATTACAAAGTAAAAAGATCTGCAAATATAGAGTATCAGATCTCCCAATAACTGACAACACTATACAACAATACCTTTGCATTAAATCTCCTATGTTTCTTTTCTGTATTGGTCCAGTAATTTTATTTCTATAATCCCTTTTTGAACTAAATGATATTATGGCTCATTCTGATGTCATTGTTCAATCCATCCCATAATCTAAAGGAATCTTTTTTCTTTAACTTTAAACATAAATTATGCAGTTTTGAATGTAACAATATCCATACATTCCTACAAATGTGAATTAAAAAACAGATGATTAGTGTGCTCATGTGTGTGATTTATTATCCTGATTGCTCTTTTTTGGCAATGTGCAAATATTTTGTAAGTTACTTTTCTAGATATTTCCCCAAACTCCCTCACAATATAACAAATATGGTAAAAAAAAGTAAAGAATATGCAGTATGTAGATGTATTTTGGGTCAATGTGTATCTAGTTGTATTAAATATACTAATACTCCTGGCCATCTTCATGCCCACATATTTAATGAGGGGCTTCCAGCACAGTTTGTATTCATAGACTCTTTTGAATGTTTTATTATCAATTACTAATTTAACATCTGTATTTGTAGTATGATTTCCAAATATCATGCAATTAGTTTTGTTTCAAGTTAAGTATATAAAAATAAGTTATTGAAATCAAAACAGAGTTTTAATTTATTCATCTTGTAAGTTATCCTCACAACAAAATGCTATTACATACATTTTAAGGGTGGGGGGTGGGGGGGGGGCTTTGAAACTCACATTGTGGGTGTGGATCAGTCTCAACTGTTCATAAAAAAAAGAAGCTTTTTTAGGCCGATTGGACGCCAATAAAACTTGGGCCATTGATATCATAACCTAGATCAGTGGTTTCCAGACTTTCACATCCAGTAAAGGACACCTAAACGGACACTCATTAGGCCAGGGGACCCCATTTGACTGAACAGGTGTATGAAATCATGATTAAAATAGTCATACATTCTGATCATGGTGTAACTAATGGATTGGATTATAGTGAAAATTGTCATTTTCCCTTTTGCTGGGGACCCCATAGACCCCCTTAGGGACCCCTTTGGATCCTCAGACCCCACTTTGGAGTAGACCCCACTGACCTAGATCAAACTATAATTGATAGGTGTAGTGTACAATTTAGGTGTGTTTGATGGGAATTTGGTCTCACAATATTTGACCTTGTATGTTACACTGTTCACTCCGTTTTAATATTATTTTGTAGTTTGTTGGGATTGAGTTACCCTTTGTGGGCGATGCCGTACAAGGTGCCACAGATAAACACACACACTCACACTCCGATGACACAGCATTGTCACCAACAACCTTCCAATTGGCAGGCAACCGCTCTACCACTGAGCCACAGCCACCCCGATGTATGATATCAAATAATAATGATGTAGGATATCAAATAAACAAGATGGCCTATGAGAATGAATCAGAAATATAAGATTTAAATAGAAATAATGAGAAGAAAAATATAAATGTTGTCTGAAAATAAAGTTCTTGGGGTTTTTCCTGGCTGTAATCAAGTTGCATCAGTTGCTAACTGAAAGTGCGTCTACACACAACCACGATCTTTCCCTACTATTAGCCAACATGCTTGTTTGTGGGGGTGGAGCTGGACTCTCTCAGGGGGGTGTCAGAGAGGAGGACGCTGTCCAAACTACATGTCATCTTGGACTATGTCTCGCACCCACTCCATAGCTTGCTGCTCAAATACAGGAGCACTTTCAGTGAAAGACTCATTCTCCCAAAATGCACCACAGAGCATCAAAGGAAGTCATTCCTGCCTGGGCTGACACAATATACCTTACTAACCAGCAGTAACTCCTGAATTACAACCCTACAAGAGCACTGCACTCCCAGAATGCAGGGTTACTTGTGGTTCCTAGAGTCTCTAAAAGTAGAACGGGAGCCAGAGTGTTCAGCTATCAGGCTCCTCTCCTGTGGAACCAGGTTCCAGTTTGGGTTCGGGAGGCAGACACCGTCTCCACATTTAAGAGTAGCCTTAAGACTTTCCTTTTCGATAAAGCTTATAGTTAGGGCATAGAATTGAATATTGTTAGGGAGTGAGGAGTTGCAGCGTCCGCCTAACCCGGCCCACCTGCTTCTCGTCATAGTTGTCAGATCTATCTATCATATAATCAAGAATATAATAAAACTAAAGGGAGACTTGGCATACAGCCCGATCCGGTTGGGGAGAGTTCTAGCCCGACCAGGCTCCTCTCTTTACCTTGTCTCTCTTGGTTATGCTTAAATAAAGCTTATAGTTAGGGAATAGAATTGAATATTGTTAGGGAGTGATGAGTCGCAGCGTCCGCCTAACCCGGCCCACCTGCTTCTCGTCATAGTTGTCAGATCTATCTATCATATAATCAAGAATATAATAAAACTAGAGGGAGACAGCCCGATCCGGTTGGGGAGAGTTCTAGCCTGACCAGGCTCCTGTCTTTACCCTGTCTCTCCTAGTTATGCTGTAATAGTTTTAGACAGCTGGGGGACTTCCTTTGTCACACTGAGCTCTTCTCTCCTCTATCTTTCTATCTTTCCATTTACATGCATCCATGTCCCAGAAATGCTTGTTACTAACCTAGCTCTGGGGAGTCATTCACCGGAGTCCTTATGCTCTTTTTTCCCCAGCATGTTCCCACGGATAAGGGAGGCTCCAAAATCAGGGTAGCAGCTGTCGCCATGGTCCCGCTACACGTCCTGCGATGCCGTGTTCATCCTGCTACGCTCTGCTGCGCCCTGCTACGTCCTGCTGTGCCTTGTAATGCCGCACAGTGCCCTGCTATGCCATGAACTACTACAAAGAACTACTACAAACTACTATTTTTTCTATTTTTGTTATTGCCATTCTTCATTCTAACCCCAACCGGCCCGTCAGACACCGCCTACCAAGAGCCTGGGTCTGTCCCAGGTTTCTGCCTAAAAGGAAGTTTTTCCTCGCCACTGTCGCACTGTTGCTTGTTCTGGAGGAAACTACTAGAACTGTTGGATCCTTGTAAATTCTGGAGTGTAGTCTAGACCTACTCTATCTGTAAAGTGTCTTGAGATTACTCTTGTTATGAATTGATACTATAAATAAAATTGAATTGAATTATTCATGGATTACATTATTATAAGTATTTGTAACAGACCTCGACCTGAGTGCAGCCTTCGATACTGTGAGTCATAACACCCTGCTCACCAGACTCAGAGACCTCGGTATCGAAGGTACTACACTCAGCTGGCTCCGCTTCTACCTCTCTAACAGATCCCAATTCATTTATTTCCATACCCACACCTCTCCCACGGCCACAGTCACTCAAGGTGTTCCCCATGGCTCCGTACTCGGCCCACTCCTCTTCATCATCTACATCCTCCCCCTTCGGTCACATACTCGGCCACTTCCACCTGGACTTCCACTGCTATGCCAACTACATCCAGATCTACCCTCTCCCGAATCAACTCCTGTCTGTCAGCTATTAAAACCTGGATGCAACACAACTTCCTCAAACTCAACTAACTGTAACTCAAAAAAAAAAAAAAAACTTTGCAAGGTCTGTGACAATTGTGTGAGGTTGCCCCGCAGTCGACCATCAGGCCCCTCACGTTGACTCCTGCTGCCCGATCACTAACTCTGAAGGCATACTCCATGTCCTGGTCATCTGTCTGTCCGGAGACGTTACGTACATCGTGTCAATCGTCTGCAGGTCGTGTTCCGGTGAGTGGTGCTCTTGCAGTGACTGCACCATAGTTTACGCTGGCAGGCTCTGGCCAGGTGTCCCTAGACCGCATTAGTAGCACACCAAGTCTGCAGCGCACATCTTCTCTGTGCCCTCATAGCTGTGTCACTTTGTTCAGAAATTCAGAAAAATATATTGTCTCATCACGTTGTGTGACATGGATTGCAAAAGGTTTGAAGGACTCTGGCAAACCTTTCATAACCATCGCTACCAATAGTCCGTCACTTAATATCTCCCCGGCATTTCTTAGCGCTGTGATCTCGGTCTCTGTCCGGATCACGTACTCATTCACATTTTCACTGTCCGTTCAGTTTAGAGGCTTATGATACGTTGCTTTCCTTTACCTTAATAGTAGTCTCTTAACCCTCATGTTGTCCTCTGGTCAAATTGACCCACTTTTCTATATCAAAGTTCTTTTAATAACCCAAAATAACATGATTGATTTTGGCAAGTACACATCTCTACTTTCATTTAGTCTTATTCAATTTTATAGCATTTGAAAAACAAATTCAAGTGGTTTTGAAATAGTATTGAGTAAAAGTTGATATATCCCAGTCTGTGATTATCCATCAACATCCATTCCTTTAATTTTAGTTTAAATAAATAATGTTTCTGAAATTTTGTTTTAAAGCCTCAGAGGTTCATAAAAAGGAGTATTCTAAAGTTTGTATTTAAAGTATTTAAAGCTTCGACAGTATTTATTGTGCCCAACATATGGCAAAGTTGGTGTTTCAGCAATTTTTATTCTATAAAAAAATTTTATAAATTTTTTTGTCAGGTCGGTCTGGAGACTCTATGTGCCAAGTTTTGTGCAGATCCATTGCACGGTCTAGGAGGAGTTTGAAAAAGTGGGTTTTCAATAAATCACAATTTGTCACGCATAAATGTCTAGGCGGAAATGAGCGTGGTCTATATCACAACATTAATTTCACCCGGGGAACGCGTGGGTATATGGTTTTTAAATTCCCAATGTACGGTTTGGGAGTTATAGGGCCAAACGCATTTTTCTGCTATAGACCCAGCAGGGCAGTGGAACCCTATTGAGGGGTGCGTTCACAATGCTATCAGCAAAAACCTTGGGATTTTTGTTCAACATCCCACTACGATGCTCTGTACCAAATTTGGTGAAGATTGTACATTAGGGTGCGCTATAATCAACGTTTATTTGTTTTGGCCAATAACTCAATGTATTTATATTAGAAATTTGCAATTGCAATATCTCTGCCACAGTGAAGTAACCTTTTTTGTTCCTTTTTTTAACACTTTTGATGCTTTTTTTGATGTTTTTAACCTTTTTTTTGACATTTTCAACACTACGTAACACTAACTTAGTAACTTTAGTTTACAGTTATTTTTGGAATTCATGGTCAATAAACCTAATTGATAGGAAATTAAACCTAATATTTGCGTTAGAAAAGGAGAAATTAGGAATTATTTGGACTAAAATTAAAGGAATGTACGTTGAGTAAAAGTTGACATATTCCAGTCACAGACTAATAAATTGGCAATTGCAATATCTCTGCCACAGTAAATGCTATTAATACAAAACTCGTGATGCTTGTTTGTCATGCCGCTCTGAGGCTCTGGACCAAATTTGTTAAAGATCGGTAATTAGGGGATAAAAAGTGGTCTACGTAGACCAGTTTTGTCCCTTTAACTTTAGCCCAAAACCCACCTGCAGCCATTGCCAAGATGATCATTAAAAGAAGAAGGTCATTAAACCAGCAACCCCCAGCCCAACCACTACTACACTGATTATGGGGAATGCTAAACAATGGGAGCACACATCATTACTCATTCTTAAGAATCATTACACGGACAGTTTAAATGATAACCTCCAAATTTTTACACAACTCTCGGGCTCAAATTGGGAGCAGAATTAAAACATTGCAGCAATCTGGTGCAAGAACCAGTTTGGTCACAGGCTCAAACAAGAGACACTTAATCTGGTCTACAGTAAAATACTAGACGTCTTTCCTGACAACACAGGAGAACGACCTGTGAGTGATGTCCAAGCCCAAATACCACCCACTACAACCTTGCAGACACAGGACCACCCAGCACAGGTACCTGCACAGGCCCAGAACCACACTACCGGGACCAAAAGCCTTGAGCTCAGAGAGACTGTTGTTGAGGAGACACCTCCACAACACCAGAGGACAACAGGTTTCAGACAGCTCACCATCACAGCCGCGCTACATGCTCTTCCTGGGGCCCAACTACTGCCAGCCACACCAGCACCACCAGAGAGACTACAGCTCATCTCAACACCACCGGCACCATGACCGAGGGAAATGGGGATTGGACCCCCAACCTGGAATCTGAGAAAAAAGCAGAGTAGCCTCCTCTGACCTTTCCCCCTCACTTTCTCTCCCTCCCACCTCCCCTGTCATCCCTCGTCGTCTTTGGCTGCTCCCTATCTCCCACACACTGGAGTTCAAAGCCAGCTTCACTTTGCTTCACTGGTGATGGACAGGACAGGAAGCAGACCCTTTAAACATGCAAACACTGACCATAAATTGTCTGATTGGGAACTAGTGGCAGAAAAAATGGTTAATTTTCCCAGTGGCCACATTCAGACATGCGGAAGGCATTTTGGCAAAAAACGCAAGTATCCTTCACAGTTGAAAGAGTAGTTCTTTCGGCATTAACAACAGAGCCCAAAACTGGAACAAACCTCTATCCCACAGCTGCAGGGAGCTGTCAGGATGGCCCGCCTCGCCTTCCCCAATGCTCAAGTATATAGCCCTCATAACATTTTCTAGGGCACTTCCGCCCCCAGAACAAGAAAATCTAAGACTACTTAACACATACATTGCCACTCACCAGAGATCCATCCCTCAGCTATCCAGAAAAAAATGCACTCTGTCTGCAGCACAAACATCCTTCGTAAACAGAGGACCTTCACCCCGTCTGTGAGTAACTCAGAGAACAAGGGGATCAGACCAGGTTTGACCTACAGCAGTATCGATTAAAACTAGCAGTTTACTATGAACATAAACCAAGTACTGGATACTTACCTTTCACTCTGGTCCCCCTCCTATCCCCTCCCTCTCTAAAATAGACACCCGTGCCTCGATACGGCACCTCAACCATCATTTTTCCTCTGTCCCCGGGTTTGGGGAAACAGAGCTGCCCCCACACTACCAACCCATCTGCCTACTACACAAAAGCGGCCCATCCATTGAAGTGAATTATAAAACCCAACTTTCTTAGACCTCCATCTACCTCTTTCCCTTCAGATCAATAGGCCAGTGCCAAAAAATGAAAAACCTTAAACCATACATCCTAACCCAACCATGACCCCCTAACCCCCCTAACCCTAACCCTAAATGAAGCCAGCAGCACCTGATACTGAGACTGATAAACAGATTCTAATCCAGCTGTCTAGCATAAAATAACACCTCTGCTCATGGCCCCGGGAACTAGGGGTGCGGAGGGTGCTGCAGCACCCCCTAACAAAAGGACAAACAACTACAACCATAATTTAAAAAACAAAAACATTTATTTTTAATAAATTGATTATAAATATAAACCTAATCCCTTTAATTAGAAATAAATGTAATACATTTTACAATTTGGTAAGTAAGAGATAAAGACATAATTTGATTAGAATGAATCTGCCGAGGCGCGCTGCGTGCCTCTGATGATCTGATGATCAACCACAGGCTAAAAAGCCTAAAAGATTGGAGGCAGAACACTCAGCAACTGTAACCGAAAGAAGTAGTAACTGCTAGCAACAGACCACCAGGCAGCTAATGTTGTTAGCCAAGCTAGCAGCACCTCTCCACCTCCACACTCCCAGAGCAACCTGCTAGCAACAGACCACCAGGCAGCTAATGTTGTTAGCCAAGCTAGCAGCACCTCTCTACCTCCACACTCCCAGAGCAACCCCGCTAGCAACAGACCACCAGGCAGCTAATGTTGTTAGCCAAGCCATAGAGAAAGTAGGGGAGAGGAGGATGTTAGCAAAGCTGACATCCATCATGGACAACACCTCCCACCCCCTACATGACACTGTGGGGTCTCTGAGCAGCTCCTTCAGCAGCAGACTGATACACCCACGGTGTAGGAAGGAGAGGTACCGCAGGTTCTTCATCCCGGCCGCTGTCAGACTCTACAACACCTGCACTACCTGATCATGTTGTAGTTTCTGTTCCTTTTTATCTCCCATCTACACCACACACTTTCTGTTTATATTTATTATCGGTATTTATATTATTTTATTACAAGTACTTACTTTTCAATATTTATAGTCACAGGTTAATATAATTTATATTGTGCTACTGACTCTTGTTTTATTACTCCAATTACACATTCAATTTAATTTTAACGTCACTTACACTGCAATATTGTTTCTTGTATCATGGCCGCACTTTAAAATATACTTTAAAATACCTTTATTTGACGCCATTCTGCTTACTTTCTACCTTATAATTATTGTTTATTGTTTTGCCTGTATTTCTTGTGTGTTTACTTGTTTGTGTGTTTTTTGCTGTATAGAAGAAAATGCTGCTGCTGTAATAAGGAAATTTCCCCGTTGTGGGATAAATAAAGTATAATCTAATCTAATCTAAGCTAGCAGCACCTCTCTACCTCCACACTCCCAGAGCAACCCCGCTAGCAACAGACCACCAGGCAGCTAATGTTGTTAGCCAAGCTAGCAGCACCTCTCTACCTCCACACTCCCATAGCGACCACGCAACCTGCTAGCAACAGCTAATGTTGTTAGCAAAGCTAGCAGCAGCAGGGCCGCAGCAGAGGGAACTCAGTGCTGCAGCCTCGGGGTCACACTTCTTCTGGTAGCCGTTTTGGAAATGATTTTTTTTTTGGTGTTTTTTGTGTTATGACTGCAGCACAAGGTAAGAATGCTGGTTTATTATTATGCTGCAGCCGTGCAGTAAATTGGCATCAACTCTTCGGGAACAGTTCAACTGAAGGTTTATACGATTTATTGGAGATAATTGTCTTTTTTTAGATGCGTGTAAAGCCTTTCTTATTGGAAAACCAGATTGAGGTTGCACCTATATTTAATTATAATACCGTATTGTTATAACATGATTAGGCACTGTTACGTACTGTTGATATACGGCCCAAAATCTTTATGCCTTAAATTTGCTATGGCTGTGCTACAAAAACCTAAGGCTGCAGTTCTCTATTTCAGTGTTTGTGTCAGGACTGACTGGCTTGCTTCACTTTCATTTGATTTAGTATAATTCTGTGATGTGTTTAGTGGCTCTGTTTTTTAACTAGCAGTAGGTCTATTCTGGGCCATTGTTTGCAGCCGTGTGCCTGTATCCTGCGTTACCCGTGCCTGGTTGGTCCTGTCTTGTATTATGGACTTTATTCTTGTTATTATGCTTGTGTTTATGCGTGTAGCCTACATGTGTTCCCGTTTTATTATTGAAGCCTTGGTACTGTTTTGACAACACAATGTTTTAATAAAGAATATTTACTTGACAGTAGGCCTATGGGTAAAAAGATATTTATATTTGGTTGAATAGCAATAACGGTCTATTATTTACTGGTGTTTCCGGGTCAGTAGCCTATGGCAGGCTAATTGCTGTCTTGGATAGGCTATTTATAATGAATTGAATCTCTATACAGTGAAATAAATTGTAATGGATGCAGTTAGGTGTGTGGTGGTTGACTTTGGCTGAAAACTCCACTGGAAATTTGTCAGCACCCCCAATTCAAAAGATGTTCCTGCGACTCTGCCTCTGCTTGATCCAAATCACATATGGGAAGCAAGAGTTACTTAACAAAGTTGAAACCACACTGGTATAGAGCCTCTCTGACATAGCTCCTGAACAGCCCACTGTCACCAATAGAACCCCCCAAGCCTGCCTCAGACACCAGAACACACCAGCGGCCAGGCTACTACCAACCCCCAGCCTGCCACACAGACACCAGAACACACCAGCAGCCAGGCTACTACAAACGAGGATCCAGAGCAGATTGAGATACACACAGAAATGCAGAAGGACACACAGAGGTCTGCACCCTTACAGCCACAGCCTACCACAGAACAGGGGGTGCCACAGGCGAACCCTGCACCAGAGAGACGCCAAATAGCGGTGACAGCTAGAGCACAGGCACCCGGAAACACAGGGGATTGGTCTCCTAATCCACGGCTGTCCATAGAGGACAACCAGACTCCGCCTTCATCTCCTCTTTTTTCCCTGTCTTCCTCCCCTCTTTGTTCTCCTCCATCCTTTCTATTTCACAGGCACCCAGGGAACAGAGAGCTGCTCGCAGCTCCAGACCCCCAAACAAAACGTTGAACTGTTAAACAGCTCCAACGTGCTGTGAGAATGATAAAACCTGCCTTCCGAGCCCAGGTATTGATCCCTGAGATCAACTTCTCCAGGAGGCTCCCAGACCAGGAACAAGAGAACATCAGACAATTAAACAAGTACATCACTGAAAACCAGAACTTTATTCCAGAGCTGGCCACAACTAACTTTTCCACAGAGAGAGACCACATTCACTGGAACCACCCCACTGTGGGCGTGGTTAATAAAAGTCCTCCTGCACACAGCTGATTGCAGTTGCAGTGTGAGTGCCATGAGAAGCAGCAGAACGTCTCTCGTCTTTTTTTTTCCTCCAAGTTTGGTGCTATGAAAATCGGGTTCACAACGAGAAGCCGCTGTAACATGCTGCTCTGCCAACAGGTTAAGGGCCCAGAGAAACCCAGAGAGAGTTATAGAGCGTGTTCCCACCGGTGTACCGGTGAAGATTAGCATGCTGTTCGCACCATGAGCAGACGGGCTGCAGATACGAGCCACGGTAGCTGCTGGTTGCTGTTTGATGGAGATGAAAAGACTTATGAGTTATGGGAGGTAAGATTCCTGGGCCACCTTTGTTTGCGAGGGTTAAAAGACACTAGAGTCCTTCAAACCATTTGCGATCCGTATCACACAACGTGATGAGACAATATCTTTTGCTGAACTTAAAACAAAGTTACGCAGCAAGAGGACACAGAGAAGATGCAGCAACAGATGACAACGTGATGAAGGTGCAGCAGCAGAGAGCGAGACCCGGTGCAGGTGACCGGGATGCTGAGAGGGCCGCAGTGGACGGGTGTGCTTTAAATGTGTCCTAAAGGGACAACTGGCACATGTGAAAACACCTGTGTGAGTGGAACATGGATGTGTAGAGATGGGCTTTCAAACAATGCACCTTTAGGACATTTTGACATGTCACAGTGGGAAAAGAAAAGTATAAATAAAAATGAATTATGGCTCAACTCCATTTACATTTTTACAGCATAAGGCATTACAAAGTCAAGGAAGTAGGTGGTGATAGTGAAGGGCAAATGAAGCTTTGGTGAAGCACTGAACCACTTATTCTGTCAGGGCTTAACTCTGTCTCGCCCGCATCTTTTTTTTTTGTTTCTTGTTATGTTTTGTCAAGAAGTATTACCCTTTTGGGTCGTCCGTGCATTTCTACATCAGAATCAGAAATACTTTATTAACAAGTCAAATCTCTTTTCTGGGTAGGATACTCGTCAACTGATCTGCGAGTTCATGTGAATGTTTTTGCAAAATCTGAAGAAACTCCCTCCAGATGAGACTCTCATCATCACTGGTCTCCTAAGCCGGAGAATCCCCGGCTTAGGAGACCAGTGCCTTATCCATTAGGCCACTGGGGCTTTAAATTACCCAAGTTCACCAGTTCAGGAGAAATACATATATAGTTCTCGAGACGTAATTAAACGGTAACCTTGACCTTTGACCTCCAAAAATCGAAATCAGTTCATCCGTGACTCCAAGTGGTTATGTATGCCGAATGTGCAAAAAAATCGATGTGACTAATTTTCAGCACGTGCATTCCTCGTTAGTATAGTGGACAGTATCTCCGCCTGTCACGCGGAAGACCGGGGTTCGATTCCCCGACGGGGAGATGTTTTTACCAGCTGCTTAACAATGCTACAAGGCCTTGAGGAAGTCAGCGTTGGACTACTCATGAGGGGAAAGTGGGCCTCGCTCAGGCTGTGTTCAGAATGGGAGGAGAACTCCTGACCCTAAATGGGAATATTGTCAAGCGATGGAAAGAGCACAACTCCTGGACATGAACAACACATCACAAGGTGCAGCAGGAGGTGGGAGAATGCTGGGAGAAGGACTTTCGGTCGGCACCAAGGTGTTTCTGGAAAACCGTTCACCATCTCTGGAGGGGCAAGCGGGGAACCATACAAGCTGTGTACAGTAAGGATGGGACGCTGTTGACCTCAACTCCACAGTGGCAAATCCCCAGGGATTTATGAAATCCGTCCAGAAATGCTGAAAGTTCTGGGTGAGGAGGGGCGGTCTTGGTTGACACGCCTCTTCAACATTGCGTGTCTCCCTTGTAAAGTCTACTGCAAAGTGCTGGAAAGGAGGGTTTCACCAATCATTTAACCTTAGGTTAACGAGGAACAATCTCAGCAAGGTGATTGATGGATGATTTTAGTTAATCCACCAAGCAATGTCATAACAGTTGAGCATAAATGTTCTGTGTGTGAGCGGAGCAACACAAGAAATCTGTATGTGTGTAGGGGAGGGGGGGGCGCTGTGACGACTAGCCTATCACAGAACGCAGACACGCATCATTTGGCTTTTTACTGTGTATTTAATTTACTGTGATAGACAGTTTGTACAGGAGTAAACTTGGAAATGAGGGTCAAGTAATTTAATAGCTAAAGAACAGAACAAACCCTAAAGTCAACCCTAAGATCTTGTTATCCGTAGTCAGACGTATTACCCATTGCCCCACTAGCCCTACGTTCAGAGAGCATAGGGAGTAGCTGGGTTCTCACACCATTCTATGCTAACAGTGTTGATCTTTGTTGGAAAGTGGACAGAAAGCCAGTCAAATCATTGTTGTAGTCCAAAATGTGGGGCCTCCTGCAGGACTTTTATCCTAAGCTGTCCAGTTTCAATCAATGGAAAATGAAGCAGAGGATGGAAAAATCTAGAGCTATGACAGTGAAGCTGCTTTACAAAGCTGCCGTGACCCGGATTCTAACCGGGGTTGCTGCAGCCACAAGAAGGTCAGACGCGTTATCCATTGCTCCACTAGCCCTACATTCAGCATTTGGAATAGCTACGTTCTCACACCATTGGATGCAAACAGTGGTGCTCTTTGTTGGCAAGTGTATAGAAGGCCAGTCAAATGTTTGTTGTTGTCCAAAATTTGCCACTTTTCTTAAAAATGATGCAGAAAAACTAGTCCATGCATTTGTTATTTCTAAGATGGATTACTGCAATTCTTTATTATCAGGCTGCTAGAAAAAGTCCATAAAGACTCTTCAGCTGATCCAGAATGCTGCAGCACAGCTGTGCGTTTACAGAAGAGCGCCTTGTTTTCTTTTAGCTTGGAAAAAGGCTTTAGCTTATGACAAGGTCAAAAGACACTATTGTGTCACTTCAGTTATGTATTGAAGCACATCCTTAGAGCTAATGGCCCTCATTTATCAACCTAACGTAGAAACTAAGTAAGGCTGCAGCTGTGACACGGTTCTGGATGGGATTGATTGTGCAAAGTCAACACAAACAAAGAAATGTGTTTCCGCCCTGTTCTGCAGAACTTTCATGTGTTAGGCAAACGTGATAACCACTACACTACGGAAACTGATGAAAGCCTTCCCATCGGGAAATCAAACCCCAGTCTTCTGTGTGATGAGAACCTACTCCCTTAATGCTGGTTACAATATTCTAAAATCAACAATGCCAGAGAAAAATGACAAAGAGTGATAACATTTTTTAATAAAGTATTGGCTTTTGCCATGCGAAAGTCTGTCACTAAGTGGAGAGATGTTACGTGCAGGTAGTGTGGCCGAGTGGTTACATAGCTGGAAGGCAACTAATGTGATGACTTGGAGTTCTATCAGATGTCATAAGAGACATTTTGGTAGACTCCTTGCTGACTCTGCTGTTTATATCTGTACTGGCAAGGCCCTGTTTTTAAATGACCACCCAATCGTAAATGTTCAATGTGAAATATTCATGGCCAAAATTGTCGGTAACTGCGTCTCATGTCGGCCGTCACGGTAGAGATACGCTACCTATACCATCCAAAGACTGAGACTGTAGGTATATGTTATATGCCCGTATATGAAAACGGTAAAGGGAAGGACCGGAGTATAACTTAAACGTTAATATTAAACACCCACAATATCAAGGTTTGCTTACACAAACCTCATGAAGCACAATCAGATGATTATTTTCGCTTTTATCGCTTTTTAAATCTGCTCTTAGCCTGAAGCTGCACGCTGTGTCTGCCACTCCGTGTTGTGTTTGGATTAGGCTAACGGTAGGCTAACGGTAACTCAGGCACGCACCTACCTAGGGCTCCGTTATGTAGAATCATAGGTAAATGATTGCTGTTAGGGCACATTCAGCACCTTTACCAACATGATTTCACATGTTGTCTTTATGTTAACACATTGACAAGATTAGAAAACATGCTTACAGTAAGTTAGGAGTAAAGTGGGCTAGCTAACGCTAGTCTACAAGCCCAGGCAGCAGGAAGGTGAAGCTACGATTAAACTGTCAATAAACATTAGTCAACCTGTTTATTAAATGCCTACAAACTAACACATAAGTCTAACAAGACTAACACTGAATTCACCATGCATTTAACTTGAGAGCTAGCTATAACGTTAGCTTAACATCTGTTACAATCAAGTTAATTTACTACACATCTAAGCTAGTCGCTTTAACGTTAGCTAATGTTAATTTATCAAAACACAAGCAGATAGCATTGACTAGTGTTAACAGAATCCTGTTAAAGTAAAAAATATAACACACCAATGATTATAAATTGTTGTTGTTTTCAGTCTGAATGGCCAAGGACATTAGACCTGTAAGCCTACTTTAAACTAGATGTGGAAAGGTGATTTTTTTTCACCTGTGCTGTGTCTTAAAACCAGGTTCCACTGAGATTTGAACTCAGATTGCTGGATTCAGAGTCCAGAGTGCTAACCATTACACCATGGAACCTCCTAAAGTGTTGCAGGGGTTTGCTTGGCAGTTTCTTTCATAATATCCACATGTATAACATTGAAGGCACAAAACAATCACAACAAAGATGAAAAAGCAACAATTACTGGCCAACTTCAAGTCATTTAGTTAGCGAAGCGTTCAGAGGATGTGGGAAAAGGCAAATCAAGAACAGGTTTTAAAGGACTTGCCTCAGACAGTAAATACAGCAGTAGATATGTCTACTGTGGACAAACAGATGGTAACTTTACATGTGTTGACAATAAAGATGCTCACAAAACGCTGTATTTGCAATTGCGTACATTCATGTCCTCCTACATACAATTAACTGCTAAGCTCTTTATTCCCAACATCACGTCTCAGTCGGAAACACTTGTCAGAAGTGGGATTTGAACCCACGCCTCCAGTGGAGACTGCGACCTGAACGCAGCGCCTTGGACCGCTCGGCCATCCTGACTGCTCCAACAGATGTTCAGTAGGACCTGTCTCAAAAATGATAATATAGTGAATCAACTATGTCATGATATAGTAGGTTCTCAGTCATCCAGGTCATAGTTAACAAGGGAAGTCTTGACAATGGCAATACATTGCTGTGGATGTGAAGGCATCTTATTGACTTTGTACCCCAATGTGCAATACAGGCTAAATCCTATGGTGGGAATCAAGATCCTCCAATGTTTCTGTCCACAATGTCCACCTGAATCCAGAAATGTCCCTGCCAGATGGGAAATAGACTGACAATCGGGTCTGTTTGCAATGCATATGTGTATATATACACACACACACACACACACACACACACACGGTGTGTTGTATGCTATATCTGTTTCAGTTATCACCGTTTTGAATGTCATTAATGTTCAGAAAAACATTTATAACAAAATTCTGTCTTTATTGCCTAATAAATTAAACATAACAGGCAAAAACATTACATTAAATATATTGTATTACATAACCATTGTCAACTATTAGAACCATAACTTACATGTCACAAACATAAAAAGGCTTCAAATGTATAAAACTAAAAAAAAACACAAGACCACAAACAAACAAATTAACTACAGTTAATAACAATATACAAGTGCATGAACAGGAATTAATTCTTAATATATATAGTCTGTGCAGAATCGATCCCCGGCGATCGGCGCCCGTTGCATGCTGGGTAGATTTGTGTCCGACTTGATCCCGACTTGCTCTGACGTCATGCACACGTGGGCAACGGACATCTCACGAGAGCAAGGCGGCCGCAGTTCTGAGACGCAGGCAGCGCAGTTGCTTTTCACCAACTGCAAGAGCCAGGCGGACCCAGAGCATGCTGGGAAACGACGGCTTCTCAGCTGATTTAACACCTGATTGGTTTACAACATGATGACGTTTCATATAAACGTTTTATTGTTCATGAATCGGACGGATTTTAATTGTTATTTGTCTGATTTAAAGACTTATTCTGTACAGAACACACGTTGTGTGGCTGATAGTGATGTTAAGAAGTCAGAGAGACTAAATCTGTTCAGATCACTGATCATCTCCAGTCTGTTGTTAATAAAAATCAGCAACAGATTGCATGTAAAACATTCTGAGAGCTACTCTGTCATAATTAAAACAACTAGAGAGTGTGTACCAGCTGATATGTGGATCTGATTATATTTTATTAAATCTGAATCGCACCACAGTGTTTTTGTCACTTCCTGTCCAGCCTGAAGGCGGCTGGAATCGGATGTAAACTGTCTGACATTACCGCAGCTTTTGTCCCCCGCTGCTGCTCTCGTCTACTTTACAGGCGAGGCGCAGTTCATCTCTAACGAGCCTAATGTTGTAGTCCAAAATGTGGGGCCTCCTGCAGGACTTTTATCCTAAGCTGTCCAGTTTCAATCAATGTAAAATGAAGCAGAGGATGGAAAAATCTAGAGCTATGACAGTGAAGCTGCTTTACAAAGCTGCCGTGACCCGGATTCTAACCGGGGTTGCTGCAGCCACAACGCAGAGTACTAACCACTATACGATCACGGCCACTTGGTAACAGTAGGGCCTTGTTGTTGTCATAGCATAGTTGGAACTCTGAATAGCGACTATACTGATATTTTCCCGGTTTCCCTAATTGTTGACTAACAAAAGAAAATGTCATGGATGGTTTATCTAGCACTGCTGATTCTGTCCTTCAGGGACAAACTTGTTTTTTCAAGGAAAGATGATTAGCAAGCAAAAACAGAAAAACAACAGCAAAAGCTTGATGACTGCTGTAGTTGTCTGACACTGAGAGGCTTAGATGAATTTACACACATGTTGAAACAATATTTCCTCATCATTTGGCTCTTTATACATGTAAATTTACTTTGATAGCCAGTTTGTAAAGGGGTAAAGTTGGAAATGACTAACAATGGATTTAGTAGCTAAATAGCAGCTCGACCTAGCCAGGAGTCGAACCTAGAATCTTCTGATCCGTAGTCAGACGCATTATCCATTGCGCCACTAGCTCTACATTCAGCAATCGTCTCGCCCATTTCAAGACAACCTGACCCACTTCCAGGTTAAATCCTGCCCACTTCCTGGTTAGGCCCCGCCCAGTCCGAGTACAGATACAGATACAGATAATGCTGTACTCGCTCATCCCTAGTTGTTACTCATCAATTAGGGAAACCTAGAAAATAGCAGCATATTTGTGATTCCGATTTCCGACTATGCTATCACAACAATGCAGCGATTTTAATACCAAATGGCAAATTTTGGACTACAACAGACATTTGACTGGCCTTCTATACACTTGCCAACAAAGAGCACCACTGTTTGCATACAATGGTGTGAGAACGTAGCTATTCCAAATGCTGAATGTAGGACTAGTGGCGCAATGGATAACGCGTCTGACTACGGATCAGAAGATTCTAGGTTCAACTCCTGGCTAGCTCGCGCTGCTATTTAGCTACTAAATCCATTGGTTGTCATTACCAACTTTACCCCTTTACAAACTGGCTATCAAAGTAAATTTACATGTATAAAGAGCCAAATGATGAGTACATATTGTTTCAACATGTGTGTAAATTCATCTAAGCCTCAGTGTCAGTCAACTACAGCAATCATCAAGCTTTTTGTGTTTTTGCTTGGCCCCTAATGAGAATGTGATACGATACAGTGCTTGCAAAAACACAAAATCAGTCATTTTATTAGCCGATAATCTCTGAGCTAGCTACTGAATGTTTTTTTGATACTATTAACACTACGATGGAACTAAATCGGACACTATTTAAGTCACAGTAATAACCAATTTGACACGATGTTCTAACATTCAGCAATTGTATATGGAGTGTGACACAACCACCTCCGATTGGCCAAATCTCCATTTCTGTTAACCCTTTCCTTGGCGGGGTTAGAGGTGCATAGCATGTTAAGCCCGTTTCAAGCACTTTGAACTAGGGCTGCACTTAATTACAATTGCATCGAAATAGCAATATGAACTAGTGAGATATCCAAATCGCAGGCAGGTGCAGTATTCATTGATGGCAAAATGTGCCAAACCATTCTCAAGTATTGTGGTGCTGCAGAGATGTCCCGGCCAACAAATCCTACCCTACATATCCTAGTACAGACCCTCGCAAAATCACATTTAAATTTATACTATTTATTGATCCCAGTGGGGAAATAATTTATACTCCATTAGTAATCACTACACACATGCTCAAGATCTAATCATGCTCATGATATAATTTCTTTCAATGTTTAATATAAAGGACCATTCCCTCCAATAATCACATATTTCATATAACACTTCCCCAAAATTTTAAATCAATTATGCAAGCATTTTAACATGTCAGTTATTCCCATTTTCTCACTGCAGTCTAGACCTTCCTTTGTAACCACGTAAGCACTAACTATATACAGCACTCAACATTTATAGATTGATTTCAGTCTCAAACCCTCAGGCTGGGTCCAACCTAGCAGCTCAAGGATCCTGCGCTATGTCAAGTTTGCAACACAGTTTGAGCGATTGTAGGTACATACATGTTCATGTAGTCTCAATGACCAGTCAAAAGCTTTTAAGATACAAAATTTATTGAAGTTTACATTTAAAACCTCGTCCCAAATCAGAGTCACTTTAGTGTTAATGACCCTCTGGCTCCTGTTGAGAAAAATTACACAGAATGACACAAGACCAATTACCAAAACTTCAGGTAACCAAATGACAAAGTTCAGATTAACAAACTTACCTCTTGTATCATTTACAAGGCCCAGATGCTGTCATTGAGACATCGTTTAAAAAGCTGGACGCTGTTGTTGAGACATCATTTAAAAAGTCAGATAATTTCTTTGAGACATCGTTTAAAAAGTTGGATACTTCCTTTGAGACATTGGTTAGAAAGCCGGATACTTTCTTTGGGACATCGTTTGGAAAGCCAGATACATTTACTGTACTGATGTACTGAGCAGAAGGCCGGAAAGCAGGTTCCATTGAAAAGCATCTTTGGGTGCATCTGGTAAAGGCCGCTGGTGTTTGAAGCGCTGTAGTGGGCGTAATGGTTACTTCCTTTGAGACGTAGTTTGGATAGCTGGAAGCTTTGATGTACTGAGCAGAAGGCCGGAAAGCAGGTCTCATTGAAAGACATCGTCGGGTGCATCTGGTAGTTGACACTGGTGTTTGAAGCACTGTAGTGGGCTTAATAGCATCTTCCTTTGAGACACTGCTCAGGATGCTAGTGACTGTGCCCGAGACACTAGAGACTGTGCCTGGAACACTAGTTGTGCTTGAGACACTGCCTGGAACGCTAGTGTGGGGGCTGGAGAGGTTTCCTGGAATGCTAGCAATGGGGTTAGAGACATTGCCTGGAACACTAGCAACAGTGCTCGGCACACTAGCGGTGCTTGATATGCTAGCAAGGGTGCCTTGAATGCTAGTGGTGCCTGACACAGGGCCTGGAACACTGGAGACTGTGCCTGGAATGCTAGAGAAGTTTCCAATGACTGTGCTGGAGACACTGCCTGGAACACTAGCGATGGGGCTAGAGACGTTGCCTGGAACACTGGAGACTGTGCCTGGAATTCTAATGATGGGGCTGGAGAAGTTTCCTGGAATGCTAGAGATTGTGCTTGATACAGTGCCCGGAACTGTAATGACTGTGCTCGATTTGCTAGCAAGGGTTCCTGGAATGCTAGTGGTGCCTGAAACTCTAGAGACTGTGCCTGGAATGCTAGAGATGTTGCCAATGACTGTGCTTGAGACACTGCCTGGAACGCTAGCAATGGGGCACGAGTTCTTTCCTGGAATGCTAGCGGTGCTTGATACAGTGCCCGGAATGCTAGTGACTGTGCCCGAAACTGTAGTGATTGTGCTTGATATGCTAGCAACGGTGCCTGACACATGGCCTTGAACATTGGAGCCAGTGATTGGAATGCTAGAGATGTTGCTAGCAACAGTGCTTGATATGCTAGCAACGGTACCTGAAACGCTAGAGACTGTGCCTGGAATGCTAGAGATGTTAATGACGGTGCTTGAGACATTGCCTGGTACGCTAGTGACAGTGCGTGGAATGCTAGAGCTGTTGCCTGATACAGTGCCTTGAACGCTAGATACTGTGCTCAACACGGTGCCCGGAACGCTGGAGACTGTGTCTGAAATGCTAGAGATGTTGCTAGTGACGGTGCCTGGAACACTAGTGGTGCTCAAGATGTTGCCTGGAATGCTAGAGATGTTGCTCAACATGCTAGCAACAGTGCTAGAGACTGTTCCAGAAACACTAGCGCTTGAGACATTGTTTGGAAAGCTGGATATACTGATTTACTCAGCAGGTTCAGTTGAACCATGTCTTTGAGTGGACAAAGTTTGAAGCACTGTAGTGGGCTTGATGGTGGGACCCAGTAGACCTAGAGAGACCAGACAGAAGTTGGCATTTGATATACTAATGATGCTTCAGTTCAACAGGTAAACCACCAACCTTCAGTGGAGCGTGCAGAACTAACAATACGCCCGACACCAGCTGTGTCAGACTGAAACCTGTATACTGAGAGTAGTCCAGCCAGAGCATATGTACACTGGATTGTCACCCTGCAAGACAAGAAAATAGGGTTGTTTGCATTAAATTGAGGTAGTTTTCTTGCCAAAATTGTTGGGTTGAAAATATACCTGTCAAAATCATAGCTGGCGTCAGTTGGTGCATTCAAATCCTTGCTGAAGAAGATCTGGTTTTTGTAAGTCACAAACTCCTTGTCAAGCTGGAGAAACCAAGCATAACATTTGGTTGCCCATATTGCCAGATATAAAATATTAAATTAGTTTTTTTTACATAAGTAATCAGTAGTACTTTGACTGTGGATCCACAGCTGTTGAGTGGAAACGAGAAGAGAGCCCTGGTGCCGTCCATCTCTTTAGGACGACAGTTTTTGTCTACTAGGTTAATTCTAGCAGGAACTCCTTCACTTGTGATGGCCATAGACAAGTCAGCCACCACCGTTATCCTGCCATCAGCTGCACACACTATAGAGAAGAGTTTTAGCACTTGTGTCAACTATTTGGGGATCTTGATTTAAAAAAAAAAAAAATCTCCTTACCAATGAGTTCAGTAGCAGAGAACTGACAAGTCTTGACAGTGTTAATTTGGACCTCAGTTTCATGATTCTTCATGAGCAGCTCAAAAGAGCCGAAGAAGTCCTTTAAAGTAATGTTCTAAAAAAGAAAGCATATTGATAGAAGTCCATGTATAAAACCTCCCATTAAACCATGTGTAGTGTTGATGCTTCCAGTTAGTCTCATCTCACCTTGTACTTGTAGCCATGAGTGAAGAGCGGCACTTTGAGCAGCAGTCTCTGGCTATTGTTGCTCATGATGTAGCCGTGCTTAGTTGCCAGCTCTGATGTCAGCAGCTCTGAGCCTATACTGATCTCCCACAGGGGGTCAATAGGCCGGTGGTCCAGTTTAAAGCTGATGCCAGACTCAGAACAGACAGCATCAAAGGCTGGAGGACCTGTGAAGACAACACAATAGAGTTACTCTGCTTCATATACTAGTATAATTTACCAG
The DNA here is from genome assembly GCA_013375575.1 of Percina caprodes. Taxonomy (NCBI): domain Eukaryota; kingdom Metazoa; phylum Chordata; class Actinopteri; order Perciformes; family Percidae; genus Percina; species Percina caprodes. Next base: position 250,728 of record JABXJD010000115.1, read on the forward strand.
GTCTAAAAATAAGGGACTTACAGGCATCGGTTACCGCCACTACTGATGCGAGTTGGTAAAGGGCTCATTTTCAGGCAGAACAGTCAGGGTGTAGTTGATGTCAAGCCTGTGCTGAATTGTTGCATCTTTGATTAACTAAAAAGACAGAAAATATGTTGATTCAAGCTAGATAAAGTCTTTGTACAAACCAGCATGACATCTGGAGATACAACCAGACAAATGCAAAGACCTTTTACCTGCTGCATGACAACAGGGTCATCCAAAGGCACCTTCAGAATGTAGCCATGAGTGTGGTTGGGAACAACAACTTTTGTGATGTTGTGGCTGCTTGTATTTGTAAAGGGAACTGTAAATTCCTGTCCGTTCAAATGAACTGCAACCAACTCAACGTCTTCAGGGATGCCCCCGAGGTAGACCGTGAATGTGCGCTCCTCAGAAACAGTTCCTGAAACGACAAGTCCATCAGATTCTAGTTTCAACTGGGCAAGTGCCTTGTGATGGCTGAATGAAGCTTTGGAACCAGTGTCTTATTTTCCAAGTCTACTAGATAGAACTCTAGTCAAGTAGAGAAAATACTTATTGCAACGCCTTTGGCATTTCTTAGGTGCGCCATCTAGTAGGCTCAGAAACTGACACTGGTTCATGAAGCTTCAGCCATCTCTACAAGTGCCTGGTTAGACTTACTGTTTTCAGTGAAAATAGGGCATGGCAGCAGGGGAGTGGCCAGTGTCCTGTAGATGCGAAGTCTGGTATCACCATGACCCTCATCCACTGAGATTTGCTCCAAGTAGAGATTAAAGATGGAGAACTTGTAGAGGTTCCCAGACACAATGCTCTGTGAAAGAAACCAATTTCTCAGGAAATTTAAATTTCAACTGGATCAGAAGTCCTCCACATTTAAAACATGTTTAAAAATAAGCCCTGCCTCCTGACCTTCCTGTATACTCCTTCAGCATTATAGGGGATGCTGATCTTGACTGTGGAGTTGTGCTGCTTTACAATGTAGCCCCTCTTCTCTGCAACTGGCTGTGCCACAAGTTCACCATTGACTCCCATGTTGACCTGCATCCGGTTTAGAGCCGACACCCATGGATGCAGCACCTCAGAAGTCTCCCACATAATGTAGCTACTGTTTTCATATGATCCTTTGTCTGAGATATATTACACCAGTATTAGTTTTGTTTGCTGCATGTCAAGGAAAGAATTTTTTTTTTAAAGCATAAAAGATGGTAATACTGACGCATGGAGCAAGCTGCCACCAGGTCAACCACGACTGAAACCCAGCCTAGTCTGGACAATAGTGTTGCATGGACCACCTCTACTGGAACACCATTCACCTGGGGGGGCAACACAATAAACCTGCTTTGTACTAATGCTTTACTGTACAAAACATACTGGAATTCCAAAAAAAAAACTAGATGTAAACACTTCAGTGGTTTACCTCAGTGCTGTATGATTCAGGTTGTCCATACGGAGCACGAAATACAAGCCTTCCATCTGTCAAGTCAAATGTATAGCCGTGCGTCTTAGCCGTGTTAAGGCTAATGGGCAACGCCCCCGGCTGCGCCCTCTGAAACATCACCTGCCAATCTGAAGTGGCTGAGGCATAGGCCTGAATAAAGTCCATTGTTAAACCGCCATTTAATTGTATATACAAGTTTGATGCATGTTATCCAACTGCAAATGACAAATTTCACACATTTCCCGGAAGACATGTCAAACATACCGTTTTAAAAATAGCATTCCAGTCATCCTTCTTTGTCCCTTTTGGACAGGTCATATCACTCCTCACAGACACCTAAGAAACTAGGGTTAGTTAAAGTTTGGAAATTGCACACATTTTACATAACATGCAACCAAGCTTACTTCCATGTAGTTGACCTCACAGGTGACCTCTCTAGGAGACCAGGGAAGAGGGGGAGAACAGGTTTTGTTCAAAGCATAGGTGACTTCCTTTCCGTTGTGCGTCACAGTCAGGTTGAAGTTGAATGTGAATACTTTATCCTTCTGAAATATCCAGTCAAAAAAAAAGGTGTATAAAAACCCAGTGTTCCTGAAACAAGGCTAGACATATTTTTTGCATAAATAACCCAAAACTGTTTGGTATGCCATTTGTACAGACCTTGTTGTCAGTGTGGCAGCTGAAGTAAGAGGCTCGAAGCTCCACATGTTCCAATGCAGGGACAACACCGACACTGTAGCCACACTTTGCTGCATACTCCTTAGTGATGGGGTACACACCTGTCTCATCTGAAAAACAAATCCCTAGTTTTGTCTGCTCAAACAAAGTTCACTCTATTCAGTGAAATACTTGGGTTTAATTGGTCAGATTTACTAAATGTAAAAACCTGCCAGGCAAGTCCTAAGATAATTTAGGAAATAAGGTTAAATAGCCACTGTAGTTCAATAATGAGAACTCATGGTTTCTGAGCCCTAGCTTGTAACGCTGTGCAGGACTTACCAACCGCCTCAAAGGAAGGTTTATTCCCAGTGTCGAAGAGATCAACAGCTATCATGAAGTAACGATCACGACACTCCATATGAACTCCTGCATGAACAAATGGGTTTATATTGAAATATATGCGCTAAGGACTAAGAGGCATGTGTTTATGTAGACATTTTAGTTCTTACCATTGGGAATATGATCACATTTTGCAGTTGTCCACACAGACAGGAGCAAGGTCACACTGTTAAGTGAAATGAATGGATTCAAAACAAATTGAAACCATAAGGTGCACTAATGGCAACCAACAGCTTGTAAATTGACGTGACCCTGCGACTTACCTGAGGTAACACCCAAAAGCCATAGCCACTGATGTTGGCAGTGTCTAAAGCTAGCCTAGCTGCTAGCAAACTACACCTGCTAACCAACACAAGCTAAAATGACCCACTTGCTTGTATATCCTGGCCTAACTGGCACGATGTGCTGCTGTCTGCTACACACCAGGTTTTATAAGTCTACCCTGAGAGTCAAAGGCCACTCTAATCAACTGATTGAAAGAACCCTTGAATGCTAATGAGCCACATATGTGGATGTAACACCTAAGGGCCTCTGATTGGTCGGTGAATAGCCTGACTTTTTAAAAACTGGTGTGCAGCAGACAGCAGTTTGGCCAGAATGTACTGAATGTACTGAATGTAATGAAGTTCCTGGTTTTAATTTGACTCTTTATATAAACGATATTGATATTATGAGCAGCAAATTTACTAATAAGCACATTAGAAAACGTTTTCTAAATTTAAAGAAAATAACAAATTTAATTTAATTATTGGTAGTATTACCCTGCACATAATTTATTGGCCAACAGAGAACGGTGTTGTCTTTCAAATGGACATGAAGCTACCACTAAAGAGAAACTTAGATAGATAGATAGATAGATAGATAGATAGATAGATAGATAGATAGATAGATAGATAGATAGATAGATAGTAATAACCAATTTGACACAATGTTCTAACATTCAGCAATTTTATTGGCGGGAGTGTGACACAACCACCTCCGATTGGCCAAATCTCCATTTCTGTTAACCCTTTCCTTGACGGGGTTACAGGTGCATAGCACGTTAAGCCTGTTTCAAGCACTTTGAACTAGGACAATTAATCGCAATTGTATCGAAATCGCAATATGGACTAGTGTGACATCCAAATCGCGGGGAGTGCAATATTTGTAATTGGCAAAATATGTGTCAAACCATTCTGAATGAAGTATTGTGGTGCTGCAGAGCAACCCATAAACAAAGGCAAGAGAAGCTAACAGATGCCATAGCGACGTGGAGAGCTACAGACTGCAGGCCCATTAGGGGGGTGGAGGACGTGGAGAGCTACAGACTGCAGGCCCATTAGGGTTGTGGAGGACATCGGTCTGAGAATCGCAACAATGACGGCAGGTATGAGAGTCCCTCAAGACGCACCATCACAAGAAAAATACACGAGTTGTATGAAAAGGAGAGGACTACTGGACTCACTGGGGACTACTGGTATCACTGGGGACTATTGGACTCACTGGGGACTACTGGACTCACTGGGGACTACTGGACTCACTGGGTAACCAGAATTATCTCGGAGTTACAGTGCATTATACTGATGAAAAGTGGGCGCTGCATTCACGTGCTCTGACTGGAATGAAAACAGAGGAGAGACATTATGCTGAGACATTATGCTGAGACATTATGCTGAGACATGCGCGGGACACTTTATTGAAGTTGCACAGCAGTGAAATGTGTCAAACAAAGTCACCGCAGTTAGCGCAGATAGTACGAATAGATATGAAATCTGATTGCTGCTGCAAGCCTTCTGCCTTCTGATCATGTCCCTGCTTTGGTCTCCAGCGTTCTGTCACAGTGTCTCTGCTTTACAGCGCATTGGACGGTGTCCCTCAGAGTTAGAGCAACAACAGATGAACGTGGACAATAAGAAGGAGTCGCTTAGCAACACGTTCTAACCAGATGGAATTCAACTTCATTGTTTAAGTTGAGATGTACACTAAATATTTTATTTAACTGCTACTTTATGAACAAAATGCTGGTAAGTTTTTGCAGAACAAATGTTGCGGCACTTTTGTTCATATGGCAGAACATTTAAAAAAAAATTGCACTACATACACTACTTTTGAATTCATTATTTGATTTTGCGATTAATCGCGATTAATCAGGGAAATTATGCGACGCGTAATATATATACATACACACACACACACATATATATATATATATATATAGTTATATATATATGTATATATATATTATTTATAGATAAGTATACATATATATATACACATATATGCATGTGTATATATATAGATATATATATCTATATATAATATTATTATATTGAGAATGTGCTGCCTGACCTCCGCCACCAGATGGCGCCCATATCTATATATAATATATATCATATTGAGAATGTGCTGCCTGATCTCCACCACCAGATGGCGCCCGTGCAGAGTCCAGCATTTATCTCCGTCCCCATTCAGCCAATCCCCGATCTGCGTTTTGCAGATTCGGCCTCTGCCTCTAGAGGGCAGTAGCAAAGATTCTACAGCAGATGTGCTACCTATATGCTAAAATATCCAATGACTGAGGAAGCCTAGTGACCAGTCCATAGCAACCAGTACATGTGTTGAATTTGTTATTACCCGTGCTTTGTTGGAGGGTCTCAATATTATATTGTTTTTATTTTACGTGAATACTAGTCTACTAGAGGAGTAACTTAGTATTTGAAGTAATGCAGTAATGCAGGAAGTGTACATTTAGTTTCCATGCTTATTGTGTTTCAATAACAATGTTAGTGAGGAAATCTACTGAAATGGCTCCATAACAGTGGAGTGGGATGTGGAAGATCAGAAAGCAAAGGTAATGGATGCAATGTTGATACTGTCAAAAGTTAAATATAATGTAAATGTATAACTGTTACGCTCTCAACAAAAGGAAATCATGACAGTGGTAAATTCTATCTTTGTTGATATCTGCCATAATGAAAGAATCTTTGGCCTACAATTGATAAAGACTCAAAATGTATCTCATTCATTTAAGAAACTGTTTAATAATTAAATCCCCACAATGTTGTTCATCTTAATTTTGTGTCACTATTTAATGCAATGTCTAATTGCTATGTCCCCTTCATTACATTTTGCTGTACTTCTTCAGCACTACAACCCTCTTTATCTGATAAATCCAATTCTTTATCCACCAGCTGATCTCTAACAGTTCTGAGACTATACTGTGTGCTGAATCCAAATGAACCTTTAGTCCATATGAGGGCCGAGCCTGGCTATCAATCTGGTGCATTAATGTCACTAGGAAGCATACCAGTAGAAATATATATATATATATATATATATATATATATATATATATATATATATATATATATATATATATATATATATATATTTATATATTTATATATTATATATATATAAATCCTAAGACTGCAGCTATGGCACGGTTCTGGATGGGATCATACCTCAGAAGATTGAAGACCTTACCCTCTGATCTTAAAGTACCTGGGTCTGTAATCCTGCCACCAGCCTATGCTTTTATCCAGACCTTTTTAAAACGTTTTAACCTCGAGCAAGAAGAAGTGGATGTTTTAACAAATCGTCTCTCTCATTTCAGATGAATAAATAACCGTTTTTTCGGACCAAAATGAGCCGACGCCCGCTGGAACTGTGGAGATACTAACGGAGATATTTCGGAGAAAGTCTGGAGACAGAAACGGAGACGCTTCGCTGAGTTTTGTGTGTTTGTGTCGACTTCAAAGAAACTTGTAAGAAAGTGTGTTTTCACCGCCGAGTGAACACGTACATGTCAATCAGCAGACTAACTGTCTAAGTTACCGTACAGTTCCTCTACGAAGAGGAGAAAACTCTTCCTCCTCCATGTTAACTTACAAATACTTTATTACACCTATGGATTGGATTTGATTTATGAATAATTTAGACTTTATTTTTAACTTTAGCATGGCCTATTCTGATTGGCTGAGTGGCTCGTTGGTCTAGGGGTATGATTATCGCTTAGGGTGCGAGAGGTCCGGGGTTCAAATCCCGGACGAGCCCAAAGGACAAAACATTGTTAAGCGGAGCGTTTAAAGTCCTGCTTTGAATCAGGTCCAGGTCAAGAAGTTCCCGAGACACAAAATAACCAATCCCAGAAAAAGTTATTTATTTATTTTTTGTCATAATATGGGCACTTTAAAGGAACACACCGACTATTGGGACTTTAGCTCTCCCATCGATAGTACAGACCGGACAAAGTGGATCCCCTGCAGCTATGGTAAGTGTTCCGTTATGTTTTCAGAGGACTAACTACTGTAACATCTTCCAAAATGTCTAACTCCTCGTCTGTGTATTCTGGCTCAAAAATATACTTTCAAGATCTTGGTTAATAAACTGAAGTCCCAATCAGTCGGTGTGTTCCTTTAATGCTTACAGTAGGCCGAGGCTAGATAATCAAAATCCTTGTGGAGAAAACAAATGGAATTCTGGTTTAGTTATGTTGTCAGTTGAGAAGCCAGCCACAGGGTGCTGCAGTTGCCTAGCAACGGTGCTAAGCTGCAGCCATTGGTTGGCTGTGCTGGGTTTTGACCTATGACATCAGATTCTAAAAGGGCTTTGATCCTTTTTGATGTGATGCGTGACAACTTTCTTTAGCATATAGACCCCTATAAGTTAAAGTCACTCCTATTTCTGTCCGTAGAGTTGAAGCAAGGTTATTTGGAGACCAGATCATAATTTGAGGGGAGGATTCCAGATTGGTCCATTTGAGCTTTCATTTTCTCAAAGGCAGAGCAGGATACCCAGGGCTTGGTTTACATGTAACGCCATTTCTAACCACTGGGGGACCAAAGGCAGGCTGGGGGAACTCATATAAAAGACCTCATGAAGTGACATTTTCATGCCATGGGACAGGTAACCTCTCCTTGAGAGAGTGTCTGTGTGTATTTGTATTGTACTGCCAAAAATTTTAAAAAAGGGCAATAAAGTGCAATTTGTTTACCTTGTTATGAGTGCAAGCCTTTTTCCCAGCTAAAAGAAAACAAGGTGCTCTTCTGAAAATTCTAAATCTAAATCCAATGTGTCCTTCTCCTCCTCGGTAGCTTCACTCGGCCTGGCAGTGGTGTATCCAGGGTCCGCAGCCACCCTGGCATAGTTCTGGTGTCTGGTTCTCAGGCTGCTGATAATCACATCATGTTGCTGGAGGTCAGCAACTCGAGGCTCCAGAAAAGCAAATTTTCGGTCCTTTTCCACATTTTGCCTCTTTAGCGTTTGTATTTCACTCATCAGATCCTTGATTTTCTTCTGTTGCACAGCAACAGTTGAAATCTCCACCGATAACTAGAGATTTCTTGATCTCCTCAACCTCATCAGGTAGGATTGCATTTTTCTTAGACGGGATATTCTCGTGGGCCTGGTGGTAGCTGGCTGCTCCTGGGCCTTGTGGACAGCAATCAGGCGGTAGAACCAGGGTATTGAAGACCCGTCCATGCAACCAATGGACATGATCAAAACCTGTTAGCAGGTGAAAAACACCCCAGATGGGACTCAAACCCACAATTCCTGGCTTAGGAGGCCAGTGCCTTATCCATTAGGCCACTGGGGCTTCACATCACTCATTTTCACCAGTTCAGGAGAAATACATATACAGTTCTGGAGACGTAATGAAACAGTAACCTTGACCTTTGACCTCCAAAATCAAAATCAGTTCATCCGTTAATCCAAGTGGTTATGTATGCCAAATTTAAAGTGATTCCCTCTAGGCGTTCAGAGATATTGCATTCACAAGAATCGGATGGACAGACATGAGGACACAGTCACCTTGACCTTTGATCTCCAAAATCTCATCAATTTATCTGCAGTTCATGTACAGCTGGTTAGAACGGTGAACTGTGTCGTAACATCTCAGACCGGGCTGTGGAAGCGCAGAGACGGATGGATGCCATCAGGGCCCGGTTGGTGGACCTGCTTCGTGCAACCACCGGACTGACAATGAAGGTAGAGGAACTGTTGAGATCAATACATGAATTGGGCAGACGGATGACGCTGAGGATGAGAGAGTTTGACGGACATTGATTCGGACAAAGGCCACCGAATCAACCTAAATTGGATTTAGACTGACTTTTTTGCTCCTTCAGATGGCGCAGCGCCCGGTCTCCGCCTTCAGACGGGGGGCCTCCAAAGACCAACTGCTTTCGCAGTGCCCGGTCTCCGCCTTCAGACGGGGGGCCTCCAAAGACCAACTGCTTTCGCAGCGCCTGGTCTCCGTCTTCAGACGGGGGGGGGCCTCCAACAGAACATGGTTTCTACTTATAAACTCCTCTAGGGACGTTCCGTGACCTCACTCATGATGTCATCGTGAACTCACAGCTGATTGGCCATTAGTTATTTTGATGTGTTATAGAATGCTGTGATGTCATATAACATAGACAATTCCAATCTATAAGACCTGTCTAATTTTATTTTTTATTTTTGAGGGATGAAAACTAAATTATATTTAAAAATATACAGTTATGAGAGTACACACATCACACTATAAATGTGTAAATTTAATTAAGGGAATAATGGTTCATAACTTAAGAACTTTTGTTTATGAAGAGAAATGTACCTACTAAAAAATAGAATTCCATTGCTAGGCAACAGCCTGGTCGATTGTTAACTTCCTGTCATTTGATTTCATTTACATACACAGCGACAGGAAATCAACTAGGGACCATATAGTATAGCACGTTTATGTTTACAGCTGTGAAAAGGTCCGGGTGTCATGTGACTTACCTGTTTATGCCGCCATTTTGGCAGGAAAGTAAGTGGCAAAAAAATTTCTAAAACCTACAGCTTAGAAAAACAGACCTGTTTTCAGCTTTGCTGAATGCATTCATCAGATCATTTTAAAATAATGTATTAAGTCAATTCAATTCTATTTTCTTTATAGTGTTAAATCATAACAGAAGTTATCTCAGGACACTTTACATATAGACTAGTAGTGTGTCTCAAATTGTGCACTTCCGTTAGTGCACTTACAGACAGTACACTTTGTGCACTACGTACTGACTTGCATAGTGCGTAAATTTCGACAGAGGAGTGTTGTCTCAAATCGCACTGCCATGTGCACTTACAATCACGTCTCATCCCTTCTTCTTCTGTAAAATTGTGAATTTCACCAAGTGGAGAGCATTCCAGTCTGCTATTGTTTTTTGCGATGAATAATTCCTGCTTTGTTTTTGATATTTTAACAAAAATAAATTAGATTTTATTGTCTTTATTTGCTTCGCCGTCATGTCACCCCCCCCATTAGCTGAAAACAGTACACGCAACCGTATCGTAATATTCGTTCTTGTAACTGCACTCTTTTCAATTCATTAATTATACCTATTCTTTGCAGACCACTATTTTATGTATATAGGCTTATGGTTCTGCTCTAAAAATAAGTAACGTTAATATATTACTGTTCATTTTAATGCTCAACGGTTTCATGAGGAATTCCTTGTGGCCCATACATTAAGGTGTCCAGATTTCTCAGACAAAATCCGGGGACATTTTCAGCTCAGATGCGTAAATACCTCCAAAACAGGTCATGTTTTTATCTTTGTAAAACTTAAAACGGGGACACTGCCCCAGGGGAATCACAAGACCTAGAGCTGCACTGGGGCACAAGGGGGGTCCATGGGCATGCTCCCCTGTAAGAAAATGTTTCAAACAAAACAAGACTAGCTCGCCCCTCCCTCCTCCTCAGCCCCTCCCTCTGTTTGCTGATTATTTGGCTGGAGAAAGCCCGCAAATATATATATAAATATACCGCAAACCCAGACGGTGTGCTGAAGGAAAATGAAAATTGAGCAAAAGTACGTAGGAGGCGGAGCCAGGCTATCAATCTGGTGCACTTTGCAAAGAAATTCACAGGTTAGACTTGATTGTTCTTATCTATGGATGGAAATATTTGTGCTGTAGCCTGAACTAGTTTGCACTTCAGAATTTTAATCATGCACACACAGGTGGAATTGTTTTTTCTTCATATTTTTGCATTAATGTCACTAGGAAGCATACCAGTAAAAATATTTTTTCATATTTGTAAGTGGGATATTTGTAAGTAAGTGAGATTGTCTGGAATCTGGCAATATAATAACCATTATGGTGGGATACACTGGCTAAGCAATTTACAAAATTATCTGTGCTGACATAACTAGTTTACATGAGAATACAATATAGTTTGGAGACCATGTAGAAAATTTGTTGCAATTTCAAAACCAGATTACTCGGGAACCGCTTGTTGGACTGATACATGTGTTGAGTGAAGCGTTTGAGGTATTTCACAGAGAGTAATGGGTGTGCAGAGATTTACAGTGGTGTGAAAAAGTGTTTTCCCCCTTCCTCATTTCCTGTTCCTTTGCATGTTTGTCACACTTAAGTGTTTCGGAACATCAAACCAATTTAAACAATAGTCAAGGACAACACAAGTAAACACAAAATGCAATTTGTAAATGAAGGTGTTTATTATTAAAGGTGAAAAAAAATCCAAACCATCATGGCCCTGTGTGAAAAAGTGATTGCCCCCTAAACCCAATAACTGGTTGGGCCACCCTTAGCAGCAACAACTGCAACCAAGCGTTTGCGATAATGTGCAATGAGGCTTTTACAGCGTCCTGGAGGAATTTTGGCCCACTCATCTTTGCAGAATTGTCCTAATTCAGTTACATTAGAGGGTTTTCGAGCATGAACGGCCTTTTTAAGGTCATACCACAACATCTCAATAGGTCAGGACTTTGGATAGGCCACTCCAAAGTCTTCATTTTGTTTTTCTTCAGCCATTCGGTGGTGGACTTGCTGGTGTGTTTAGGATCATTGTCCTGCTGCAGAACCCAAGTTCGTTTCAGCTTGAGTACACGAACAGATGGTCGGACATTCTCCTTCAGGATCTCTTGGTAGACAGCAGAATTCATAGTTCCTTTTATCACGGCAAGTCTTCCAGGTCCTGAAGCAGCAAAACAGCCCCAGACCATCACACTACCACCACCATATTTTACTGTTGGTATAATGTTCTTTTTATGACATGCAGTGTTCCTTCTACGCCAGATATACTTGGACACACACCTTCCAAAGAGTTCCACTTTTGTCTCATCGGTCCACAGAATGTTGTCCCAAAAGTCTTGGGGATCATCAAGATGTGTTGTGGAGAAATTGAGACAAGCTTTGATGTTCTTTTTGCTCAGCAGTGGTTTTCTCCTTGGAACTCTGCCATGCAGGCCATTTTTGCCCAGTCTTTTCCTGATGGTGGAGGCATGAACGCTGACCTTAACTGAGGCAAGTGAGGCCTGCAGTTCTTTGGACGTTGTTGTGGGGTCTTTTGTGACCTCTTGGATGAGACGTCGCTGCGCTCTTGGGGTAATTTTGGGCGGCCGGCCACTCCTGGGAAGGTTCACCACTGTTCCATGTCTTCGCCATTTGTGGATAATGGATCTCACTGTGGTTCGCTGGATTCCCAAAGCTTTGGAAATGGCTTTATAACCCTTTCCAGACTGATAGATCTCAATTACTTTCTTTCTCAATTGTTCCTGAATTTCTTTGGGTCTCGGCATAATGTGTAGCTTTTAAGGATCTTCTGGTGGACCTTACTGTGTCAAGCAGCTCCTATTTAAGTGATGCCTTGATTGTGAACAGGTGTGGCAATAATCAGGCCTGGGTGTGGCTAGAGAAATTGAACTCAGGTGTGGACAACCACAGTTATAGTATGTTTTAACAAGGGGGGCAATCACTTTTTCACACAGGGCCATGATGGTTTGGATTTTTTTTCACCTTTAATAATAAACACCTTCATTTACAAATTGCATTTTGTGTTTACTTGTGTTGTCCTTGACTATTGTTTAAATTGGTTTGATGTTCCGAAACACTTAAGTGTGACAAACATGCAAAGGAACAGGAAATGAGGAAGGGGGCAAACACTTTTTCACACCACTGTATGCATAATGTAAACATGATAACATTTCATGTAAGCCACATTCTCATTAGGGGCTGAGCCCTCCCTAAAGGTCTGATCCTAGGATCACCCCTGCTGCTACTTCATACACCTTCTGTTGTAATGTTTACTGAACTACATTTATGTGACAGCATTTGCTTTATTGCTTCAGGCTTGTTTCTGCAACAGCTCAGTATCGGATACATTAAAAACTATTGAGGAAATATTTTCCCTTGACATTGACGCAGTATTAAACGAGATCGCTGCAGTCGGCAGCGGCGAAACAAGCAATGTAAGTTAATTGGATAATTGTCTAGTTTGTATTTACGTTCATAAAAGTGCTCGTTTTGCTACTGACAGACTCAGATTAATATTCTAAGTGTCTGACAACATTATGGAAAGGATTTCTAAGGAGGTCGACCTTCCTGTTAAAGATTAAGATCCTTTTTTAAAACATAAAAAGTTTAGCGAAATTGCGTTCGCTAAACCCACCAGACTCCATGTAAATAATCAGTATTTTTAGCATCGTAAAACACGACTTTCTAAAACATCTCTGAGCAGCGCTGGCTCTGGCTGTCTTGAGGCTGCGTGTTTGGGACTATCAGCTACGTTCGGTCAGTGTTTTCTTTCTTTCGTTCCAATTTCGGGTCTGTCAGTCAAAGTGAAAACCGGGGACATTTCCGGGGACGTCTGGTCACCCTACTTTAGTCACTTCATCAAGTTATGTTATAAGAGTATAATGCAAGTCCGAGTCAACACATGGGTTGCCTTCCAGCTATGTAACATTTGCAAATGGCAGTGATGGGATTTGAACCCACGCCTCCAGAGACTGGAGCCTAAATCCAGCGCCTTAGACCACTCGGCCACACTACCTGAATGTAACAGTCTTCGTGAAACGCACACACCATAACTAATTGACCAGCACATTGATCGATAGGTGGCGCTATTCCAGCATTTAGGTCACAAGTTTCCACAGTGCAGTAGTCATCACATTCAGGAATATCCTGTCTAAAAATGATGCAGAAAAACTAGTCCATGCATTTGTTACTTCTAAACTGGATTACTGCAATTCTTTATTACTAGGCTGCTCGAAAAAGTCCATAAAGACTCTTCAGCTGATCCAGAATGCTGCAGCACAGCTGTGCGTTTGCAGAAGAGCGCCTTGTTTTCTTTTAGCTTGGAAAAAGGCTTTGGCTTATGACAAGGTAAACAAATTGCACTATTGTGCTCACTTCAGTTATGTATTGAAGCACATCCTTAGAGCTAATGGCCCTCATTTATCAACCTAACGTAGAAAATAAGTAAGACTGCAGCTGTGGCACGGTTCTGGATGGGATTGATTGTGCAAAGTCAACACAAACAAAGAAATGTTGAACAGGGGACCTTTTGCGTGTTAGGCAAGCGTGATAACCACTACACTATGGAAACTGATGAAAGTCTCCCCATTGGGAAATCAAACCCCAGTCTTCTGTGTGATGAGAACCTACTCACTTAATGCTGGTTACAATATTCTAAAATCAACAATGCCAGAGAAAAATGACAAAGAGTGATAACATTTTTTTAATAAAGTATTGGCTTTTTCCATGCGAAAGTTGTGTCTGTCACTAAGTGGAGAGATGTTACGTGCAGGTAGTGTGGCCGAGTGGTTACATAGCTGGAAGGCAACTAATGTGATGACTTGGAGTTCTATCAGATGTCATAAGAGACATTTTGGTAGACTCCTTGCTGACTCTGCTGTTTATATCTGTACTGGCAAGGCCCTGTTTTTAAATGACCACCCAATCGTTAATGTTCAATGTGAAATATTCATGGCCAAAATTGTCGGTAACTGCGTCTCATGTCGGCCGTCACGGTAGAGATACGCTACCTATACCATCCAAAGACTGAGACTGTAGGTATATATGCCCGTATATGAAAACGGTAAAGGGAAGGACCGGAGTATAACTTAAACGTTAATATTAAACACCCACAATATCAAGGTTTGCTTACACAAACCTCATGAAGCACAATCAGATGATTATTTTTGCTTTTATTGCTTTTTAAATCTGCTCTTAGCCTGAAGCTGCACGCTGTGTCTGCCACTCCGTGTTGTGTTTGGATTAGGCTAACGGTAGGCTAACGGTAACTCAGGCACGCACCTACCTAGGGCTCCGTTATGTAGAATCATAGCTAAATGATTGCTGTTAGGGCACATTCAGCACCTTTACTAACATAATTTCACATTTTGTCTTTATGTTAACACATTGACAAGATTAGAAAACATGCTTACAGTGGGCTAGCTAACGCTAGTCTACAAGCCCAGGCAGCAGGAAGGTGAAGCTACAATTAAACTGTCAATAAACAATAGTCAACCTGTTTATTAAATGCCTACAAACTAACACATAAGTCTAACAAGACTAACACTGTATGTGTATATAATCCTATAGGTGAGTGTATATTCTCCTGCAGAAGGATACAGCCCAGAGTTGGCTCATTCCAGGTTATTTAAGCACAAAACGTCCCTGGGTGGACTTGAACCACCATCCTTTCGGTTAACAGCCGACTGCGCTGACCTATTGCGCCACAGAGACTACGTCAGCCAGAAGCTTTATGGGTAAGAGCTCGATCTTCAAGCCATAGAAGGTATTTTTCTTACACTTCAATTGGACTTTGAATTCAAATATTTGGTATCCAAGAAAATTCCGCAAATAATGATGTGTCAGTCATTTTACTGGTGGTTTCTCGGTCACAGAAACTAGCTTGTTCATTTACATGCAGTTGCGCGCCATGTATCACAAACCTGTCGTGTGGAGCCTTATATATTTTCTTATATTCAATCAAGTGACCTACATACCACGGACCGTAAAGATTGATATGTTTATGGTTTGCAATACCCTACCTTCAGATAGAGGTCATGTCAATGTGTGTTATCTTTGGGTTGCTCTACACTCACCTAAAGGATTATTAGGAACACCTGTTCAATTTCTCATTAACCACTAACTTAATTATTATGTGGAGTTGAGATATGAGTCTGCCTATGCTTGGAATCAGGCAGCTGGTGACATCATCACATCCCCCCCCACCTTGATCAGATCCTTTCATGTGACATCACCCCACCTTTGGTTTCTTAGCTCTGATCCTTCTTATGTGACATCAGCACATTCTATGCATTCTTCGGTTCTCTTGTTGTTTTTTCAATTGTAAACTTTATCAACAAATATTTTTTGACAAAGTGACATCCCAGCTTAAAAAATGTGAAATTAAAATATTTTAAAAAGTTTAATTACAAGAATACATCCAAAATGTACCTTAACCCTGCGAGGATGAAAGACGCACCAGCACGTCCAAACGATGTTTGAGCAATCTCCTACTCAAAAATCAATATTTAAAAATTTCATTTCAGACATTTATTTACTATTTTAATTATATACAACCTTTCAAATGCCACATACACCATAAAAACAGAGTGTACCACTTTATTTCTATGACATACACATTTCCAGTCACAATTTGAGGAATATTCATCCAAAAACATTAAAAGTCTAGTAAAACACTAACAGGGGATATTTAACTGCAGAATGAGGGGTTTTACCGATCCCAAACTGGAACCTGGTTCCACAGGAGAGGAGCCTGATAGCTGAACACTCTGGCTCCCGTTCTACTTTTAGAGACTCTAGGAACCACAAGTAACCCTGCATTCTGGGAGCACAGTGCTCTGGTGGGGTAGTAAGGTACTATGAGCTCTTTAAGATAAGATGGTGCCTGACCATGAAGAGCTTTGTAGGTGAGAAGAAGGATTTTAAATTCTATTCTGGATTTTACAGGAAGCCAATGCAGAGAAGCTAAAACAGGAGAGATGTGATCTCTTTTCCTGGTTCCTGTCAGAACACGTGCTGCAGCATTCTGGATCAGCTGGATTTCACAGTCTGCGAGTGGCCATGATGAGTTGTGACTTTGAGCTTTTTAAACGTTTTGGCAGATTTAGCCGATTTTCAACCAGTTTGTTCCATAACAATTGGTGTTCTCAGGCAATGTGCAAATCATGGTCTACCCTCCTGCTGTCCAGAAGACCGTGATCTTGGCAAAAGTTTAATATTCTTCACTTACTTGCACTTCCATTTGTAGTTCAGGTGATTGTTTTGTCCAGAGCTCTCCTTTTCAGGAGCCTGGGTAGCTCAGTCGGTAGAGCATCAGACTTTTAATCTGAGGGTCCAGGGTTCAAGTCCCTGTTCAGGCGCTGAGGTGTACTTTCTGCTCATGGCCATGATGAGTTGTGCACTTTAGCAAGCCTGATTAATTTAAGACACTGTTGTCTCAGTTGTGTTACATGTACAAGTCTTAAAATGAAATGTTGTCCTTTTTCAAGAAGGTTTGTTCCATAACAATGTGGGTGGTATGTCTAAATGAACAATGGCCAACCTACATCCATCTTGCTAGCACCCAAATCTCTGTGCTGATCTCCCTGCTTGGATGGCAAGTCATCTGGTGGATTTTTCCTGTCACGAGGGCTTTTGCTTAAAATACGTATAGTGCTTCTGCATGAGGACACCAAGACTATAGAACCGGATCAAGAGGGAGAGTTGTTTTATTTCATCCACGAGCACGAGTTTATTTGTCTGGAGCCTTAAAATTGCATTAGGTTTTCAACGTTTTGAGCGAAAAAGAATACCACAGCTCAAGTCGCTGTTAAGGAGACAGCTTGATTGTGGGATATATATGGAGTGCTCACTATCGTCATCTGTCATGCAGGTTTGCAGCTGTTTTAGCACATGTTGAAAAGCTATTTACGCATCATTTAGCTCTTCATATATGTAAATTTACTGTGATAGACAGTTTGTACAGGAGTAAACTTGGACATGAGGTTCAAGTAATTTAATTTTAATAGCTAAAGAACAGAACAAACTATCCAGGAGTCAACTCTAAGATCTTGTGATCTATAGTCAGACGTATTACCCATTGCCCCACTAGCCCTACGTTCAGAGAGCATTGGGAGTAGCTGGGTTCTCACACCATTCTATGCTAACAGTGTTGATCTTTGTTGGAAAGTGGACAGAAAGCCAGTCAAATCATTGTTGTAGTCCAAAATGTGGGGCCTCCTGCAGGACTTTTATCCTAAGCTGTCCAGTTTCAATCAATGTAAAATGAAGCAGAGGATGGAAACATCTAGAGCTATGACAGTGAAGCTGCTTTACAAAGCT
Organism: Percina caprodes; assembly: GCA_013375575.1. NCBI lineage: Eukaryota > Metazoa > Chordata > Actinopteri > Perciformes > Percidae > Percina > Percina caprodes. The sequence goes on from JABXJD010000115.1 coordinate 268,348, forward strand.
GCCGTGACCCGGATTCTAACCGGGGTTGCTGCAGCCACAACGCAGAGTACTAACCACTATACGATCACTGCCACTTGGTAACAGTAGGGCCTTGTTGTTGTCATAGCATAGTTGGCAAGAAGGTAACTATGTTCTGTTCTTTGGACGAGCCCAAAGGACAGAACATAGTTACATTTAAATTGAAGGGTTTCACTTCCAAGTACTCCCTGATGATGTAAAGTAAGCATATGTGCATGTAGAATAAAGGCAATTATACATTTTCTAATTTAATCCAAAAACTGAAGACTTTGTTTGCAGCAGTCAATTTGGGATTGATCCTTGACTCTTGCCTTGGAAGGACCTGGGATCCTCTAACAAGATTAGTAGGAAGCAAAAGTGTAGTAGAGCATTTTGGTGACTTTGCATAGCCTGCTTCAACTGCAGTTAACAGAAGAACTGAGAAGAATATGAGGAACAAATGAGCAGGACATGCCTCTCGTGGCTTGTTGATCTAGGGCAGCCTGGTCTCACAGAGTTCTGTGAAATGATCACAAACTGTTAACAACGCATTACGCGGTGGTGGCAGAGAATGTGTGAAAATTCTATGTGCACTGTGTGCCACCTTGGAAAACAATGCCAAAGTGATGTCAATGAGAGGTGTTGTATTGCTTTATTGTTGTTGTGTTATATTGTGTGTGTGTTTTTAAAATTTTTTCTTCCATCTCGTTCTTGTTTGACGCGCTGCTTCCACAAGGTCGATGCCCCTTCCGCCGGTACATGCCCAGCAAGCCCCCCACAGTAAATACATGTAGATATATTTAGGTTTACTAGATATTCGCTTAAAAAAAAACTTAAATACAACTTAAATACAACTTTATAAAACACAGAAAAACAGAAAAGCGTTACACAGGGCTCCATCTAACAATTATCTTCATTATCATTTATTCACCATTCTGCAATTATTGTCTTTAATTTAATTCCTTGATTGTTTGTTTCACAAACGCTTACTATTTTATGTATTTTAATTTTTTAATAGGTTATATTTTAATTTTTATATCATATTTTATATCATGCCAGTAATTTGAGATAAACTGAGAGACACACACACAGAATTGTTTTTGAATTTGGTTACACACACACACACACACACACACACACACACACACACACGTACACACACACACACACACACACACACACACACACACACACACACAGCCTTTATTTTGAAAGGACAGCAGAAGACCCGCTGTGTCGAGGAGTAACCCTCTATGTATGGGCGCCTGTTCTACCGCCTGAGCTCCCCGGGCGCCCCAGCATTGTTTATTTTTGAATGTTCTGCTGTCATCTTGTTCTGGAATGTTCCTTTTTGATCTTAGATGACAGGCCGATGATGTCACTACGGTCCATCAAAACCTTCATATAGCCTTAAATGTCATTATACATGCAATCAACCAGAGAGGCTTGCTGCAACAACATGAAGGAGACAACAAGTCCAGTGGAATATCAATTCACCATGGAGCTGCAGGACAAGAACGTCAAATTCCTCCAGTTTAAAATAGAGCAGCTCACGTTGAAAGTTACATATCAAGAGCAGCAATTTACTAAAGTAAATCAGTCAAAGATTTTGAAAATAGACTCTCTAGAGACCAAAGTCAAGGCTCTGGAGAAAGAGGTGAAGTAATTCATGTTGAACCAAACAGTTAAGGGCTCATCAAAAGCCAGCCCACGCACTGGACTCACTGGATCCCGCTTCTGTATAACTGAAATGAGAGAGCGACAATTTGTTAAAACATACACTTCTTCTTGCTTAAAGTGAAAACGTTTTAAAAAGGTCTGGATAAAAGCATAGGCTGGTGGCAGGATTACAGACCCAGGTACTTTAAGATCAGATGGTAAGGTCTTCAATCTTCTGAGGTATGATCCCATCCAGAACCGTTGCCATAGCTGCAGTCTTAGGATTTCTGGATGGGGCCGTGGCTGCTGTTATGTGTATAGCTGGAAATCTGCTCCCTAAAAACAATAACAGGTCCGGCACTCCTTTCCCTCCTTTCTCCTTTGGCTTCTTCCTCACTCTTCTTTGCACTCGTTCCCACTTGGACCCCCACAGGAAATAAAAAATGGCTCGTTCCAGGTCTAAAATCTCTTTTCTGGGTGTGATACTCGTCAATTGATCTGCGAGTTCATGTGAATGTTTTTGCAAAATCTGAATTCCCTCCAAGGGGTCCTGTGTTATCACATTCACAAGAATGGGAAGCTCGCAGTTATGTAACAAATCCCTTCGATAGCTCAGTTGGTAGAGCGGAGGACTGTAGAGGCATAAAGCTGAAATCCTTAGGTCACTGGTTCAAATCCGGTTCGAAGGAGCAAGGTTTTCCTGAGTTTCCCATCGGATATCAATAAAGCAATTCTGATTCTGATGTAATGATGGATAGATGACCCAAAAACATAATACTTCTTGCCGAAACATAACAAGAAACAACAAAAAGAGGTGGGGGAGACAGAGTTAAGCCCTGACAAAATAGAGAACTACAGACCAAAGATGTGAAATAGTGCCAAGTGTAGAGGTAGAGGACACACGGGCTCTCCCTCACAGCTTCATGTCCTCTTAAATGCAAATAACTGCTAAGTTCTTAATTCCCAATATCATGTCTGTCCACAATGTCCACCTGAATCCAGAAATGTCCCTGCCAGATGGGAAATAGACTGACAATCGGGTCTGTTTGCAATACATATGAGTATACACACACAGACACACACACACACACACACACACACACACACACACGGTGTGTTGTAGGCTATATCTGTTTCAGTTATCACCGTTTTGAATGTCATTACTGTTCAGAAAAACATTTTAAACAAAAATCTGTCTTTATTGCCCAATGAATTAAACATAACATGCAAAAACATTACATTAATTATATTGTATTACAGAACCATTATCAACTATTAGAACCATAACTTACATGTCACAAAGGCTTCAAACAAACAAATTAACTACAGCTGTTCTGATATGGTTTGCAATACCCTACCTTCAGATAGAGGTCATGTCAATGTGTGTTATCTTTGGGTTGCTCTACACTCACCTAAAGGATTATTAGGAACACCTGTTCAATTTCTCATTAATGCAATTAATTAATTATTATGTGGAGTTGAGATATGAGTCTGCCTATGCTTGGAATCAGGCAGCTGGTGACATCATCACATCCCCCACCTTGATCAGATCCTTTCATGTGACATCACCCCACCTTTGGTTTCTTAGCTCTGATCCTTCTTATGTGACATCAGCACATTCTATGCATTCTTCGGTTCTCTTCTGTTGTTTTTTCAATTGTAAACTTTATCAACAAATATATTTTGGCAAAGTGACATCCCAGCTTAAAAAATTTGACATTAAAATATTTAAAAAAGTTTAATTACAAGAATACATCCAAAATGTACCTTAACCCTCCGAGGATGAAAGACGCACCAGCACGTCCAAACGATGTTTGAGCAATCTCCTACTCAAAAATCAATATTTAAAAATTTCATTTCAGACATTTATTTACTATTTTAATTATATACAACCTTTCAAATGCCACATACACCATAAAAACAGAGTGCACCACTTTATTTCTATGACATACACATTGATAATTTGAGGAATATTCATCCAAAAACATTAAAAGTATAGTAAAACACTAACAGGGGATATTTAACTGCAGAATGAGGGGTTTTACTTGTGGCGTATTTTCAGTGTTGTATTAACTTCATTATGTTTATTATAATATTGGCGGGAAAGTGAAACACAACTTAGACGGGGGTGTTGTTCGGCTTTTCACAAGTTTAGACAGCTAGCTAACGCTACGGCGCCGGACGTTAGCGCAACAGCGTTAGCCTAGCCTGCTAGGTAAATATTACGACTGCCTTTGGTGTTGCCTATATATGCCTCCATGTTGTCAACATAATACCTGTGGCGTTAGTGCACCTTTTGTACCATAATTGTATTGAATGAAATAGTAAGCTTCGCTCCTATGAGATGGGTGGGTTTTTGTTACGTTACACACAAAGCTAACTGGCTATAGTTATATGATTTATTTTAAAATGATGCGCTTTTTGCCCAAATAAATAGAACATATGTTAAATTACACTCTGTCCATTGTTGTTTAACCAAACTTTAATGTTTTTTGAAAATACATGTCTTATTAACCCACGTTCTAATAACAATATAATTCAATATTTATTACTGTGTACCCCGCACAGTAATACTGGTCACCTCTTTCCTACACTACATCTGGAGTAAAGCTATATTGTCATTGAGGTGCTCAGTACTAGTACTACTGTAGTAGTATCAGTTCTAATGTGCAGTACTAGTACTACTGCAGCAGTGGTAATAGTAGTGGATTGGTGTTTGTATCATTTCTAACACAGCTATTATGAGGTATCACCATATCTTATTCTGTTTTCTTTAGATTATATGATATCAAGGGGAATGGCTATAATGGCCCATAATGACTGTCTTGATACTGTCATAAGACGTTTATTTTGTATAGCCTGTCTGTATGCAGTGAACTGGTGTTGTCTAGGGATAAGGAGCCTTTCATATGATTTGATACCATTGACCACCATGTCTTATTACAGAGACTGGAACATTTAATTGGCATTAAAGGGACAGCTCTAAGCTGGTTTAAGTCTTATTTATCAGATCGATCTCAGTTTGTTCATGTTAACGATGAATCCTCTGTGCACGCCAGAGTTAGTCATGGAGTCCCACAAGGATCTGTGCTCGGTCCAATCCTGTTCACTTTATATATGCTTCCTTTAGGCAATATTATCAGGAAGCATTCCATAAACTTTCATTGTTATGCAGATGATACTCAATTATATCTATCGATCAAGCCGGATGAAACTAATCAGTTAGCTAAACTTCAAATGTGCCTTCAGGATATTAAAACCTGGATGAGCTGTAATTTTCTAATGTTGAACTCAGATAAAACTGAAGTTATTGCTCTGGGACCCAAGCACCTCCGTGACGCATTATCCAAAGAGATAGTTAATCTGGATGGCATCACCCTGGCCTCCAGCACCACTGTGAGGAATCTTGGAGTTATCTTTGATCAGGATTTGTCCTTTAATTCCCACATAAAGCAAATTTCAAGGATCGCCTTTTTTCACCTGCGTAATATTGCTAAAATCAGGAATATCCTGTCTAAAAATGATGCAGAAAAACTAGTCCATGCATTTGTTACTTCTAGGCTAGATTACTGCAATTCTTTACTATCAGGATGCTCGAAAAGTCCATAAAAAGTCTTCAGCTGGTCCAGAATGCTGCAGCACGTGTTCTGACAGGAACCAGGAAAAGAGATCACATCTCTCCTGTTTTAGCTTCTCTGCATTGGCTTCCTGTAAAATCTAGAATAGAATTTAAAATCCTTCTTCTCACCTACAAAGCTCTTCATGGTCAGGCACCATCTTATCTTAAAGAGCTCATAGTACCTTACAACCCTACAAGAGCACTGCGCTCCCAGAATGCAGGGTTACTTGTGGTTCCTAGAGTCTCTAAAAGTAGAACGGGAGTCAGAGCGCTCAGCTATCAGGCTCCTCTCCTGTGGAACCAGGTTCCAGTTTGGGTTCAGGAGGCAGACACAGTCTCCACATTTAAGAGTAGGCTTAAGACTTTCCTCTTTGATCAAGCGTATAGTTAGGGCATAGAATTGAATATTGTCCGCCTAACCCGGCCTACCTGCTTCTCGTCATAGTTGTCAGATCTATCTATCATACAATCAATAATATAATAAAACTAGAGGGAGGCAGGGCATACAACCCGATCCGGCTGGGGAGAGTCTAGCCCGATCCGGCAGCTCTTTTTACCCTGTCTCTCCTAGTTAGTCATGCTCTCCTAGTTAGTTATGCTCTCCCAGTTATGCTGTAACAGTTTTAGATTGCTGGGGGAATTCCTTTGACACACTGAGCTCCTCTCTCCTCTATTTTTTAATCTTTCTATCTTTCCATTTGTGTGCATCTATGTCCCAGAAATGCTTGTTACTAACCTAGCTCTGGGGAGTCATTCCCCGGAGTCCTTATGTTCTTTTCCCCCCAGCATGTTCCCTCGGATCAGGGAGGCTCCAAAATCATGGTTGCAGCTGTCGCCATGGTCCTGCTACACGTCCTGCGATGCCTTGTTACATCCTGCTACGCTCTGCTGTGCCCTGCTACGTCCTGCTGTGCCTTGTAATGCCGCACAATTCCCCGCTAAGCCATGAACTACTACAAAGAACTACTACAAACTGTTATCTTTTCTGTGGCTGTTATTGCCACTCTTCATTCTAACCCCAACCGGTCGTCAGACACCGCCTACCAAGAGCCTGGGTCTGTCCCAGGTTTCTTCCTAAAAGGAAGTTTTTCCTCGCCACTGTCGCACTGTTGCTTGCTCTGGAGGGAACTACTAGAACTGTTGGGTCCTTGTAAATTCTGGAGTGTAGTCTAGACCTACTCTATCTGGTCTAGACCTACTCTATCTGTAAAGTGTCTTGAGATAACTCTTGTTATGAATTGATACTATAAATAAAATTGAAATTGAAATATGACTCAGTCTAAAAAGAATGGTAAAGTTAATATAAACAATTAAAATATGGTGTGTACTGGTTGGAGAGGACCATGATCCTGTCTGAAATGTCACAAATGGATTTAGGCATCGTCAGATCAGCTGATCGTGGGGGGGGGAGCTGCTTGACCGGCGGCTCAACGCACTCACTCCCCTACACCACCCGCTCTCCACCCACTCACTCCCCTACACCACCCGCTCTCCACCGCAGCTTCGCACCACGCACACAAGCACCTGCCAAACAGCAACACGTTTTCACCGGAGGAAGAATTAAACGCTTAGAAATAACACTGGGGGGGAGGGGGTGCCCTCTATCCCTATATCTACAAATGTGTACCAGTACTTATCTGAACTAACGACATGATCACTGTCACTAGATAGAAAGAAAACGTTGACGTTCACTCGGTGCTATTCACTGATGTAAAAAGTAAAGTCATTGTATGCACTGTTGCGTTGCTAAATGAAGGAGATAGATGAAGGAGACTTCCCAAAATCTTGATAATTCCTCATTAGCCCTCTCACATCTGGCAGGTGTGTAATTATACGGCTGCTGGCCTTTCCACCTCGTCCACATCCCAGTCAGTCGCCGTAGTTCTAGTGCTTGGCTGAGACTTCGCTCCCCATTGTGACGTCATCGCCGAATTGACTTAATAAACCCGCGAATACCAAAAATGACCAAAAACTGTAATTTAACACTATTTGGAGACATTTTTATAAATGATATACATATCTTGAGTGCTTTTTGTACCCAATAATCAAAAGTGGTGGTTAACCTGCAACATGGGCTTTAAGTGAATGTAGCCATGTCTAAACAACAGAAAAGCATCCAAGATATAAAGGCATATAGGGAAGGACGATATTTAGAGAAATTACAGTTTATTGGTGGTGCAGATCCCTACGAGTTGGGTCCCCTATTCTTGTGAACATGACGACCCGGTGATTCTTCCTTCAGTTGCATATCCCGATATAGTTAACTAATATCAAATAATCAATTTATTCATTTTTTTTACAGCAGCATTGAAGACGTTAAAATCAGGCAGTCTTTGTAGTGCAGGTAATGTAAGTGTTTAATCAGGCACTGCTGGGATTTGGACCCAGGATCTCCTGTTTACAAGACAGGCGCTTTAACCTCTAAGCTACAGCGCCTCCTGCAGGTTTGCCCCTCAGGCAAGAATACAATGAGCTAGTGAACAGGGTTCCAACCATCCATCCAACTCTGTCAGGCAGCTCCAGCAGGTGATAGAAGGGTTTTAGATTATATTCTGGATTTTACAGGAAGCCAAAACAGGAGAGACGTGATCTCTTTTCCTGGTTCCTGTCAGAACACGTGCTGCAGCATTCTGGATCAGCTGAAGAGTCTTTATGGACTTTTTTGAGCAGCCTGATAATAAAGAATTGCAGTAATCCAGCTATGAAGTAACAAATGCATGGACTAGTTTTTCTGCATCATTTTTAGACAGGATATTCCTGAATGTGATGACTACTGCACTGTGGAAACTTCGGTAGGCCTGGCCACGATTTCACAACAGGGAGATTTTCTCATGAAGGGTATTGAAAGTTTAACTCAGCAGAGTAATAAAGTAACATGTTTCCGCCCTGTATCGAACAGGGGACCTTTCGCGTGTGAGGCAAACATGATAACCACTACACTACGGAAACTGATGAACAGAGCTACTTGCATGTTGTTGGGGAAATGCACCATTCATATTTTACTGCAAATGTTTAAAATGCTGTTAGACATGTTCATTTTTGACACATAGAGATTTAAAACTGGATTCAGTCACAGATGCTTTGTCATGGATTTGAGTGACAGCGAATATCTAGTAAACCTAAATATATCTACATGTATTTACTGTGGGGGGCGTCAAACAAGAACTTAAGAGTTTAAAAAAATTTTAAAAACACACAAAGACACACACACACACACACACAACGGTAATTGTATGGCAATGGTAAAAAACCAAACAATATAACACAACAACAATAAAGCAATACAACACCTCTAAAGGGCACCAGCTGCCGCGTCCACGCCCACACCCAGTTTGTCTGAGGCTCGTCGTGAGGCCGTGACCCGAAGGACAACACTAGGGTTAAGTTAAGGAAAGGCTTGTGGGTGGGCTTACGTTTCCATGACACGCGGGACAACAACGGGACGGTTGGGTTTAGGAAAATAACAACAGGATGGTTACAGTTTGGTTTAGGAAACGTGACACGCGGGACACGATCACGCTCTACTGGGTCTTCTGTTTGACCCGTCCAACACCCCAACCAACCTCCCTTTGCAGATTTTTGGCCTTTCATACTACTCGCTAACATAGTCGCTCCTAATGCCACGTCATCTTCTCATTGACATCACTTTGGCATTGTTTTCCGTGGTGGCCACACTGAATTTTCCCACATTCTCTGCCACCACCACGTAATGCGTTGTTAACAGTTTGTGATCATTTCACGGAACTCTGTGAGACCAGGCTGCCCTAGATCAACAAGCCACGAGAGGCATGTCCTGCTCATTTGTTCCTCATATTTTTCTCAGTTCTTCTGTTAACTGCAGTTGAAGCAGGCTATGCAAAGTCGCCAAAATGTGCTACTACACTTCTGCTTCCTACTAATCAGGTCCTTCCAAGGCCAGAGTCAAGGATCAATCACAAATTGACTGCTGCAAACAAAGTCTTCAGTTTTTGGATTAAATTAGACCTGTCTTTATTCTACATGCACACATATGCCTACTTTCCATCATCATGGAGCACCTGATATTAAGCTGGACGTGAAACCCTTTAATTGAAATGTAACAATGGTTTGTCCTTTGGGCTCGTCCGGGATTTGAACCCGGGACCTCTCGCACCCGAAGCGAGAATCATACCCCTAGACCAACGAGCCACGTAAAAGACGTTTTCAGCAATTGTTCATCAAGGAAATGCAGCTCCGATCTGTCATTGACTTGCAAGGCAATGGTCATAAAAAAAAAAGAAGATAAGCCCAGAAACACCTTGCAACATTACATTTAAAAAAAAAGAGACAACCAATCAGAATAGGCCATGCTAAATTTAAAAATAAAGTCTAAATTATTCATAAATAAAATCCAATCCATAGGTGTAATAAAGTATTTGTAAGTTAACATGGAGGAGGAAGAGTTTTCTCCTCTTCGTAGAGGAACTGTACGGTAACTTAGACAGTTAGTCTGCTGATTGACATGTACGTGTTCACTCGGCAGTGAAAACACACTTTCTTACAAGTTTCTTTGAAGTCGACACAAACACACAAAACTCAGCGAAGCGTCTCCGTTTCTGTCTCCAGACTTTCTCTGAAATATCTCCGTTAGTATCTCCACAGTTCCAGCGGGCGTCGGCTCATTTTGGTCCGAAAAATTGAAAAACAGCGAGTTCCACCAATCAGATATGTCACTGTGAAAAATGGACTGTTGGCCCATCAGAGGAATGCTTTTGACCCTATGATGCGGATCCAAGGTGCTTAGGATGCTCCATCTACACCATTTAAGCAAGATGTAGATTAGATAATACTGTATTCATCCCACAGTGGGGACGTTCCCTTGTTACAGCAGCAGCGGTTTCCTACAGTAAAAGCAACAAAACTAACAAGTAAACACACAAACAAACAGGCAAACAACAGCCAATGAGCAGAAGGTATAGACTGAATGGAAAGTGGCGTCAAATAAAAGGTATTGTAAAGTGCGGTTGCCATAGTACAACCAACAATATTGCAGTGTGACTAAGTGACGTTAAAATCAAATTGAATATGTAATTAAAATAATATAGCAAAAGTAGGTAAGTTGATTTTAAAGTCAACTCTGACTGAACAGTGTAGTTCCTTTTAATAACTAGGTGCCCTTTAAGTTGTATGTCTGCATTAGCTCATGTTAAGTGTAATGTCTTGTTTGTGTTGTAGTATCTATAGAGATTTGCGGTGTAGTATGTAACCATGGTCCTGTCTTTTATGTATTTTGAAACTTATTGCCACCTGGCTTGGACAGGACTCCTTGGAAGAAAAGTTACTATAACTCAGTGGGATTATTCCTGGTTAAATAAAGGTTAAATAAAATAAAAAAATGCATCTAAAATTGGTCCAAACATTCCTCTCTTCATTACCGACATACTGTAAGTTGGCTATGTTTAATTGTATTCTCTCCAGTTATTGTTGTTTGGTAGTTTAACATTATATTTTCCTACTTTGGGGACTTTTCATTTCATATTCTTTGTCTGACATTTTATATTCCCTGTTTGTATTTTCTATGACTGAATGTGGTTTTAAATCTGTTGAAGTCTCTTCTGTCTGGGAACGTGGAACAACTACATGCAAACTACATGAAATAAAACAAGGCCACATGCTGATTATTTGGGACTTGATTTGATGGATTTCTTCTTCCTGTTGTGTCTCTGTTTAAAGTCCTAAATAAAAGGTAAAGTTAGCGTCCACTAAAAGTTCTGTTGTTGCTGCTGACAGACTCCGATTATTATTCTAAGTGTCTGACAACATTATGGGATGGATCCCTATAGCGATATATCTTTTAGTTAAAGAGTAACATCCTTTTAGTTCAGATCCTTTCTTTTCCAACCAGACCAGAGTGGTGATTGTCGGAACAGTGGAAAGATGAACCAAGACGGCTTTTCCTATGTATTTCTTCTTTTTCTATTGACTATAGTTGTGTTTGTTATTAACAGAAATCAACCAGTTAACATTTCAATGCGCCATAATATAAAATAAAATTTACCTGTTACCATAAATAATATTAACTCTAAAAAAAAAAACATTGGGTCTACAAAAAAAAATATATGTTAACGTTTTCCACTAGAATATTTAAGTTAAGACTGCTGGCAGAATTACATTAATTCAAAACAATGTTTTGAGTATGGTGAATTACCTTTTAGGCCACAATAAAACGCATTTCTAAGTAACATGAACTTAATTGTTAACATTAATGCAAGTATTTAAGTTGATTTAACATAATGTTTTAAGTTAGGGGAAGAAGCTTTTTGGTCACAATAAAACACATTTCTAAGTAACATGAACTTAATAATTCAGTTGATCTCTGCAAGAGTTAACTTGAGCCCTGTCTAATATTAATAATGACATTTTCCTGTGTTTCCCAGGAGGCCAAGCTGCTCCAAACTCCAACCTTGGTTGCAGGCTCCTCCCACCCACAAAACAACCAAGGTTGGAGTTTGGACCAACTTAGCCTCCTGGGAAACACAGGCTATCATGGTGCAATGCCTCATTAAGCCAGCTGGGTCTTTGTCTAAGAGTTGGAGATTTTTTATGGGACAATAAGGACTTCAGAGAAGACTTATATAAATATATAAAATATAAACCGACACCATTAATGATCAGACTTTTTTCCAAATTATATTTACAAGTTGGGTGTGCTTGTGTAACTATGGCCGGGGGGGTATGCGGGACAGGGAACACTCAACCACTTTTATTAAGGAACATTTTCTACATTTTTGGACTGAGCCTGTTTCTTTTTTTGCTCACAACCTCTCCACATTTAGAGAAAGTTCATTCAGAGGGAACGGATGATGCCGGCGTGTATAAAAACAGTTTTGCCAGTTGCAGTGGCAGCAGCTGACTAGTCTCCGTGTGGCGGTGGCGCTGCCAACCAATCAGCTGATTCATTCAGAGAATGAAGCAGTTGCTGCTTCAGACGTCATGTGTCATGTGATTTCCTCGTACCAAAGCAACCTTCGGAGCAGTGGTTCAAATGGAATTGTAGTTAATGGTTTGAAGCTCGTATCGAAGCTTCAGTGTCAGACTGACATCACTAGGTGCTGGTCTTTGAGATTAGTAGACCTCTTTCAAGTAACCTTGTCCACCATTGACAAGATCAATATTAGTAACAACGTCAGTTAATTAGAAAGCTTAGCATATTTTTATTTGCATTAGTTTTCCATGTCTGCTACTACCACTCTGATCATATTCCCTTCCTCAATGCTCCATGAAGAAGCAAAGAACGATCATCAATGACAGAGAGTATATGAAGAGAATCATTACTCTCTGTCAGCTTCACGCTCAGAAAGGAATATCACGACTCATCATCGTGGTCAGCGAGACCAAACACTTTAGAAACACATTTCTCAAGTCAGAAACTATAGAAATGATCCCTGAAAGTATAGTCTTGGTTAGACTGAGGGTGAAAACTGCATCTCATCCACTGCAGAGTGATTGTCACTCAGGGTTCAGAGGTCCAGAAGCTAATGGTTACGTGCTCCAGATGACTCTGAGGTGAGAACATCTATTTAGATCTTTAAGAAGACCGATATGTAGACTGAATTAGATTTTCAGTCACTGTTGTCTCAATACTTCAGTGTCAGCCTACTTATTCTCTACAATAAATGCTCCAGTCATTTCTTTGCATTAATACTGGTTCTTAACAAGGACCAAGCTCTTCATTCACAGACCAAAGGATGGTTGAACCTGCTGCATTTAGACTTCAGCTACTGTTTCAACCTCCACACCTCAGCAAAGTGGAAAACACTTTAATTAAAATGTGCCAATCAAGCTCAGCCTGTAAAGGCCACACAGTCTGATTAGTCAGGTGGAAACACCTGTGGGAGTGGAACATGGATGTGTAGAGATGGGCTTTCAAACAATGCACCTTTATGACATGTCACAGTAGGAAAAGCAAAGGTATAAATAAAAATGAATTGTGGCTGAACACCATTCACATTTCTATAAAACAAATAAGACATTACAAAGTCAGGAATGTAGGTGCTGATCCGTGAGGTTGGTAGATCACTCTCTAGTAACCTTGTCCACCACGGACAACTTGCATTAAATAGAAGGCTTATATCACTCTGATCATATTCCCTTCCTCAATGCTCCATAACGAAGCAAAGAACGATAACCAATGACAGAGAGCATATGAAGGGAATCATTACTCTCTGTCAGCTTCACGCTCAGAAAGGAATATCACGACTCATCATCGTGGTCAGCGAGACCAAACACTTTAGAAACACATTTCTCAAGTCAGAAACTATAGAAATGATCCCTGAAACTCACTGACTGAAAGAAGTCAGACAGGCTACATTACATGTAAAGCCCCAGTTTCCATTTAGGACACAGTAAAATGAGGATAAGGATATCTAATGTCATTCCAGAACATGTCATACATGAACTGGAACGAAACGGAGTGCCGAGCTAGCACATCCACTCACACTTTCTTCAGATATGCAGATGATACTGCCATTGTGGGGTATATGGAACCTGATAGCTCAGCGCTAACCCGCTTTGAGGAAGAGGTGCGTAACTTCACCAAATGTTGTAATGACAACTTCTAGGCTCTTAATGCAAATAAAACCAAATAAATGGTCATTGATTTTATATGTAATGAAAGTGAGATCCCTAACAGCATTGTTAATGACACACCAACCGGGAGGGTTAGTAGCTACAAACACCTAGGCATTACAACTGAAAAGAGACATTAAAAAGTCTGGAATGTAGGTGCTGACCTGTGAGATTGGTGAATGCATCTGGAGTAACCTTAACCATCACAGACCAAATAAATATTTCAAGACTACAAATGTGAAAGAGAATGAATAAAATATCTTATTTCTTTCACACAAATTGACATTCATACATCTGCTTCTACCACTCTGATCATATTCCCTCCCTCAGTGCTCCATAAAGAAGCAAAGAACAATCATCAATGACAGAAATACATTTCTATAAAATCTAAAAGTGTTAGGTAATGTCCCCCCCCCCCCCGGCTCCTGGGACTTCAGAGAATCAGAAAGTGAAACGGTTACCGTTACCGTACAGTTCCTCTACAAAGAGGAGAAAACTCTTCCTCCTCCATGTTAACTTACAAATACTTTATTACACCTATGGATTTGATTTTATTCATGAATAATTTAGACTTTATTTTTAACATTAGCATGGCCTATTCTGATTGGCTGTTGCTTTTTTTGAAATGTAATGTTGCAAGGTGTTTCTGGGCTTATCTTTTGTTTTTAACTCAACCATCGCCCAGCAAGTCAATGACAGATCGGAGCTACATTTCCTTGATGAAAAATTGCTGAAATCCTGTTTTATGTGGCTCGTTGCTATAGGGGTATGATTCTTGCTTTGAGTGCGAGAGGTCTGGGGTTCAATTCCCGGACGAGGCCAAAGAACAAAACATAGTTACATTTAAATTAAAGGGCTTCACGTCCAGTTTAGTATCAGGTACTCCCTGATGATGGAAAGTAGGCAGATGTGTGCATGTAGAATAAAGGCTTTTTTACATTTTCTAATTTAATCCAAAAACTAAAGACTTTGTTTGCAGCAGTCAATTTGGGTTTGATCCTTGACTCTGGCCTTGGAAGGACCTGGGATCCTCTAACAAGATTAGTAGGAAACAAAAGTGTAGTAGAGCATTTTGGCAACTTTGCATAGCCTGCTTCAACTGCAGTTAACAGAAGAAGTGAGAAAAATATGAGGAACAAATGAGCAGGACATGCCTCTCGTGGCTTGTTGATCTAGGGCAGCCTGGTCTCACAGAGTTCTGTGAAATGATCACAAACTGTTAACACCGCAATACGCAGTGGTGGCACAGAATGTGGGAAAATTCTGTGCGGCCACCACGGAAAAAAATGCCAAAGTGTTGTCAGTGAGAATATGACATGGCATTAGGAAAGACTATGTTAGCGAGTAGTATGAAAGGCCAAAAATCCGCAAGTGATGTAGGTTGGGGTGTTGGACGGGTCAAACAGAAGACCCAGTAGAGGGTGATCGTGTCCCGCGTGTCATGTTTCCTAAACCCAACTGTAACTATCCTGTTGTTATTTTCCTAAACCCAACCGTCCCGTTGTTGTCCCGCGTGTCATGGAAACGTAAGCCCACCCACAAGCCTTTCCTTAACTTAACCCTAGTGTTGTCCTTCGGGTCACGGCCTCACGACGAGCCTCAGACAAACTGGGTGTGGGACGCGTGGACGCGGCAGCTGGTGCCCTTTAGAGGTGTTGTATTGCTTTATTGTTGTTGTGTTATATATATATATATATTTTTTTAAATACATGTAGATATATTTAAGTTAACTAGATATTTGCTGTCACTCAAATCCACGACAAAGCATATTTTGACTGAATCCAGGTTAAAATCTCTATGTGTCCAAAATGAACATCTAACAGCATTTTAAACATTTGCAGTTAAATATGAATGGTGCATTTCCCCATGAACATGCAAGAATATCTGTTCATTAGTTTCCGTAGTGTAGTGGTTATCACATTTACCTAACACGCAAAAGGTCCCCTGTTCAAAACAGGGCGGAAACACGTGTCTTTGTTGAAATGGTTTTGCTTACCTTAGACTCTTGCAGCAGGAGAAATCGGAGCTTCTCTCTCCAAGAGTAGTGTCTCATTCACCGAGGAGCAGCACCACATGTGGGCGTGGCAGGCAGCCTACAGTATCTGGGTGCACCGCTCTGATTTACCTGTAGAATGTTGCGTTGAACATTAGTTCTGCTTTTGGTGCTCGCGTGTAAAATGATAATAAATGAAAAAAATATATATTTACGGTGGTCAGCGACATTTCTAGGCTTCTGTGTAGAACCGCCACTGAAGGCACATCTGTGATTAGGTATAATGTGATGTGTCATTGGTTTGCTACCACCGTTAAAGGATGCCTTTTCGTTGTCAGCAGGATTCTAACCTGCGCTGGGAGACCTCAATGGATTTCTAGTCCATCGCCTTAACCACTCGGCCATGAAAACCTGAAAAGCAGTGCTATATCTGTTTGGACAAATGTAACAAAACAGCTGTATATCACGGGTGCGCTGTGACTGCCCCTGGTGTGGAGTCTGGGGCCGGGGCAGCAGCGATAGTGATGGGGGCGCTGTGTGTGACACCGAGGGAGTATCCTCAGGCTGTGCGGCTGATTGAGGCATGGAGTCCTCCTGCTCCGCTCTGGGTGGCAGTATGTCCCTGCTGCTCTGAGTTGACGTTGCAGTAGGTGCTGGCACCTTTTGAAGGCAGCTGGCGTGCCAGCGGGTGCCGTCATCTAGGGGGTATGTGGCTGGTCCCAGTCGGCGGGCCACTTGCTGTGGAGTGGACCAAAATGATGCCATCTTGTTCCCCTGTGGGGTCGGCAAGCTCTCACCCAGTCGGCCACAGTGATATCTGGTATCTTGACCTTCCTTTTCTTTTCCGCTCCTAACGGTGGATGACTGAGGCTTTGACTGCTGGGAGTGTGTTCTGGACTGCAGTGGGGCAGAGCCTGTCCAGGGGTAGGTGTAACTCCTTACCCACAAATATGTTTTTATTGTCAGTTTCCGTAGTGTAGTGGTTATCACGTTTGTCTCACACACAAAAGGTCCCCTGTTTGAAACAGGGCGGAAACACATTTCTTTGTTTTTGTTGACTTTGCACAGTCAAACTCTGCTGAGTTAAACTCTCAATAACCTTCATGGAAAAATCTCCCTGTTGTGAACTCGTAGCCAGGCCTACTGAACTTTCCGTAGTGCAGTAGTCGTCAAGTTCAGGAATTCAGGAAAATCCTGTCTAAAAATGATGCAGAAAAACTAAAAACTAACTACTGCATTTGTTACTTTCACACAAACGCTTACTATTTGATGTATTTTAATTTTTCAATAGGCTATATTTTAATTTTTATAAGACACAGACACACACACAGGATTTAACTACTTTATGCTTTAATTACATAATGTGATGTATGGGGTTGATGCTTCTTCTGTAGTTTGTGTGATGCTTTGGCAATATTGTTGTTACATTCATGCCAATAAAGCAAATTTGAATTAAACTGAGAGACACACACACACAGAATTGTTTTTGAATTTTGTTACACACACACACACACACACACACACACACACACACAGAATTGTTTAAAAAAAAAAAACACACACAGATTATGTTTTTGGGCTTTTTCAGCCTTTTATTTTGAAAGGACAGCAGAAGACCCACTGTGTCGAGGAGTGACCCTCTATGTATGGGCGCCTGTTCTACCGCCTGAGCTCCCCGGGCGCCCCAGCATTGTTTATTTTTGAATGTTCTGCTGTCATCTTGTTCTGGAATGTTCCTTTTTGATGTTAGATGACAGGCCGGTGATGTCACTACGGTCCATCAAAACCTTCATATAGCCTTAAATGTCATTATACATGCAATCAACCAGAGAGGCGTGCTGCAACAACAGGAAGGAGACAACAAGTCCAGTGGAATATCAATTCACCATGGAGCTGCAGGACAAGAACGTCAAATTCCTCCAGTTTAAAATAGAGCAGCTCACGCTGAAAGTTACATATCAAGAGCAGCAATTTACTAAAGTAAATCAGTCAAAGATTTTGAAAATAGACTCTCTAGAGAAAAAAGTCAAGGCTCTGGAGAAAGAGGTGAAGACTCACAAGGAGAAGGCGGAGGAGTGGAAAGCCCAGCTGCGGTTAAGTCGAGATGAAGTAGAGAGCATCAGCCTCGATAAGGCCGAGCTCCTGCTAACATTTCAGGATTATAGAGCAAAAAATACAAAAACAGAGTCAGAACTCCGACAGCAGAAATTTGACAGCGAGGCGAACGCCAGGAACACTGTGGAAGAACTGAAGGCGCAGTATGAGTCTGAAATAGGGAGGATGCAAGAGGGGCACGACGAGAGGCTGGCGGAGGTGAAGGTGGCGTACCAACGAATAACGGAGAAGCTAAGCATCGCCAAAGACTGGGCGGGAAAACAAGCCGCCGAGTTGGAAGAACTTCAAGCTGCGCTGCCCCGAGTGGGGATGGAGTACAAAGACAGACTGGAGGACTTACGCTTACAGATACAAGAAAGAGACAAAGTCATCGACGCAGAAGAAATACTGAAGACAAACACGCGATTCAACGAGTTAGTGAAGCAGAAAGAACTGGAGATGAACATCGAAAAGCTGAAGAAGACAATCACTGATCTTGAGAACAAGGAAGATCTCAGCAAGAAGGTCTCTGCGTTGGAGACCACGATCCAGGGCAGAGAAAATGTCATCAGGAAGAAAAACCTGGAGATGTCTCGTCTGATGAAGGACAACAAACAACTGCAACAGGATTGGGCGAAAGAGAAGGACAACAACGCCGTTCTGCTCGTTAAGGAGTGAAGGACAACCTCCACAACGTCGAGGACGACCTGAGAGCGGCACAGTCTGAGCTCAAAGACACCAGAGAGCGGATGAACAAGACGCTCCGGGAGAACGCCGACCTGGGAGAGACCAACTCCAATCTCAAGAACAAAGTGAGGAGATGTCAGCCAGACCTGAACAAGGAGAGAGAGAAGAACAGGAACCTGACCACCTACGTGATGCGCTTCAAGGACGCAACCAGGACCAGAGTTCCCTCATCAGAATGGTCAACGACATGACCGTGGAGCTGCACCATGTCAAAACACAACTCAGAGAAACAACTGTGCTCGCTGAGTTGGCGAGAAGGCCGCAGCTGCAGCAAGTGAAGTCGTGGATAAAGAAAAACATGCTGTCAACAAATAAGGTTGCTCCAATAGACGTAGAGGAGCCCCCGTCCCGTCTCCCGGGGGACAATACCGTGCATCGCCGTGCAGACAACACATCGTCCTGACAGCCACATCCTGATCCAGAGGACGGCATCATTCACGTCAAGCCGTTTGTGGAAAGTGATCTCCCGATAGTTGACGTCTAAGACCCCCTTTACATTGTGCACCATCTCCATTCCACCTTGACCTATAAGACCTCAGAGAAAAGCAGCGCCCGGTTTCCTTAATGCGGTGCAGCATGTCAGGGCCACATGGGGGCTCAGGGTGGGGAGGGTTGCGTCTGCGTGGGCGGGACTCCGAGTGATTCGGTTTCCTCCCACACGCCAATTCAACTGTGAAAGTTAAAATGAAATAAAGTTCAAACAAAATCAACAACTTCAGCCCAAGTTCTGTTGTTGTATTTCCTGCATCTGTAAAACGTCACGTATGATTTCAATCATGGAAATGAAATGGATAGAAAGCAGCGTAGCAGAACGGTTAGAGCAGCAGCTATTTTTAGGTGTACCATTGCCATGGTAACATATAAGCTTTAGT
The DNA here is from genome assembly GCA_013375575.1 of Percina caprodes. Lineage (NCBI taxonomy): Eukaryota > Metazoa > Chordata > Actinopteri > Perciformes > Percidae > Percina > Percina caprodes. The sequence goes on from JABXJD010000115.1 coordinate 287,915, forward strand.
AGAGGGTAGTCTATATCGTTCACGTTGCAATAGGATTGCTCCGATGCTGCATGAAATCCTGCCTGGCGACCTAAATTAGGAAGAATTTATTCAATCTATTTGATCCGTAGAACACAGAGAAGAACCAAAAAAAAAAAAAATCCCACTGATCATAACAAAATTAAAAGTTAAAAAACAGTTAAATTGAGTATGAAAACTCTTGTTCATTACATTTTACTTCATGATTACAACCGCATGTGTTGTATTCGTTGTTGCAAAACTTGTACTGTATATAGTTTGTTTGTTACCATGACAACACCACTGATCTGAAGCTCAATGCTGATGCTCTCATGTAAATAGTTTTCAAATCAGCAATAAATATAACAATTTCTGATCAACCCATATCAATTGCATGTTTAAAATAACATACCGGTTATGCCCCGCCCATTTCAACACAACCCGACCCACTTCCTTTTCAAATTTTGGACTACAACAGACATTTGACTGGCCTTCTATACACTTGCCAACAAAGAGCACCACTGTTTGCATCCAATTGGGTACGAATGTAGCTATATTCCAAATGCTGAATGTAGGGCTAGTGGCGCAATGGATAACGCGTCTGACTACGGATCAGAAGATTCTAGGTTAGACTCCTGGCTAGCTTGACCAGCTATTTAGCTACTAAATCCATTGTTCGTCATTTCCAACTTTACCCCTTTTCAAACTGGCTATTAAAGTAAATTTACATGTATAAAGAGCCAAATGATGAGGAAATATTGTTTCAACATGTGTGTAAATTCATCTAAGCCACTCAGTGTCAGATAACTACAGCAGTCATCAAGCTTTTGCTGTTGTTTTTCTGTTTTTGCTTGCTAATCATCTTTCCTTGAAAAAACAAGTTTGTCCCTGAAGGACAGAATCAGCAGTGCTAGATAAACCATCCATGACATTTTCTTTTGTTAGTCAACAATTAGGGAAACCGGGAAAATATCAGTATAGTCGCTATTCAGAGTTCCAACTATGCTATGACAACAACAAGGCCCTAGTGTTACCAAGTGGCCGTGATCGTATAGTGGTTAGTACTCTGCGTTGTGGCTGCAGCAACCCTGGTTAGAATCCGGGTCACGCCAGCTTTGTAAAGCAGCTTCACTGTCATAGCTCTAGATTTTTCCATCCTCGGCTTCATTTTACATTGATTGAAACTGGACAGCTTAGGATAAAAGTCCTGCAGGAGGCCCCACATTTTGGACTACAACAATGTTTTGACTGGCTTTCTGTCCACTTTCCAACAAAGATCAACCCTGTTAGCATAGAATGGTGTGAGAACCCAGCTACTCCCAATGCTCTCTGAACGTAGGGCTAGTGGGGCGATGGGTAATACGTCTGACTACGGATAACAAGATCTTAGAGTTGACTTTAGGGTTTGTTCTGTTCTTTAGCTATTAAATTACTTGACCCTCATTTCCAAGTTTACTCTTGTACAAACTGTCTATCACAGTAAATTTACATAAATGAAGAGCCAAATGATGCGTAAATAGCTTTTCAACATGTGCTAAAACAGCTGCAAACCTGCATGAAAGATGACGATAGTGAGCACTCCAGACATATCCCACAATCAAGCTGTCCCCTTAACAGCGACTTGAGCTGTGGTATTCTTTTTCGCTCAAAACGTTGAAAACCTAATGCAATTTTAAGGCTCCAGACAAATAAACTCTACTGCTCGTGGGTAAAATAAAACAACTCTCCCTCTTGATCCGGTTCTATAGTCTTGGTGTCCTCATGCAGAAGCATTATACGTATTTTAAGCTAAAGCCCTCGTGACAGGAAAAATCCACCAGATGACTTGCCATCCAAGCAGGGAGATCAGAACAGAGATTTGGGTGCTAGCAAGATGGATGTAGGTTGGCCATTGTTCATTTAGACATACCACCCACATTGTTATGGAACAAACCTTCTTGAAAAAGGACAACATTTCATTTTAAGACTTGTACATGTAACACAATTGAGACAACAGTGTCTTAAAGCAATCAGGCTTGCTAAAGTGCACAACTCATCATGGCAGAAATTGCAATTCAACACCTGAACAGGGACTTGAACCCTGGACCCTCAGATTAAAAGTCTGATGCTCTACCGACTGAGCTACCCAGGCTTCTGACAAGGAGAGCTGTGGACAAAACAATCCCCTGAACTACAAATGGAAGTGCAAGTAAGTGAAGAACATTAAACTTTTGCCATGATCACGGTCTTCTGGACAGCAGGAGGGTAGACCATGATTTGCACATTGCCTGAGAACACCAATTGTTATGGAACAAACTGGTTGAAAATCGGCTAAATCTGCCAAAATGGTTAAAAAGCTCAATGTCACAACTCATCATGGCCACTCGCAGACTGTGAAATCCAGCTGATCCAGAATGCTGCAGCACATGTTCTGACAGGAACCAGGAAAAGAGATCACATCTCTCCTGTTTTAGCTTCTCTGCATTGGCTCCCTGTAAAATCCAGAATAGAATTTAAAATCCTTCTTCTCACCTACAAAGCTCTTCATGGTCCAGGCATGTCCAGCTGGGAGGAGGCCTCAGGGGAATAGAAAGGACTAGGTGGAGCGATAATATCTCCAACATGGCCTGGGAACGCCTCGGGAAGTTTGTCCAGTTTCCTGCTGGAGCTGGTTGACATGTGACGTGGTTTTGGACCAGAACATTACATGTGTCCATGTTGCACTTGTCATTGAAAAAAGTCTCAACCAAGTGTAAAACTTTTAAAGCCAACCTAATAACAAGTGTGGCTTTTATCCAGGATTGAGTCTCTACATGTACATCCAGTTAAAGGGGACGGGCACGGAGACTGAAGTTCAGGAAAAAAACTCATGCCAATAAAGCTGGTGAATGTTGGTGAAGCTTGGAAGCGTAGGGCTCCTGCACACTGCCTGCGTGGCGTGAGCGTGTCAGCTGAGGTTAGAATGCCGACCGTATTGGTCAATACTGTAGGCCCGGTTCAGTTTTTACAGTGGAGAACCCCGGAGGCTGGACAGACTTCATTACAGTTAGTACCATCAATCGGTAAACAAAGAGCCTGTCTCACAAGCACTGGGACACTGATGAAATATGGGGGGGGTACTGGCCAACAGGCATCAGACTGGTCTGGAATATCAGAACAGCTGTAGTTAATTTGTTTGTTTGTGGTCTTGTGTCATTGTTTTTAGTTTTCTACATTTGAAGCCTTTTTATGTGTGTGACATGTAAGTTATGGTTCTAATAGTTGATAATGGTTATGTAATATAATGTATTTAATGTAATGTTTTTGCCTGTTATGTTTAATTTATTGGGCAATAAAGACAGATTTTTGTTAAAAAAAATTTCCTGAACAGTAATGACATTCAAAACGGTGATAACTGAAACAGATATAGCCTACAACACACCGTGTGTGTGTGTGTGTGTGTGTGTGTGTGTGTGTGTGTGTGTGTGTGTGTGTGTGTGTGTGTGTGTGTATACACATATGTATTGCAAACAGACCCGATTGTCAGTCTATTTCCCATCTGGCAGGGACATTTCTGGATTCAGGTGGACATTGTGGACAGAAACATTGGAGGATCTTGATTCCCACCATAGGATTTAGCCTGTATTGCACATTGGGGTACAAAGTCAATAAGATGCCTTCACATCCACAGCAATGTATTGCCATTGTCAAGACTTCCCTTGTTAACTATGACCTGGATGACTGAGAACCTAACCAGCCAAAGCCAAACATTCAACATGTGTATTTCTCGTTAGTATAGTGGACAGTATCTCCGCCTGTCACGGGGAAGACCGGGGTTCGATTCCCCGATGGGGAGATTTTTTTTAAGGCCTCGAGGAAGTCAGTGTTGGACTACTCATGAGTAGTCCAACACTAGTTATGGGGAGTTTACTCCCCGGAGTCCTTGTGTTTCCTTTTTGCCCAGCATATTACCTTGGATTAGGATGGCATCAAGATCTTGGTTGCAGCTGTCGCTGTGGTCCTGCTATGCCCTGCTGTTCCACGCTACATACTTTAACACCCTGCAGCACCCTGCTAAGACATGAACTACTATTACCATTTTCTAGTCACTGTTCCATTTTCTTCGTCGTGATTATCATTGCCACTGTGCATCACATCCCCAAATGGCACAATCAGACACTGCCTACCAAGAGCCAGGGTCTGACCGAGGTGTCTTACTAAAAGGGGAGTTTTTCCTCACCACTGGGCATGGTCGCACTGTCGCACCATGCTTGCTCTTGGGGGAATTGTTGGGACTTTATAATTATAGAGTGTGGTCTAGACCTACTCTATCTGTAAAGTGTCTCACGATAACTGTTGTTATGATTTGATACTATAAATAAAATTGAATTGAGGGCTCGGCAGAAGGACTTACAGACTTGTGACGTGAACTGGGTCCCTGGTTGGAGATGATATCCAGGGGGATACCGTAGAGGTCCGCCTCTAGACGTGGTGGACCAGCAGGTGGGCAGTTTCCATGAATGTGGGCAGCTTGGATGAAGTGGAAAGACTTGGGAGAACCGGTCTGCGATGGTGAGTATGACCATATTTCCGTGGGAGTTGGTCAAGCAGGTGACAATGTCAGGTTATTTTAAATTCCAGGCATTAGTGTTTTGACTGATTTTTTAATACATTCTATTTCTATTCTTGAATGTACAGCTGCCTTTTAATTGTGGACTAGGAAATAGGGATGAGCGAGGTTGTCAGCACAACTTCACATGCCATTAAGGGGGTACCCTTCAGCTTTTATGGGTGTTAAAGCAGGTAAGGCCACTATAATTTCTATGGATGAAATAAACTTGATCCTTACCCTTCAGCAGGTTTAGATATTTAACTTCAGACACTTGCAGCAGCAAATGCTTTGGTAAACATGAACTCAAAGCTGAAACAACTTATAGTAATTAGCAGAGGATGGTTTTGATACATCGACCTCTGGGTTATGGGCCCAGACCGCTTCCGCTGCGCCACTTTGCGCTGCTTAACCTGTTGTTGTTTTTAGGGAGCAGATTTACAGCTATACACTTTGCAACTCAGTGGCTCACCTTGACCAAAGATGCCATTTGGACCTCCAGAAACTTGCTGGTAATAAAGCACATGCAGACCCCCCCGTGGCTGTGATCAGGATTGCTGCAATATCTAAGTAGTATGTGTTTCATAATTGTAATTTTGTTTTTGAATGGTACATTAACATATTTTAAAGAGTAGTTTTAGATCTTTAGTCTTGGACAGTTACCTTGCAATCTAAAACTGTATACCCTATTGTCTCTGGAAAAATAGTTGGCAGTTGGAGGGGTAATGGCTCTTTACAGTGAATATGCAAAAGAAGATGTTCACAAGTTCAGCCCAGGTAGTGTGGCCGAGTGGTCTAAGGCGCTGGATTAAGGCTCCAGTCTCTCTGGAGGTGTGGGTTCAAATCCCACCACTGCCATTTGCAAATGTTACATGGTTGGATTGACCGGTTAGGGATGAGAGATTGCAGCAGGTATGTCAAGCAGGAACATGGAAATGGAATGAAGTTGAGTTAGTAACATACATTAATAGGATGAGGTTGCACACCAATGGAGAGAAGGAGGGGGAGAGGTGTTCTTAGGGAAGAAGAGGTCTATTTCATGGGAAGTTACCTGTCAATCAAGTCAACTCAAAACCTGACTCACTTGAGCCAGCCTCTACTATAAGCTTCATCAAAGAGGAAGTCTTATATTCCTGTATGTGATGACTACTGCCTGGCTACAATTTGACAACAGGGAGATTTTTCTGTGAAGGTTATTGAGAGTTTAACTGTGCGAAGTCAACACGAGCAAAGAAACTTGTTTCCACCCTGTTTTGAACAGGGGACCTTTGCAAGGCAAATGTAAAGTAATCTACAGGCTTTATGCCCGTGTTGTGTAGCGAGGGAAATGTAATGCATACATCTACGTTTTATCTTCTTCTAATATTTATCATGAAACGAGGAAGCGATATAGCGCCTAGTAAACAAAAAGTGAGAAAAAAGCAGTGAGAAGGAGGAAGAGGGAGAGCCAGAGGAGTTTTGGGGGTTTGGAGAGAGGGCATGTGATGAAAGTGAGGGCTCTGACACAGAGAGGGATATTCCAGAGGGTGAGGAAGATGAAAAAGAGGGTGAGGAGGATGAAGAAGAGGGTGAAGAGAATGAAAAAGACAGTGAGGAAGAAGAAAACATAAATAAGACAGAGAGAGGAACAGCCAGAGGGACAGCAAGTGGATCCATGTGGATCAAGTACTGCACCATCAGGTTTGTGATGAAGAAGGTTCTTACTATTTTCAAAGCAGTGCAATTACAATTTCATTGTAGGTCTACTGTGTGTCCTTAAAATGCTGCTTTCTGCTGGAAAAGTCTTTATGTGTCAATACGGCTCTGTTTCTTTTTTTAAGTACATGCTTGGCCTACATTTTGAAATGCATGCAGGTACACATGCATACAGTGGTATGCATGTGTTTAGGAACCCATGCTGAAGTTGACTAAGAAGAGGAATTCAAAAAAATCATCTTTTGAAAATGATCTTAATGCCTTAATTTAATAAAAGGAGAAATCCAACGTTTAAGGACACCAGCTGTGTTGTCCAGCGATGGTGGTATAGTGGTGAGCATAGCTACCTTCCAAGCAGTTGACCTGGGTTCGATTCCCAGCCATCGCAGTAGTTTTCATTGTGTGGTTACTTGCTTTATTTGTCAAGAAGTAACCAGAAAGGTTACTTGCCCAACCCGATTTGATGAAATATTAGATCTCTGTTATGGTACAAATAAGGGAGCATGTCAATCAATCAAGCTGCCTCCACGAGGATCCACAGACACAGGCAGCGCACTACGATTTGCACTTTGCCCGTGTCTGGTAACTACTACTAACTAATTGAAAAGTTTATGAACATTTATCCAAACAGGTATAGCACTGCTTTTCAGGTTGTCGTGGCCGAGTGGTTAAGGTGATGGACTAGAAATCCATTGGGGTCTCCCCGCGTAGGTTTGAGTCCTGCCGACAACGAGAGGCTTTCTTTAAGAGTGGTAGAAAACTAATGACACATCACAGTATGCCAAATTGTAGATGGTCCTTCCTGAACAATATTGTGTTATTTCATAAGTACTGGAAGCCACCAGCCTCCACCGATGTGTTTCTTAGCATTTATTTTCAGTCTGTGTTACCAGATTTGCAGTGAACGTTGTATTGTCCAGCAGAAAGGCAACAGGTGTGTTACTTTTCCACTATGATTTATACCATTAACAGTGCAAGCATTTTGCCCAGGTTTGATTTCCAGCCACCGCAGTTGCATTTACAGGTTTTGAAGCCATATACAACATTAACATTACATGTTTTATCGAGGTTGAAGGTAGTGTGGCCAAGTGGTCTAAGGCGCTGTATTAAGGCTCCAGTCTCTCTGGAGGCGTGGATCAAGTCCCACCACTGCCATTTGCAAATATTACATAGCTGGAAGCCAACCAATGTGAAGTTTTACAGCTGTATAATTTGGGCTGAACTTGGTGAAGTAACTATGTAGAATCATCCATCAATCACCTTGCTGAGATTGTTCCTCGTTAACCTGAGGTTCAACGATTGGTGGAACGTTCCTTTCCAGCAATTTAGAGTAGACTTTTATTCACATGTATTTTTACTGACTGTGTCTTAAGTCATATTTGATACGGTATGTTACACAGTGTATTATGCTCATGTTTAAACTGAGTGATAAAGAATTGAATTTGAGCGATTTTGATAAAGCCATGTACAGCTACTAATTAGAAATTTTCCATCCTTCACGGAAAAATCTCCCTGTCGAGAAATTGTGGCCAGGCCTACCAAAGTTTCCATAGTCATCACATTCAGGAATTCAGGAATATCCTGTCTAAAAATGATGCAAAAAAGCCAGCCCACGCAAGATAAACACTTAAAAAAAAGTTTGGATAAAAGCATAGGTTGGTGGCAGGATAAAAGACCCAGGTACTTTAAGATCAGAGGGTAAAGTCTTCAATCTTCTGAGGTATGATCCCATCCCATCTTCATCACTATTCTTTTCACTCGTTCCCACTTGGCCCTCCACAGGAAATAAAAGGAGGCTTGTTCCAGGTCTAAAATCTCTTTTCTGGATGAGATAAAAACAGAGCTGATGAGTAAAGTAAAGGTAAAATCACTGCCTTGATGATTAAAACCTTTCCTTCTAGTGTTAGTCCTCTAAGTCTCCAGTACCCTAGTCTCTCCCTAACTTTCCCTAACGTGTCTGGCCAATTTGTTTTCCCACACCCCTCCCGATCAAATTTTACCCCAAGTATTTTATGGTCGGTCCGGGTCACAGTCAGGGGGAGTCCTGTCGTCTCAGTCGCTGTCCACGGCCCATGAAAATGGGCAAGGGTCTTGTTTCTATTATTTAGCTGCTGTTAAGAATCTGAGTCTAGTTAAGGGCAGCATATTTGTTTTTCAGAAGTACAAAAGGCTCGGCCAAACAGCAAAGCCCACCAAAAATAGTTTCAACTCATCGGCGTTCCCCTCCAAGGAAGTCTTTAGTAAAAGGTGAAAGACTTGTGTGTTATGAAGACCAGAGTGAGTACAGCCGTCTGCTCGCGGTAAGCCTCACTTGGTGTGCCGCTTAAAGTACCTGGGTCTTTTATCCTGTCACCAACCTATGATTTTATCCAGATGTTTTCACCTTGAGCAAGAAGATGTGTATGTTTTAACAAATCTTCAGTCTCTCATTTCAGTTGTGCAGGAGCGGGAATCAGTGAGTGGGCTGGCTTTTCTGCATAATTTTTAGACAGGATATTCTTGAATTCCTGAATGTGATGACTATGGAAACTTCGGTAGGCCTGGCCACTTTTGATGCTCGCGTGTAAAATCATAATAAATAAATATATTTTTTTATTTGGGGTGGCCAGGGACATTTCTAGGCCTCTGTGTAGAACTGCCACTGAAGGCACATCTGCAATTCTGTCTGTCTCTTCTCTGTCTGTCTTTCTCTCTGTCTCTCTCTCTCTCTCTCTCTCTCTGTCTCTTTCTCTCACCCCCAACCGGTCGAGGCAGATGCCCCCCCACCCTGAGCCATGGTTCTGCTCGAGGTTTCTGCCTCTTAAAGGAAGTTTTTCCTTGCCTCTGTTGCCTAGTGCTTGCTCTTGGTGGGAACTGTTGGGTTTCTGTAAATAACATCACAGAGTACGGTCTAGACCTGCTCTTTATGGAAAGCTCAGTGAGATAACTGTTGTTGTGATTTGGCGCTATATACATAAAATTGAATTGAATTACCTGAACCTCAACTTCCTAGCCTCATAGTTGTTGTTTTTAGGGATGAGCCGGATACTCGGCTGAAACGAGTATCCGGTACGGATAAAGCACTTTTGCCCAGTACGAGTATTATACGAGTAATACGAGTCATTATCCGTATACTCGGATTGGGTAGCAGACCGCGCGCCCCGCCCATACACACACGCTCTGCTCACTCACACATAACACGGAGAAGTGAACAGCGCGCTCTCTCTCTCTCTCTCTCTCTCTCTCTCTCTGAGGTCCGCGGGTCTCTCTGTCTCTCTCTCTGAGGTCCGCAGGTCTCTCTCTCTCTGAGGTCCGCGGGTCTCTCTCTGAGGTCCACGGGTCTCTCTCTCTCTCAGGTCCGCGGGTCTCTGTCTCTCTCTCTCAGGTCCGCGGGTCTCTCTCTCTCTCTCTCTCTCAGGTCCGCGGGTCTCTCTCTCTCTCTCTCTCTCTCTCTCAGGTCCGCGGGTCTCTCTCTCTCTCTCTCTCTCTCAGGTCCGCGGGTCTCTCTCTCTCTCTCTCTCTCTCTCAGGTCCGCGGGTCTCTCTCTCTCTCTCTCTCTCTGAGGTCCGCGGGTCTCTCTCTCTCAGTCACTGAGGTCTGCGGGTCTTTTCCGTTAACGTTTAGGGTTTCTTCAGCTTCAGGTTTGTTCTTTACTTCGGTTTGTAGTACTTCCTTAACCAGTAGATTTCTGGTAAAGGGGGGTTTCAGACAGCGCGTGGTATAATGTATAATGCGACTCTGCCTCTGCCGTCGGAGATTTTTTTTTTTTTAAACCTCTGCACCCTAAAAAATGCATATCTTTTGCTATGGTTAGTCCTCGTATCCAAACTGCTCTGGCAGATGTAGTAGTGTTGATGTAGCCTTGGGAAATAATAAGCAGCTGGTAGATAAATCTCCCCATCAGGGAATCCAACCCCAGTCTTCCGTGTGACAGGCGGAGGCGGTCATCCAAAGTTTCAGTAGTATAGTGTTTTTTTGCGTTGGAACAAGTTGCACTATTTGAAATATGCCTTTGAGATACAAGAACTTCTTCACTTGGGACAGCAACTGACTCCCAACCCAATGGGAGCAATCCTGCGCTTTCAGACTTGGAGGGGCTGACTTTCATCCTGACTGCTTAACACTGGACTTCAATCTGCCCCAGTGGGTGCTGTAGATCACTGCCTGATGAAGCCAACAGAACCACATCATCTGCAAAGAGCAGAAAAGGAATTCTAAGGTGTCCAGACTTAACACTCTCCCACCTCCTGCTGCACCTTGTGATGTGTTGTTCATGTCCAGGAGTTGTGCTCTTTCCATCGCTTGACAATATTCCCATTTAGGGTCAGGAGTTCTCCTCCCATGCTGAACACAGCCTGACTCCCCGGGACCCGTGCAGTTTGAAATGACGTACTGAACCCAACCGTTTTTGACTGAAAAATTCAAATTTGAATTTTAGTAAAAGGTTTTGCGTCAAAAGTATTCTGTTGTCCAATGTAATCAGAAACCTGAATCTGGCAATGGAGCCAATAAAAGACCCCATGCCAAACTACTTGACCATTGCCTTGCAAGTCAATGACAGATCGGAGCTGCATTTCCTTGATGAAAAATTGCTGATAATCTGTAGTGTGTGGCTCGTTGGTCTAGGGGTATGATCGCTTAGGGTGCGAGAGGTCCCGGGTTCAAATCCCGGACGAGCCCTATCAACAAATCCTGGTTACTATCAGATCAAGTGTTTAATGTCCAATGTCCAACATTGAATCAGGATGATAATAAAATAACTGTTAACACCGCATTGCACGGTCTGTGTCAGAATACAATGCCAAAGTGATGTCAATGAAAATGGCTATGGTAGCGAGTAGTATGAAAGGCTAAAAATCCATTTGGTTGGGGTATTAGACCCAGTATAGCTGAATCGTGTCAAGAGCCCAACCGTAACCATCCTGTTATTGCTTTCTTAAACCCAACCATTTATTGTTTTCCTAAACTCAACTGTCCCGTTGTTGTCCCGTGTGTCATGGAAACGTAAGCCCACCCACAAGCCTTTCCTTAACTTAAACCTTGTGTTGTCCCTAGGGTCACGGGGACCCGTGCAGTTTGACCAATCATGTTTTCCTTCGGGTCACAGGGACCCGTGGTGTCCTTCGGGTCATGAGAACCCTTGCAGTTTGACCCATCATTTTGTCCTTCATGTCATGGGGACCCGTGGTGTCCTTCGAGTCACGGGGACTCGTGCAGTTTGAACCATCGCTTCGTCCTTCGGGTCACAGGGACCCGTGACATTGTCCCTCTGGTCACCGGGACCTGTGCAGTTTGACCCATCGTGCTGTCCTTTGGGTCATGGGGATCCGTGGCATTGTCCCTCTGGTCACCGGGACCTGTGCAGTTTGACCCATCGTGCTGTCCTTCGGGTCATGGGGATCTGTGGCATTGTCCTTCAGGTCCCGGGGGACCCGTGGCGTTGTCCCTCGGGTCCTCGAGCAGTTGGGAAGGGCTCTTGTGAATCCGCTCATTGAGAGACGGTGGCGTCTGACTCGCATGGAGGCGTCTGCCTCGCATGGAGGCGTCCGCCGCGCTTGTCAAAGCCGTCGTCACAGCGAGGAGGTCCTGCAGCGGTAGCAGGGGCGGTGGCGCCGGCGGCGGCACAGTCACAAACGGCCTAGAGGAGGACGGAGACGCTAAAACCAGGCCCGCCGAGAGTGCACAGCAAGAGGAAGCGGTGTCAGCTCTGTCCAGAGAGAAAGGACCGCAAATCACACACCGTGTGCATTGGCTGCAAGAGATACATCTGCTGGAGCTGCACGCTGGCCTACTACTGTGCCGACTGTGTTTGCCCGTGGCCTCTTGGCCCGCGTGGACGAGGTCCCAACCAAACCTTGAATCTGTTTTGAATAAACACACACAGACCCATACACGGACAGACAGACCCACACACACACACATACACACACAGACACAGACACACACACACCCCTGGGTCCCAGGGACCCGAATGGCGAGGCTGAGGCCTCAAGGGTAGTAGAAAGATGACATCGAACAAGGAAGGGGTCCCTGGGACCCAAAGGGTGAAACCGCGACGGCAGTGGTGGGACGTACGTATGATGGCATGATAAATAAAACAGGGGTCTCTGAGACCCGAAGGATGAGGCCACGATGGCATTAGACATGGAATGAAAGCGGTGTCTCGGGACCCCAAAGCACAACGACAGGCTATTACAAAAGGTCGTATAAACTATACATGTCCCTGTGACACAGAGGACAATACAAGGATTAAAACCAGGTTGCACTGAGATTTGAACTCAGATTGCTGGATTCAGAGTCCAGAGTGCTAACCATTACACCATGGAACCTTCAAAAGTGTTGCAGGGGTTTGCTTGGAAGTTTCTTTCATAATATCCACATGTATAATATTGAAGGCACACAGCAATCACAACAAAGATGAAAACGCAACAATTACTGGCCAACTTTAAGTCATTTAGTTAGCGAAGCGTTCAGAGGATGTGGGAAAAGGCAAATCAAGAACAGGTTTTAAAGGACTTGCGTCAGACAGTAAATACAGCAGTAGATATGTCTACTGTGTACAAACAGATGGTAACTTTACATGTGTTGACAATAAAGATGCTCACAAAACACTGTACTTGCAATTGCGTATCTTGTGCACATTCATGTCCTCTTAAATACAAAGAACTGCTAAGTTCTTAATTCCCAATATCATGTCTCAGTCATTAGTTCCAGATGAAAACACTTGTCAGAAGTGGGATTTGAACCCACACCTCCAGTGGAGACTGCGACCTGAACGCAGCGCCTTGGACCGCTCGGCCATCCTGACTGCTCCAACAGATGTTCAGTAGGACCTGTCTCAAAAATTATAATATAGTGAATCAACTATGTCATGATATAGTAGGTTCTCAGTCATCCAGGTCATAGCTAACAAGGGAAGTCTTGACAATGGCAATACATTGCTGTGGATGTGAAGGCATCTTATTGACTTTGTACCCCAATGTGCAATACAGGCTAAATCCTATGGTGGGAATCAAGATCCTCCAATGTTTCTGTCCACAATGTCCACCTGAATCCAGATATGTCCCTGCCAGATGGGAAATAGACTGACAATCGGGTCTGTTTGACCCCCTCATATTTCATCAGTGTCCCGTATCAAAACCAATAACAATATACAAGTGCATGAACAGGAATTAATTACAAATGATTACAATACAGTACCAATGCAATAATGAACGGGTACAACATGAACACATGATTTAACACTAGAAGTGCCGGGATTCCATAACTACTAGAACTGCCTTGAGCGTCATTTGACCGCCAGATTCCAAACTCTATAATCTCTCATGATAAATACCTAATTGCAATATTAATGAATGTATTGTGTTGGGATATATTTAGAAAAATCTCCATCACCTGCAAGATGCTATCCTATCAATATGGGCCAACATTTCTAAAGAATGCTTTCAGCACCTTGTTGAATCAATGGCACGTAGAATTAAGGCAGTTCTGAAGGTAAAAGGGGGTCAAACACAGTATTAGTATGGTGTTGCTAATAATCCTATAGGTGAGTGTATATTCTCCTGCAGAAGGATACAGCCCAGAGTTGGCTCATTCCAGGTTATTTAATCACAAACGTCCCTGGGTGGACTTGAACCACCATCCTTTCGGTTAACAGCTGACTGCGCTGACCGATTGCGCCACAGAGACTACGTCAGCCAGATGTTTTATGGGTAAGAGCTCGATCTTCAAGCCACAGAAGGTATTTTTCTTACACTTCAATTGGACTCTGACTTTGAATTCAAATATTTGGTATCCAAGAAAATTCCGCAAATAATGATGTGTCAGTCATTTTACTGGTGGTTTCTCGGTCACAGAAACTAGCTTGTTCATTTTCATTTACCCGAAAGATGAGGCCATTATGACATTTGACATGGAATGAAAGCGGTGTCTCGGGACCCCGAAGCACAACGGCAGGCTAGTACAAAAGGTCACATAAACTAAACATGTCCCTGTGACACAAAGGACAACACAAGGTTTAACATTTCAGCTACTCATGGAGGTGCTGTGGCTTAGTTGGTTAAAGTGCCTGTCTAGTAAACAGGAGATCCTGGGCTCAAATCCCAGCAGCACCTTGTACCTGCTGAGGTTACCTCTGTTTGTGTCCCATCACTATGTCTACCAATCCCCATTAAACTATCCTGGTAGAAAATGAAGATGGCATGTTACATTTACACAGAAACACTACATTAACTTGGACTCGAAATCCAATAGGGTCTCCCTGTGCAGGTTCTAAACCTGCTCACAGCGACTTCTAACTACAGAAAAACATATCTGCAGTGAGTTGGGAAAATTGATCAAAATTCTCACTGGATATGATACTTCCAAGAGATCTATACACTATGGTGTCCGCAACTGCTTAAAATGCTATTATCATTAAACCCATTCACTAACTGTGGACTAATAACCAACATTTAACCACAAATCCCTACAACGTGTTTTATTTAACTGATAACCAATGAAATGAATTAATAAGTGTGCTACTTTGGCTCCACTACAGGTCTGTGTTCCAAATTGTTCTGAGGGTGAGATCTTCGACTTCTCCCTTTAGTCCAAGCTTCACTGCTGCTGCTGGAAGGAGCGTTGTGCGCAAAAATCACTGCAGAAAAAAAAACAAAAGGAGTTTGGGAATTCTGACGGAGTTCAGACGTCTTAACGTTAGCTAATATCTGCATGTGTTCAGGGTCACAGTCAGTATTTACTATACGCTATATGAAGTACATGAACTTTAGCAACCATGATTACACACCAACATATGTCTGCTGTGTACTGTGTGTGTTTCAGATCCTTCACGCTTTGCAAAATCGCCGCCGCAGACGTCTGTTTGGGCGTTCGATGTCCGACTGGTGAAATCTCTGTTTCTGACCTGCTTTGTAAAATGTTTATGAGAGTCACGGAGAGGCTTATGACGATGACTGGGATGCATCACGGACAGCAGAGCCGGTGATGACACTGTCACAGGGTGCAGAGGAAGAAGACCGGGATGTACGGGAGGGTTTGATGCGCTACTTGAATAGCTAAATAAAATCTTTTCTTTGATGTATTGTCTTGTTTTTTAAATTAACAGTCTGCAATACTGGAAACGACATGCAAAAGCCCCTAATAGCCCTTAATATTGAATAGTTAAAATGTGAGAATAGTGCAGAGAGTAGATAATCTGTCGGTGTCTGGCTAGATTTTATTTTTATTTTTTAAATGGCGCGGTTGTTCCGGACACACACTCCACACTCTTGTTTGCTAAAAATGGAGTACTGTGTACTAGTACTAATGTAATAATCAAAAAGTTCCTGGTAGCAGGTCCCAGGGACTTTTTTCGTAATGGAAAACCAAAAAAGGCGAATAGAGTTGAGTAGATACCACGCAGTGGAAAAACGCCATTAGTGTTACGTAGTGTTGAAAATGTCAAAAAAGGACAAACATTCAAAAAAACGTCAAAAGTGTTGAAAAAAGGACAAAAACGTAAGAAAAAGTTAAAAAAAATTGATAAAAAGTGTCAACAAAAGTGTCAAAAAGAAAGATTTTTCACGAGAAGACAACACAAGGGTTAACAAGTGCAACAAAGTTATTCTCTGATTTTCCAGAGCACAGTAACGAGTAATCTAATTGATTTTGACATATGATTTTATGGTAAAATCTGCAAGAAACAGTTGAAGGTGTTCAGGATTTTGCAAAGTTTGCCGTGATTAAACTAAGCTTCATAGTGACGAGTATATTGTAGTGTAAAGAGAAGTACTTCCACTCTTGGTTATGGGTAACCAGAGTACACAGTCCCATGATCCTGTTGGGCCCTTGGTGGATGAGATGGTAAAGACATATGGTTCTGTCTGTATAGAGCGATCTTATTGGTCAAAATAGTTTGGTTTTCCACAAATTGGTTATTGCACTCTGATAACATTTGCATGGGGCAGCGATCTATTATCTGCTATTCTATCTACTTTTATTATATAACTAAATATTACTATTTATATAACTGTTTTTACTGCACTTCATTGCTTGTACTGCACTGTATCATGCCTTTTTCATTTGCAACCAAGGCTTAATGGGTAGTATGGGGATTGGGGAGACATGATGATGTGATGCTAACAGAGGTTATCTCTCCAACAACAAGGTGCTGCTGGGATTTGAACCCAGGATCTCCTGTTTACTAGACAGGCACTTTAACCAACTAAGCCACAGCACCTCCATGAGCATGTAATGTTAAGTCTTCATTTGTCTTTTACCTTGAATGAGCTAAATATACAGTATACTGACTGGCAGTGTTGGGAGTAACGTGTTACAAAAGTAACCCAAATACAGTAATATAATCCTTTTATAGGTCTCTCCCTTCAGCAGTCTGAGAACGCCAGCCCACTCCTGCGTGGCGTGAGCGTGTCAGCTGAGCTTTATTCAGTTTCCATGTAATGTTATGGTCTACCGTTTTACAGAGGAGAATGGCCCCACTGGTTGGAGATTTGACATATATTTATACAACTCATCATGGCTGCAAGCAGACATCCCACAAATCTCCATCACCTGCAAGATGCTATCCTATCAATATGGGCCAACATTTCTAAAGAAAGCTTTCAGCGCATTGTTGAATCAATGCCACGTAGAATTAAGGCAGTTCTGAAGGCGAAAAGGGGTCAGGTTTTGTCTAATACTGCTGATTCTAAAAAAACAACAGAGAAAGCTTGATGACAACGCTCCTTCCAGCAGCAGCAGAGAAGCTTGGGCTAAAGGGAGAAGTCGAAGATCTCACCCTCAGAACAATTTGGAACACAGACCTGTAGTGGAGCCAAAGTAGCACACTTATTAATTCATTTCATTGGTTATCAGTTAAATAAAACACGTTATGGGATTTTGGGTTAAGTGTTGGTTATTAGTCCACAGTCAGTGAATGGGTTTAATAACAATGGCATTTTAAGCAGCTGCTTATACTGTAGTGTCATAGCTATTTTCAAAGCATCACTACCAGGGATAATTTTGATCGTTTTTCCCAAATCACTGCAGAAATGTAGATTGTGTAGTTAGAAGTCGCTGTGAGCAGGGTTTGAACCTGCGCAGGGAGACCCTATTGGATTTCGAGTCCAACGCCTTAACCACTCGGCCATCACAGCTGGAAAACATGTTCAGTTTTTACAGTGGAGAACCTCCGAGGCCTGACAGACTTCATTACAGTTAGTACCATCAATTCTGAATGACTGATGGGGATTTCCAGGCATTTCAGTTCCAAAGGATCATTCACATCTTGAGGGTATTTCAGGTTTAATGTGGGTAGTTAATCCACCCCCTTTAGATGATCTGATTCATTTCCAAACCAGTCCAGATTAACAATTAACAAGTTTACCTTTGGAGTTTCCAAGACCTCAACAGCGTAGTTAATCACCTGCCAAAGGAGGCCAGATCAGACAACCTTGAGCTCTGGCTTACTCAAGAGGTCGCAGAGGCTCCAGTGTACAGTGTACACAGTGTACAAACAACATAATTGGGCCAAATGAACAGAAATGGCTGATAAATGAACTTGGTGTATATTGTAGCGTAAACTTGCATTTCATGTGTTTGTATGTATCATCTTAAGTCTGTGATAATGTAGTGTTTCTGTGTAAATGTAACATGCCATCTTCATTTTCTACCAGGGTAGCTTAATGGGGGATGGGTACACATAATGATGGGACACTAACAGATGTAATCTCAGCAGCAACAAGGTGCTGCTGGGATTTGAACCCAGGATCTCCTGTTTACTAGACAGGCACTTTAACCAACTAAGCCACAGCACCTCCATGAGTCTTAAAAGTCTTAAACCTACAACCTTCAACCTACTGTTCCAGAACTGCAATTTAACAATCCAGTACTGCAGCATAACAATCTGGACCTTTGACCTAACATTCCCAAACTGCTGCTTAACATTCTAGAACTTAAACCTAACATTCGACAATGGCAGCTTAACATTCTAGAGCTTCAACCTAACATTCTAGAACTGCCAAGTAACATTCTAGATCTGTAAGAAAAATGTAAGACCACAACTAAACATTCAAGTAGTGCAGCTAGCTCAGTCGGTAGAGCATGAGACTCTTAATCTCAGGGTCGTGGTGTACTTTAGAGAGTGGCTGTGGTTCATTGGATGGGATTGGCTGTCAGTCACACGATTGGCAGTTCCATCCCAGTGTAACAATCCCTGTAATTTCCCAGACTAAAATGTTCCAGCATTATACGATCATGTTCAGCGCTTACGTAATGTTCCTCAGATCAATCCAAAGTCTGGTGACAATGCATGTTCAAATTCTAAAACTTCAACCTACTGTTCTAGAATTGCAACATTCCAGAACTGCAGCTTAACATTCTAGAGCTACAATGTAACATTTTAGAACTGGAAGTAACATTTTAGGACTGCAACTGTTAAAATTCTCAAACTTCAACCTATTGTTCTAGAACTGCAACTTATTATCCATTGCTCCACTAGTCCTACATTCAGCATCTGGAATAGCTACGTTCTCACACCATTGGATGCAAACAGTGGTGCTCTTTGTTGGCAAGTGTATAGAAGGCCAGTCAAATGTTTGTTGTGGTCCAAAATTTGCCATTTGGTATTAAAATCGCTGCCTTGTTGTGATAGCATAGTCGGAAATCGGAATCACAAATATGCTGCTATTTTCTAGGTTTCCCTAATTGATGAGTAACAACTAGGTTGTTTACCACATGAATTATCTGTATCTGTATCTGTACTCGGACTGGGGGCCTAACCCGGAAGTGGACAGGATTTTACCCAGAAGTGGGTCGGCATGTGTCATAGCCACTGCCAAAACCACCAAAGCATCTGTTTAATGTGCTATATATTGTAATATATAATGAGACAGACAGACATACAGAGTATTGCAGTGTCTGGGAAACGGTTGCCATGGCTACATATGATCAGTGGCCATGTTTGTAAACACAGCTAGGAAGCCTTTGATCTCTGTGATGTCATCTCTTTGATCTGTTAACGATGCAGCTGCTGTAACTGTCAACTGTGGGAAACCGCAGCTCCTCAGACACTGAACCAGCTCTCAAACAAATGGTCAGACGGGCAAAATGAAAAGTTATTTCAGTCAAATAACCTCCTCGTGGGCACCAGAAGGCCTTTGTGAACGTATCGATATAACATTCATGTTGCTAAACTTAAAAATGTGGGCGTATCAGCGATTTAAAAGAGCTTTGCTCTGCGTCGTGCTCAGAAATGTGGACGGTGTTTAACATGGCAGTGAATGGAGGAAGATTGGGAACTCTTGTTGAGCGAAAAGTATAATTCATATCGCATGAATGAGCACACTGGCTGAAACTAGTTTTTGATGTATAAATTGTCCATGACAAGTTAGAATTGTTGGCGTGGGAGCAAGTTGTGAACGTTTTAAAGTTTGAACCACGTCTGTAGGTGAAAGTATGAAGGAGCTGAAAACTTTGGGAGCAGAAGAAGATTTGAAGGATTTGAAGCTTGCTCTCATTGACTTTAATGTTTAAACAAAATGTTTAAAAGCTTAATATTTGAAAAAGTATAAATAGTACAACAATAGTAGAAGAAGTACCATCATCTGATGAAAGAGCTGAAGATTGTAAAAGTTGAACGGTTTAAATAGCTGAAAGTATGCAGAAGTTAGAGAGAGCCAAAAAACGTACGGAATAATAATAAAGAACCGAATAACAATAGTTGGAATGCCCACAATGATGTTTGCAGAAGAGCGCCTTGTTTTCTTGTAGCTTGGAAAAAGGCTTTAGCTTATGACAAGGTCAACAAATTGCACCATTGTGCTACTCATTAGTGTGCTCACTTCAGTTATGTATTGAAGCACATCCTCAGAGCTAATGGCCCTCATTTATCAACCTAACGTAGAAACCAGCCCAGATATGAGCGCAGAAATCCTCTTACGACAGGCTTCATGTGAGATTCATGAAACGTTCCTATCACACCAATCAGAGCGTAAGAATGATCGTACATTGATAAATGCAGCGGCTGGAAACAATCGTAATTAAAATATCACGCCCTAATATATTCTCATTTTGAGGCCTCGCCTCTACTATTTGCGACATGGCCAGACATAATCCGGCTAAGAAGCGGCACTTTTCAGAGGTGGAGATTGAAACCCTGACATCTCAGTTTAATCTGCAGTAACGTGGGTCCTATTTGGCAGCCTAAAAACTGGTATTAGGCTGCAGGAAGAATGCAGAATAGAAAGAGATCACTGATGTGGTCAACGTGTTGCCGTATTAAATCAGACTCCCGCAGAAGTTTATTTAATTTATACATCCTTGACATATGTATACTCCTAATAGTAATATATAGGCTTATATTGCAATCTCGTAGCCCGTGTGTCCTCTGCCTCTACACTTGGAACTATTTCACATCTTTGTCTGTAGTTCTCTATTCTTTTTTTGTTTCTTGTTATGTTTCGGCAAATAGTATTTTGGGTTGTCCGTCCATCTCTACATCAGAATCAGAAATACTTTATTGATACCCGATGGGAAACTCTGGAAAAGAGTGCTCCTTCGAGCCGGACTTGAAGCAGCGACCTATCGAAGGGAGATTGAGAATGATCCTGCTATCAAAGATATGTTTTCAGTGACGATATGATCACCTACCTCATTGTCAAAAAAAAATAATGTTTTGGAAATTGAATCTTGATGCCTTAATTTAATACAAAGGAGAAATCCAACCTTTAAGGACACCAGCTGTGTTGTCCAGTGATGGTGGTATAGTGGTGAGCATAGCTGCCTTCCAAGCAGTTGACCTGGGTTCGATTCCCAGCCATCGCAGTAGTTTTCATTGTGTGGTTACTTGCTTTATTTGTCAAGAAGTAACCAGAAAGGTTACTTGCCCAACCCGATTTGATAAAATATTAGTTCTCTGTTATGGTACAAATAAGGGAGCGTATCAATCAATCAAGCTGCCTCCACGAGGATCCACAGACACAGGCAGCGCACTACGATTTGCACTTTGCCCGTGTCTGGTAACTACTACTAACTAATTGAAAAGTTTATGAACATTTGTCCAAACAGGTATAGCACTGCTTTTCAGGTTGTCGTGGCCGAGTGGTTAAGGCGATGGGCTAGAAATCCATTGGGGTCTCCCCGCGCAGTTTCGAATCCTGCCGACAACGAGAGGCATTCTTTAAGAGTGGTAGCAAACCAATGACACATCACAGTATACCAAATTGCAGATGTGCCTTCATGAGCAGTATTATGTTATCTCATAGGTACTGGAAGCCACCAGTCTCCACCAATGTATTTCTTAGCATTTATTTTCAGTCTGTGTTACAAGATTTGCAGTGAACGTTGTATTGTCCAGCAGTAAGGCAACAGGTGTGTTACTTTTCACCAAAGTTTTACTTTTTTTGCCACCACAGTTGCATTTACAGGTTTTGAAGCCATATACAACATTAACATTACATGTTTTACCCAGGTTTTTGGGTTTCTTGTATTCAGTGATATTTCCATGTTATAGAACATAGTGGCCATAAGTAAACTGCAAATTCTGCTTGCAGCCATGATGAGTTGTGCACTTTGGCCAGCCTGAACACTTTAAGACACTGTTGTCTCAATTGTGGTATGTGTACCAGTCTTTAAAGAGTAATGTTGCCCTTTTTCAAGAAGGTTTGTTCAGTAACAATATCATAATGTTACAATGTTTTTTTTTTTTAATTTCCACACCAGGCGTGTGTGTGTGTGTGTGTAAGAGAGAGACAGAGAGAGAGCTATCACAGAACACAGACACAGTCGGCTACCCAATGAGGAGTTTTATTCAATCCGAGCACAGATATTGACTGTATTACTCGTATAATACTCGTACTCGGCAAAAGGGCTTTATCCGTACCGGATACTCGTTTCAGCCGAGTATCCGGCTTGACTCTAGTGATTGGTATGTCTTAATGAACAATGGCCAACCTACAATTGGTGTTCTCAGGCAATGTGCAAATCATGGTCTACCCTCCTGCTGTCCAGAAGACTGTGACCATGGCAACAGCTTAATGGTCTCCACTTACTCACATTTCCATTTGTAGTTAAAGCGATTGTTTTGTCCACAGCTCTCCTTTTCAGAAGCCTGGGTAGCTCAGCCGGTAGAGCATCAGACTTTTAATCTGAGGGTCCAGGGTTCAAGTCCCTGTTCAGGTGTTGAATTGCACTTCCTTCTTGTGGCCCTGGTCAGTTGTGTAAGCCTGAACGCATTAAGATGAAGCAAAAAAGAATACCACAGCTTAAGTTGCTGTTAAAGCAACCGCTTGATTGTGGGATATGTCTGGAGTGCTCACTATCAGCATCTGTCATGCAGGTTTGCAGGATGTTCACAGTCTGCTAGTGGCCAGGCGACAGAGGCAAGGAAAAACTTCCATTTAAACGAATGTCCTGCCTGTTCCCTCGGTCCTGCCCCTTTCCCCATACACACTGGAGACAACAGAGTTACTTCCTGCTTCTAATTGTCTCTGACCCAGATCGCAATGAGTACTAGCCAATCAGAGGCAGAACAGGGCAATCTGTTTTTAATGTTTGTATATTTAATATCCCATCAGTTTTCTAATGTTAAATAATGTTAAAAGGTGGTTTACCTCCCTCCTGTGGGCATTGTCCTGAAGCTCAGGGAGAAAATAAATAAACTCTACCGTGTCCCCACGGATTGTAAAACCGTGCTCACAGTTTATTTATTTTTCTCTTCCAGGATCTTTAGGGGGGGGGGCTCCGTAGAAAAAGTCGCTTGTTTTGGGCTTGTTTTCACAGGCCTGGTTGCTTATTTGTCTCGCAAGATCTGGCAACACTGCCCGGTAGCAGCGGCACAACCCCCCTGGAGCCCACCGCCAGTGTTGGTGGAATAGCAAGCTAGCGTTAGCGAACTAACCCCGCTTATATACATTTTAGTTATCCTAACACTTTTAACAGTCAAACTGAAACACTGGCGGTGAGCTCCAGGTTCTGCAGCCTTGGACGGACCGCCATCAGTGCGTATAACGCCTGCCTTTTGAATTAAAATGTATTTATTTATAAGCGGGCTGGTTGGTTAGTTTGCTAACGCTAGCTTGCTATTCCACCAACACTGGCGGTGGGCTCTAGGGGGGTTGTGCTGCTGCTACCGGGTCTGGAGCTCTCCGTGTCCCGCTGGAGGGGCCATTCTAAAACGCTTAACGTGAAAAAGCTTAACGTGGTTTAATGTACCTAAACAACGATCAATCATCACCATATTTACCATGACCCTATCTTGTCATGACCACAAAACTAAACTGAAATCCAACAATTAAAGAAGTTATCTCACGTTAACGTTTCTTCTTCATTGGTGTCTATGGCGAGGAAAAGGCGTACCATGATTTAATGTACCTAAACAATCATCAACGATTACCAAATTTCTCTCATATTGCTCTTCATAACCACTGAAAACGGTCAAAGAATCGGACCCAAAGTCCTATTATTATGGCCATTAGCTGACATTAAGCGTTTCTGCTCCACAGAAGGAAAAAGCTTAATGTGAAAAAGACCTCTCTCCTGGTCTAAGCAGGCAGCTCGTTATCATGCTGCGGGCCGCACAACGTCAAGGAATAATCCACAAACCAGGTGTCCTAAATCTCCCGCATCCGGGTCTTGCTTCCTGTATGTATTATGCCTCTATGTTATAATTATCCGTGTTGGGTGGATTTTACTACCTTAGTAATCTTGTTTAGGTACATTAAACCACGTTAAGCTTTTTCACGTTAAGCTTTTTCACGTTAAGCTTTTTCCTTACAATATCCCTTAATGAAGCAGACACGCTTAATGTCAACTAACGTCCATAATAATAGGACTTTGGGTCAGATTTTTTGACAGTTTTCACTGGTTATGAGGAGCAATATGTGAGAGAAATATGGTGATGATTGATAGTTGTTTAGGTACATTAAACCACGTTAAGCTTTTTCACGTATCCCTAGACAACACCAGTTCACTGCATACAGACAGGCTATACAAAATAAACGTCTTATGACAGTATCAAGACAGTCATTATGGGCCGTTATAGCCATTCCCCTTGATATCATATAATCTAAAGAAAACAGAATAAGATATGGTGATACTTCATAATAGCAGTGTTAGAAATGATACAAACACCAAACACTACTATTACCACTGCTACAGTAGTACTAGTACTGCGCATTAGAACTGATACTACTACTCCAGATGTAGTGTAGGAAAGAGGTGACCAGTATTACTGTGCAGGGTACACAGTAATAAATATTGAATTATATTGTTATTAGGACGTGGGTTAATAGGAAAGACGTATTTTCAGAAAACATTAAAGTTGGGTTAAACAACAATGGACAGAGTGTAATTTAACATATGTTCTATTTATTTGGGCAAAAAGCGCATCATTTTAAAATAAATCCATATGGAAGTTGTTAAGGAAAGAGCAGTTTGGAGCAAAATCAATATTTTATAGATTACGATTAGCTGAGAGCTCCATAAAACATTTTCACAGTATACTCAACAGTACACGTATTTGTACACCGTTGTATCCTGGTAAAGTTTTTTTAAAAGCTTGTCCGAGTCCGTTGTCTGTGAGGTTGAAACATCCACACCAGTCCAGGCTTTCGATGAATCATGGAGCTCAGACCTGGTCCCTGAGAATCTGAACGTTATTCCCCCGGTCTGCAGACTGCTCGCCACAGATGTAGCTCGGCTTCCACACCGACGCGTCTCTCCAGGCCGCGCACACTCAGGCTACGCTTCCTTTGCCTTTAACGTCATAAATTAAAATAATGTCCAGGATCTTATATAGGATTATAACCTATATAAGTGTCTCCATTTCAAACATCACTGCAGGTTGATTGTGGGCGACAACGCTGTCGTGGTTAGCTTACCGAAACTCTACTGCCGAAGTTGCTGGCTGGCTACGCAGCGTTAGCTATATCCGCTAGCATACATACAGGCTAACTATAGCCAGTTACCTTTGTGTGTAACGTAACAAAAACCCACCCATCTCATAGGAGCAAAGCTTACTATTTCATTCAATACAATTATGGTACAAAAGGTGCACTAACGCCACAGGTATTATGTTGACAACATGGAGGCATATATAGGCAACACCAAAGGCAGTTGTAATATTTACCTAGCAGGCTAGGCTAACGCTGTTGGGCTAACGTCCGGCGCCGTAGCGTTAGCTAGCTGTCTAAACTTGTGAAAAGCCGAACAACACCCCCGTCTAAGCTGTGTTTCACTTTCCCTCCAATATTATAATAAACATAATAAAGTCACCTGGACTCAGTCGAGACCATAGACTGTTAATATTAAAAGACCAGAAGCCATATTAGGCCAGACCAGCGGCAGAGACAACGCAGGCTGCTCTGTTAATACAACACTGAAAATACGCCACAAGTAAAAGTCCTGCAACAAGTATCAACAATATTTTACTTAAATCGTCAAAAGTAAAACCCCTCATTCTGCAGTTAAATATCCCCTGTTAGTGTTTTACTATACTTTTAATGTTTTTGGATGAATATTCCTCAAATTATCAATGTGTATGTCATAGAAATAAAGTGCTACACTCTGTTTTTATGGTGTATGTGGCATTTGAAAGGTTGTATATAATTAAAATAGTAAATAAATGTCTGAAATGAAATTTTTAAATATCGATTTTTGAGTAGGAGATTGCTCAAACATCGTTTGGACGTGCTGGTGTCTTTCATCCTTGGAGGGTTAAGGTACATTTTGGATGTATTCTTGTAATTAAACTTTTTAAAATATTTTAATTTCACATTTTTTAAGCTGGGATGTCACTTTGCCAAAAAATATTTGTTGATAAAGTTTACAATTGAAAAAACAACAGAAGAGAACCGAAGAATGCATAGAATGTGCTGATGTCACATAAGAAGGATCAGAGCTAAGAAACCAAAGGTGGGGTGATGTCACATGAAAGGATCTGATCAAGGTGGGGGGGGATGTGATGATGTCACCAGCTGCCTGATTCCAAGCATAGGCAGACTCATATCTCAACTCCACATAATAATTAATTAATTGCATTAATGAGGAATTGAACAGGTGTTCCTAATAATCCTTGAGGTGAGTGTAGAGCAACCCAAAGATAACACACATTGACATGACCTCTATCTGAAGGTAGGGTATTGCAAACCATATCAGAACAGCTGTAGTTAATTTGTTTGTTTGAAACCTTTTTATGTGTGTGACATGTAAGTTATGGTTCTAATAGTTGATAATGGTTATGTAATACAATATATTTAATGTAATGTTTTTGCCTGTTATGTTTAATTTATTGGGCAATAAAGACTGAACATTAATGACATTCAAAACGGTGATAACTCAAACAGATATAGCCTACAACACACCGTGTGTGTGTGTGTGTGTGTGTGTGTGTGTGTGTGTGTGTATACACATATGTATTGCAAACAGACCCGATTGTCTATTTCCCATCTGGCAGGGACATTTCTGGATTCAGGTGGACATTGTGGACAGAAACATTGGAGGATCTTGATTCTGTTGTGGAAGTTTCTGTACAGCGAGAGAGGAATTTCAGTGTGAGATGAGACCTTGTTGAGACAAAATAAAGACATGCTGCAAACTGGTTTAAAGGGATAAGGTATTCGGTGAAAAGGGTTTAATTGATTTCTGCAGAGAACAATCAGAATGACAAGAACAGCTTTCACAATGTACAGTTACAGAGTGACAACAGTTCTGTGCCCCAAACATTATATGACAGTTCCTTATATCCCCGTGAATCCAGCAGAAACCAGGCCATGTTTGGAAAACAGTTTAATCTTAAACATAACAATTAGTTAGCTCAAGCAGACGGTTGGATCTCTTACGTATTTCTGAATCTGTCCTCCGTGCGTCAAGTTTTCTTGACCGGTCATTCTATCTTTAGCTCTAAAAGGACATCTTGTCTCTCTGGATAGGCTATGGTCTCGACCTGGGACCTGCTATGATAAACATGGCTTTAGACAACTGTTTCTGTAAGACCTCATGCCATTTGCCCTTGGAGGACAAATGCAAAGACATAACAAATTCAGTTGTCTCCTACAAGGAAAAGATACAGAAGTCATTTACTCTGAGTGGCATTGAAGAGCTTATAGATGAATAATATGAAAATCATTGGTTAAATGTAATTTTCCCATTACATTCCTCCCTTTTGATTACATACTAATCACAACACAATTGAAAATTACTCAAAAGAAGACATGCATTTCTGCACGTCCCCAAAAAAAACATGTTTTTGTGAGTAATTTAAACCACTTAGTTTAAGCTACCACTACATCTAGTCTGAAAGAAAGAAACTGAGAATTAAAATGGATTTTATGAATATGGAACTATTCAAATTCGGAAGCTGAGTCCTCATTGTAACCATACTCATTGTAAGAGGACAAATGAAACAATTCAGGACCATCATCTTTCAGTTGTAAGGCTGGATACTGAACTTTCTCAAGAGTAAACAAAGAGGAAATAATTTTTCGTATTAATGGGATAATGCAGCAAATACCTATCAAACAGAAACAGATCACAGAGATTACTGGAACCACAATTTTCCACATCCAAGCCTTCCAACCCTCCCCAAGTAACCCAAGCACCCCAGTCCCACCCAGAATCAGTGTGATGGACATCTTGAGCCTTGAGACTAGTGGTGAGTTGTTGTAACTGATGGACAGTGTTAGTGATGTTTCCTTCAATGTCTGTGATAAATGTGCAGCATGTGATCACCTATCAGAATGTGCGTTATTAACTACACCCCACCATGGAAGAATTACTGAGACAAATTTGCTACTGTAACTCGTCATTTTACATTTAGCTCTTAAGGTAAAAATGCAGTCAGTGCACAAATAGTCATTTAGATTTAACGCGTGTGGTTTAACGGGTGTAGCCTGTTTCTGTGAGTGGGAAACAATGAACTCATGAGTCATTGATACCTACGTCACATGTGAGTTTGCTGATTGACCCCAGTCATACGTTAGATGAGAATGCATTTTTGTTTGTTTGTTAGGAGAAAGAACCCATTTATTTTGCACAATGTTAATCATTTGAGTTGATTTTTGCCTTTTACCTGTACTAAGTGCATTCTTATCGTTTTTTTTTCTTTTTCCCAGTATAGACTATTGAGTTGGTCGCCAGTACATTAATATAGAATGATCCGCATGGATCTTTTCCTGATAACCACGTGCATACTTTGAAATAACCTTCATCTTGTGGATTAAACTCTGTTCAGGATTAGCAATACTGCGGGTGAAGAGGTGTTTACTTTCTGAATTGTTAATCTATTTGTCAGGTTGGTGTGGTCAGAGGGAATCTGATTCCCCTAATTTGACCCACTCGTGTGCCAAATTGCTAAACCCCATGATGGGCACAATGCTTCCCCTCTCTGGTCCTGCATCATGTCCATTACAGGCGTATAGCATATGTAAAATTTCTACCTCACCCCAGAGAGATTTGTCATTTTCGGACTGAAAGTAATCGCATAGTTGTAACAGGAAAGAAGTTGATGTGTTAGCTAATAACTTAAAGTTTGTTGACCTAAGGTTATTATTTTTCTTATATTGCTTGTACCCCAATACTGTCTAGACTAGAAAGGTGAAGAGTGTTCTACTCATTTTACCCCTTTATTTGAAAAACTGTGTGTCTGAGTGTGTTGTGCGTCAGTAGTAACACTACCACTAGCACATGACAACACCGTTGGGGTCAGGTTTTTTCCCTGCCCTGTCTCTTGTGTGTGTGTGTGACGTTGGTGACACAGAACACCGTCTGTCAGGCCACAGTCTGGTGCTGGAACCTCTTGCAGTGCGATGCGTGGATCCACAGAGCCCGCTCAGCAATCTTGGAAGTGGAAAATCAGTCAGCTGTGTGCAGAACATTTGCACATGAACATTTCTTAGCCTAGCTTAGATGGCAGCAAGATGGCCGTCAGAAGGTCATTGATCAATTGGTGATGCAAAATGGGCTTATCATAAGACTTAAGGAAGTTTTGGTGTTTCCACAATGCCCCAAAATCATGTACAACCCCAAAAGCGTACCTGGAGTCCGTGTAGCTTGTTACAGACGAACCTTCAGCCAGTTTACATGCTTCAGTGAGAGCAATTACTTCAGCCACCTGCGCAGAGAAGTGTTTGGGAAGAGATTTAGCAATTAAGGTTTCTGCGTCAGATACTACAGCAAACCCTACCTGTCCCTGGCCGGTGTCAGGGCAGCGTGAGGCTGACCCCTCCACATACAAAACCAGATCTGAATTTGGCACCGGTGTGTCAGTCAGATCTGGACGCGGAGCACAGGTGTGTTGCAACTCTGCCAAAACAATCATGCAGTTCTCCCTATTCTGGTGTGGGCATAAGAGAAGCAAGGTTAAGTACTGTAGAAAATGTTTAACAGTGACATTAGGCATATCAAGCAGACATGTGTGATACCTCAGATATCGTGCTGCAGAAGAAAAGACGTCATGCAGCTCAAAAGTTTATCCACTGTCTGAGTGAATGGGAGTGTAGGGTTTAGGGTTTTGAGGGCATGCGCAAACATAGTTTTACCATGTATT
This sequence comes from Percina caprodes, assembly GCA_013375575.1. Classification (NCBI taxonomy): domain Eukaryota; kingdom Metazoa; phylum Chordata; class Actinopteri; order Perciformes; family Percidae; genus Percina; species Percina caprodes. The sequence goes on from JABXJD010000115.1 coordinate 317,674, forward strand.
AAGTTAGCTAAAGGTTGAACTAACTGAGCATAATTTAGAATAAAAAAAACACAACAGTAGGAACACATTCCTCATTTGTTTTTTTTTGTTTTTTTGCAGGTTTTGGGAGGGAAACTATTTCCTCAATCTGAGATAGAGACAATGTTTTCCCTGACGCTGAAATGTCATGACCCAAAAAAATGCATTTCTTTTTTCACAAATTGCAGTTTAGCTAGACTAGCTGTGTGCCCCTCTGCTGCCAGATGACACAGTAATGCATTAGTTCTTTTGTTGGACTCGCCACTAGGCAGTCATCAACATACTGAAGGAGAGCAGAACCTGGGGAAAGGGTTAAGCTTTCAAGGCTCTCTCTCAGTGATTGGTTGTAGATGGTTGGGCTCTCGACAAACACTTGCCCTGAGCGTGTGAATGTGTATGCCTTACCATCAAACAGGAATGCTGTCTTTGTCCACTGGAACACTGGAAAAAGCGTTAGACAAATCAACAACAGACAAATACTGTGCCCCCCCTCCCAGGAATTCCTTGAAGAATAGTGTAGGGTTTAGGGACATTTGGTGCACGTGTGTGGACCGCTGCATTTACTGCTTTGAGGTCTTGAACAAAACGCCATTCGACCGGTTTTCCCTTATCACGAATTTTCTTGACAGGGAAAATTGGCGTGCAAACAGGTGAATCAGGACCCGCAAACCAAAAACTCCTGTTTTAAAAAGAGTTAAAGACTGGTCTGATTCCATCAATTGCTTCCTGTTTCAGTGGGTACTGATGCTTTTTAGGCCTGAAGTCTGAGCGCGGTGTGATGACGACAGGCTGGCAATTTTTGATGAGACCCACGTCATATTTATGCGCTGCCCACAGGTGAGTCGACCCGTGGGACAGAGCATCTCTGTGGGGAAAGCATTAACAGCATTATTCAAAAGTGTTTGTGTGTGTGTGTTCAGTCTCTTTCCGCTGGAACACACCGCGCGGCGGTCACATGGTGTGACAGAAGTTTTCGATAACAGCCCGTGGAGGGGGAGACGGTCGTGTCCCCGTCCACGGTTTCAGTCCAGTCAGTCAGCTGGTCACAGTCCAGGACAAACCGTCCCAAGGTTTCTCCACTGATCTGTGGGAGATTTAGACAAAGAGATATGAGCATATGAGTGCTGAACTCTGAGAAACATTCTCTGCTTATCAGTCAAGTTTACGGCTACTGCACACTTCTTATGTCAGTACATGTAAGCACACTCAAGCCCATCTGTGTCTTCTTCGGAAAATATCTTCAACAAACATGTCATCTGTTTCTGATGAGACATATATATAAGTTGTGGTTTGACAAAATCAGCAAGGGGTTAAATCACATCTCTGGCCTCATGCAGTAGACTTGCAGCATGACCCAGAGAGATCCACCACTGAAAAATGAGCTGAGATGTGTGTGTGTTGTTTGAACCTAATGAGTCAGGCTGGGCAGTGATGTCTAAATTTCACAACCTTGAGGCTCTGTGAGAGTTGAGATATCCTATGCCAAAACGTAACATTGGATCTACCTAACACATTCACCGGACACAGGGGAGAGAGCAAAACAGAATATTTTGCCCTTCTGTCCTGTTCTGAATCATGTAGATTCTAATGTTCACACATCATGGAGGTTGAAAAATCTTTCTGGAAGAATTGCTCAGCCTGCACTTCGACAAAAGAACAACTCTGCCGGAAAGCTTCTAATTTGCAAATAAAATCAACCAAAAACCCTACATCCTTTCCTGCACATTCAAAATCGTAGCAGCCAATTTATAAACCTCAGATTAAAACATTGCATAAGTAAGAATACTTTCTACAGGTTGTTTCATTCTACGTGACAAATTGCGTCTAGAATTCTCCCTATTGTGCGAGGAAGAGTGTGATGTTTATGGTCTGTAGCGTGTGAAAGCTTTACTTCATTGCAAGCAGATTAATTAGTTAGTGTGTTTTGCATTTTTACTTCCCTTATCCGATGCGGATCCAGCTGGCTCAGACTCTCCACCGCCCTCCTTCCCCTCCTCCCGTCCATGCGCCTGTTGCTGGCTGTAGACCTGATCCCCAGCTGGTGGACCCCACTGTTGTCGTTCGCGTTTTGGGGACGGGCATTTGTCTGCAGTGTCCTTTACCTCCACAGTTGAAACATGTGTCTCGGTCCACTGCTGGCCTCTGCCCTCCACCTCGTCCTCTGCCTTTTCTTCTTGCTTTGCCTTTGCCTCTGTCCCCCCCCTCTCCAGCCAACGTTGACACTGTCAAAGTTGTTTTTCTTCTGTTTCTCTTCGTTTCAGCTTGTTCAGCTGACTTGTAGCATTGGATGATGGTACCTGATGCTGCTGTTACTGTCAGATGTAGGTGGGGGGGGGGGCCCGTGGCTGCTTGTAGGGAGAGAGCTTGCGAGGTGGATGCTGTGTGGAATCTTGTCCTCTCCTGGAGCTTGCTTCTGGGGGAGACACGGACGGTGTTTCTCCCTTTGGCCTGGATGGCGGAGGAGGGTAGGGTGGTGGTGGGCTGAGCAGCTGATCGCCATCTTTGAGACTCGGATAGAGAGAAAAAGCATTAGTGATAGTGGCCATTTCTGTTTTTCAGCAGTATTACCTGTTCTCTTTCCCTATTAGTGGCCTCTATCATCCACTGATAAAAACATTCTTTGTTTTTTCTTCTATTTAAATCAGATCTTGGGTGCTAATCATTTTTCCCCCCTTTAAATAGTTTTTCTTTGTCTTCTAAATCCTGTTTTAGCATTCTAAGTTTCCCTGTACTAAAAGAACCATTTTCAGGAAAACCATGTTTTGTTGCCCAATATGACAGACATTCTATAGATGTAGCCCAAATGTTCTTACCATTTCATCCACTACCAGCCTTAACATGTGACTTTGTGCCCCTGTTAACCATCTACAAAAAATAAACAGATAACAACCAGCTAAAGTACTTCATTTTTCTTCATATAATCGTCACTATACGGCCCAGTTTAGTCCTCTGTAAACTTTGCGATAAAACCTGCAAACAGCTGTAACTTAATGTAAGCTACAATGACTGCTTATCTTAGACTTGGATTGAAGCTGTCTTAACAGTAGGATTTGGTTCTACAGTTGCCTGAAAAAGAGTAAAATGTGGCTTTAACAGCCTGAAAAAGATGTAAAATATATTGAAAATTTACTAAGACTTTTAACCTTTAATTTTAAAATCCGACATCAGAATGGTCCGATATTACCTGTGTGACCCCATGGATGTGTGATGTCTCACCCAGACCTGGAATGAAGCTGGCTGAACAGTAGTATTCTGTTCTACAGTTGCCTGAAAAATGATAAAATGTGGCTTTAAAAGCCTGAAAAAGATGTCAAATATTAAATTACATCCATTCTCCACTCACTTCACTGGCTTCCCGTTTCTGCTCGGATTGAATATAAGGTCTCAATTCTCACCCACCAGTGCATCTATGGAAATGCCCCCTCTACTTGAAAGATCTACTCACCCCTCTGACTACAACACGATCCCTCCGCTCAAAAACCTCCAACCGCCTCTTAATCCCCAGAACTAAGCTCAGCACCATGGGTGATGGAGCCTTCTGCTCTGCCGCTCCTCGGACTTGCAATGCCCCCCTTTACCATCTGAGGTCACCACAATCTATTGAGACATTTAAAAAAAGGACTAAAAACATTTCTTTTTAGTAGAACCTATGAGTTTTAACCTTGCACAATAATGTCGTTGCTCTATTTATATGTATTTTAAACTGATGTTTTTGTCTTGCTTTTATGATCTTACCTGTAGCACTTTGAGGTTTGTCTTAAATGTAAAGTGCATTACAAACAAAATGTATTATTGCTATTATTATTATCATATATGATGCAGCCAGGTTAGGATAATATGCTCTTTGTCTCTGTGAAGAGGTCAAGACGGCCCTACGTTCTCTCGCCTTCTCTCTCTCTTCCTCTGTGTCTAAAGAATTGATCAGGTCATATCTACCATTCAGCATACATGAGGAAACTCATGTCCGGACTGGAAAGGTGACTGTTGTTCCTGCCTTTTGGGAACCGCCCCTGCTGGGCCAGACTTGACTAAGAACAAAGGAAATGCATATCCCAGTAAAGTAGAATAGAATTGGCACCACCATGATGGAGACCTTTACCTGTGACCTGGACTAAACCTGACAATTCAGAGATGGGACTTGATCTGGAGAAAACATCTGACCAATAGGGAAAGATTTAATTTGAGGAACAACCCTCAACTTCTTTGGGATAAAATTGGGACGTGGTGATGATTTTGAGACTGGTCTCATGTGACTCCATCAGGGAGAAGCAAATCAAATCAAAGAACACGTGATAGTTAGATTTTTCTAACAATGCAAAACTCACACAACACTTTGTTTATAATATTTAATTAGTTTGATTGTATTTTAAATCAGTGTGTTTAAATATGTGCTTGACTGATGTCTAAAAGACCATGTGATGTGATTTCTGCTGCAACATAATTCCCCCATGGGGACAATAAACACCAACAAACGAACGATGAAACAAGAATAAAAAAACATGTCGCTGCACTAGAACTAAGGAAAATTAAACCTGATTTGCATTGAGAAAAGGTTTCAATATTCTCTTTTTCAGTGATAGAGGTTAATTTAAGGACTTTGTTACGGACTAAATGACTTGATGAGAAGGGGATTTTGTGCACTGAACGATGTTTCATATTTTATGAAGTGATCACGTGTGAAACATAACTTTAGTTTTCAGATACAAAAAGTGTAACGAAATGTGTTTGAGTACAGTAGATCAGTGGTTCTAATCCTGGCGATCGAGACCCGCAAGAGGGTCGCCATTCATTTGAGGGAAATTGCCAGACTTGAGAAAAAAAAATTTTTTGTTTGGTACCTGGAACATACATGGTCTGAAGGTGGATCGATGTAGAGAACACAAACCATAGAAATAATTTGATAGAAAGGCCATTGAACTGAAGTATTAAAAAAAATTAATTGAATGGACAAGCCCTGACTCAACGAAGAGTCATTGTGGAGACGGTGGTTGCAGTGTGGATGTGTCGCGTCTCCATTTAACAGCCATGTGTCTGACACTAGCAGACCTTCCAGGACCTGGCAGCAGTAGTAGGAGCCACTGGTAGTGACAGCCAGACTCCAGCATGCACCTCTAGCTCCCAAATCATTAGGTGTGTTTTGGAAAACATCACAGTATGCCAACTAGGTGAGGCATTAACAGCCAAGTAAATGCTAATGAAAAAAAAAAAAAAAAGTTACTTTAGCCCCTGGTTTGAAGGATGTGCACTCTGTCCAGGAACCCAAAATATTTATTCATGTATTATTTCATGGAGTAGAAATTAAGCCTTCTAACAGAAAGTGGTAACAGCACAATATAGGTATATATAAAAATGTCTAAAAAAAAAAAAAAAAAAAAAAGTATTTGGCTGGGTAGTTCAATCTGTGAGAGTCCTGCCTCAATGCAGAAGCATTAGGACTGGTTCGTGGTTCCAGAGTGGAGAAGGTTTGACTCATCTCCATTTAGCTAGTGTGTGACACAAGCTGAGCTTTACAGCTCAGACAAGCTGAGCTGTAGTCACTCACTGGAATAATAGGATTCAACTCAGAAGTGGCATGTCTGTGAGCCAATGACCTCCCTGGTTTATAGTGGCCCATTTTAATAAATATGGTCACAGAAACAATTCAATAGCAGTTTATTCACAACATCAGACAGAATCAGTGGTTGACTTCATTCCTTTTGAGAAAAGACACGTGAATCTTCCCAAGGGATTACATTAACGATGAAGGTGCACTTCAGTTCCTGAAATACAAAAAAAAAAAAAAAGCCAATTAGTGCATCCTGTTAAACATGACATTAATGCACTGGGGCAGACCAGTGTTGGGCTTTATATACACACATAACCTGAAATCTTACACTTGCCTTGGGTTCAGAGTTGGAATCACATTTGTTAGCAGCAGCGTTGCCTTTGACAGCAGCAGTGTTGCTGGTCTTGCAGGTTGCACGTCTCAGGAGCATTTCCAGGAGGTAGTTAAGTCCTGCGACAACCTAAAGTTACAGGGAACAGAAGGACTCAGACATGTGGTTTATAAGAAAAAAATTAAAAACATTTGGCGATGAGAGTTCAAACTACATTTGACATTGGCCTTAATCCTCTTCTGTGATAGAAAAAGAAGATTTAACGTTACCTGAACTTGAGCTGATGTTATGTCCAGAATTTCGTAATTAAACATGTCTACTGTGTTGGCTTTGTTGAATTCAACCACAGCAAAGTGAGCAGCTTCTAAAACATCGGTGCTGTTCACCGGGACTTCAGTAAAGCTACCGGGGGGAGGCAGAGATTGTACGGTTACAAAGCGGCCGGTGAAAGCAGAAACAAAAACACAAAACCAGACAAACAGCATGACGGCAACAAGTTGTTCTGCAGCAGCTATTAGAGTCCTGTTATCGGTTCTGAGTGGACTAGTTCACCTTCAAAGCCGAGTTAATATACTGTCTAGAGAAACACACACACACCTGTTTCCTATCTGTTGATGAACACATGAAGGCCCTGAACACCCACACAGGTGTTTCCAGTTAATCTGGCTGATTAGACCTCATCCCAGGACTCTGTGGGGGTCTATAGACTAACTGATTATTATCTTTCTCTCGTAAGCTCAGATGCACCTGTTAGGTCAGGACTAATGAGACCTTTATCATTCTTATTGGTCAAAATATTTGTGACATAATACGCTTCTATCCTACCCTCTAAACCTTGATGCAAAACTTATACAATTTATTTATATTTCATTTTTTTGATTGTAATTTAAATCAGTGTTTAAATATGTGCTTGACTGATGTCTAAAATACCATGTGATGTGATTTCTGCTGCAACATCATTTCTGCATGGGGACAATAAACACCAACAAACAAATGAACGAACCAAACAAGAATAAAAAAACATGTCGCTTAACTAGAACGAAGGAAAATTAAACCTGATTTGCATTTTTTTTCCTTTATTAGATAGTGACAGTGGACAGATATGAAAGGGGGATGACCTGTAGCAAAGGGCCACAGGCTGGATTTGAACCCCAGCCACTGCAGGACTCAGCCAACATGGGGTAAGCACACTAACTGAGTGAGCTATAGGCCGCCCCTTACTTGCATTTTAAATAGATTTCAATAGTCTTTTTCAGTGATAGAGGTTAATTTAAGGACTTTGTTACGGACTAAATGACTTGATGAGAAGGGGATTTTGTGCACTGAACGATGCTTCGTATTTTTTACAGTGATCACATGTGTGAAACATAACTTTAGTTTTTAGATACAAAAGTCTAACAAAATGTATTTGAGTACAGTAGATCAGTGGTTCTCAACCTAGGGGTCAGGACCCCCAAGAGGGTCTCAATTTCTAGGTTGATAGATGGACCAACGAGTCAAAGCTGGATTTACAGGCCTGCTTTGACTGTACTGATTGGAGTGTTTTTGAGGATCTGGACAAACTAACCAACATTGTGACATCTTACATCAGCTTTTGTGAGGGCATGTTGTTGGAATAAAATATATTCATATCATGTGTGCTCATAAACATATTCACGTAGTGCATTATATTAATCAAATGTGTTACATTCATTAGATTTTCAGTTAAAAGAGCTAAAGCATTACACATAGTCTGCTTGGTGTCAGTGTGATTATTGTGTTTGCTTCCAAATAAGAAGCATGTAGTTTATAGTTCACTCTGACCTTATCATAGGTTGTTTTGGTACAATGTGTCCAACCATAGCTCTGCCGAGGGTGTTAATTCTGAAAAGCAGGGCCAAGGGTGGATAGGGACCTGTCTTGTGTTTGGGTAAAGGGCCTCTCCAGTAGAAGTCTGAGACCTGTTATCTATTGTGCAGGCCAATCGCTGCTAGACACGAATCTTACGAACATGTCACGTGGTAGCAACTGAACCCCCCCGAGGACAAAAATCATGCAGGAAGGGCTAGAGGGTTAGACAAACTTGGGAGAGCTATGGATGCATATTCTCTGTAACTTTGTCTCTCGAATATATTCCATCTGAAAAAACGTTCTTTTATCCAACCTACTGACTTGAACCCTTCTTCCTGAAAGAATCTAGAAGCCCAACAGAACACACTGACCAAAGAGATCAAAGCAGCTAAGAGCAGCTATGCTAACAAGCTGGAAAACAGCTTTAAAAACAACAATCCTCGGTCAGTGTGGAGAGGCCTGCAGACACTCACTAACTACAGGAGACCATCCCCCAACACTGCTGGTCCTCAACGACTGGCTGACGAGCTGAACAGCTTTTACTGTAGGTTTGCAAAGCCCACAGTCACACCCCTCCCCCACACCAACTCATCAACTTACACTTCAGTCAGTCATCTCCCCCCCTCTGACCCCTCACCTGCACCTTACGATCTGTGAAGTGGATGTGCGCCAGCTCTTCCAGAGGCAGAAGACCAGAAAGGCTCCTGGCCCAGACGGTGTGTCCCCATCCTGCCTGAAAATCTGTGCAGACCAGCTGGCCCACATCTTCACTCAGATCTTCAACAGATCTCTGGAGCTATCTGAAGTTCCCTCCTGCTTCAAACGCTCCACAATCATCCCAGTCCCCAAAAAAACCTCCATTTCTGGTCTAAATGACTACAGACCTGTTGCCCTGACATCTGTAGTCATGAAGCCCTTTGAAAGACTGGTGTTGGCCCACCTGAAGGACATCACAGTCCCCTTGCTGGACCCCCTGCAGTTTGACTACAGGGCAAAAAGGTCGGTGGATGATGCAGTCAGCTTGGGACTACATAACATTCTGCAACACCTCGACTCTCCAGGGGCTTATGCAAGGATCCTGTTTGTGGACTTCAGCTCAGCGTTCAACACCATCATCCCGGACATCCTCAGCACCAAACTCTCCCAGCTCACTCTGCCAGCCTCCACCTGTCAATGGGTCACAAACTTCCTGACTGACAGGAGGCAGCAGGTGAGGCTGGGGAACATCACATCCAGCACACAGACTATTAGCACTGGCGCCCCCCAGGGGTGTGTGCTCTCCCCACTGCTTTTCTCTTTCTACACCAATGACTGCATCTCAGGAGACCCATCTGGTAAACTCCTAAAGTTCGCTGACGACACAACGGTCATCGGCCTTATCCAGGACGGTGACGAGTCGGCCTACAGACGAGAGGTGGATCAGCTGGCTCTCTGGTGCAGTCAGAACAACCTTGAGCTCAACACGCTCAAGACTGTGGAGATGATTGTGGACTTCAGGAAGAGACCCCCCCACTCTTCCCCCCATCACCATACTCAACAGCCCTGTGTCTGCTGTGGAATCCTTCAGGTTTCTGGGATCCACTATATCCCAGGACCTGAAGTGGGAGCCCAACACAGTCACCATCATCAGAAAGGCCCAGCAGAGGCTGTACTTCCTGCGTCAGCTCAGGAAGCTCAACCTGCCTAAGGAGCTGCTGGTCCACTTCTACACAGCCATCGTCCAGTCTGTCATCTGCACGTCCATCACTGTGTGGTTTGGATCTTCCACCAAAAAGGACCGGAGGACAGTTACAATGGTTACAATACTGTTACAATGGACAGTTAGGACAGCAGAAAAGATCATCGGTGCCAACCTGCCCTCCGTCCATGACTTATACACATCCAGAGTCAGGAAACGGGCAGGAACCATCACCACAGACCCATCTCACCTCGGACACAACCTGTTCCAGCTTCTCCCTTCTGGTAGGCGCTACAGAGCACTGTTCGCCAAAACCAACAGATTCAGGAACAGTTTCTACCCACAAGCCATCTCTGTGATGAACAGCTGACTACTGACACACAGTGTCAGGTTCAATTCTAGTCAATAACCCAGTAATCACTGTCTCTGTCTTCATCATTCTCATGTCTCACTTATTATTTATTATTTACTATTTACTCATCATTCCCATTCTCACATCTCTCTTATTTGTTATTTATTCATCATCTCATTTCCTATTTTTAGAACTGTCCATAATGTTCATACTATTCATATAATAACATAATACTATTTATTCCAGTATCCTTGCACTATGCTCCATATTTAAATTTTTGTTCTGTTAAGAGTATGTATATATTGTGTATATATTAGTGTGTATATTTTTGGTTGTTTTTGTTTTTGTATGTATGCACAATGTGAGCGAACCATGCTCCAAAAAAAAATTCCTTGTATGTGTCCTCATACCTGGCAATAAAGCTGATTCTGATTCTGATTCTGAGAGGGTCCCCCAGGCCACACTTTTACCTGCTTGCAAACCGGTTTGTTTGCTTTCACTCTTTGTCTGTATGTGGGCATCCCCGGGTATCCCGATATAGCCAGTCAACTACCTGCTTTTCTCGCCGAGCCCATTCACAGCTGCAGACCTTAAATCCTGCAAAGGTTAGGAGGCCTGTAACCAGATGGTGTGTGGAGGAGTGAGGACGACAAAGTACTAAGTCATCAGCGACCGTTCTAAGTAATGTAAAGCAAAAATGTCTCTAATCATTCCTCCATCCCTCCATCCATCTTCATCCGCTTAACCGGTATCGGGTTGCGGGGGCAGCAGCTCCTGCAGGGGACCTCAAACTTCCCTTTCCCGAGCCAACTTAACCAGCTCTGACAGGGGGATCCCAAGGCGTTCCCAGGCCAGGTTGGAGATATAATCTCTCCACCTAGTCCTTTTTCTCAATTCTTCTGTTAACTGCAGTTGAAGCAGGCTATGCAAAGTCACCAAAGTGCTCTACTACACTTTTCCCTACTAATCTTGTTAGGGCATCTCAGGTCCTTCCAATGCTAAGGATCAATCACAAATTGACTGCTGTGACCAAAGTCGTCAGTTTTTGGATTTAATTTAAAGATGTATAACTGGCATTATTGCCTGTTATTCTACATGAACACTTTCCATCATCAGGGACCTGACTCTAAGCTGGACATTAAATGCTCAACTTTAAGTTAACCACATTTTGTCCTTTGGGCTCGTCCGAGATTTGAACCCGTGACCTCTCACACCCAAAGCAAGAATCATACCCCCAGACCAACGAGCCACGCAAAGCAGCAACTTAGCAATTTTTCATCAAGGAAATGCAGCTCCGATCTGTCATTGACTTGCAAGGCAATGGTCAAGTAGTTTGGCATGGGGTCTTTTTATGGCTCCACTGCCAGATTCAGGTTTCTGATTACATTGGACAACAGAATACTTTTAAAGCAAATCCTTTTACTAAAATTCTAACTTGAATACAGTATACAGTAAGAATATGCAAAGGATGATATATAAAGCTGCAGTTTTTTCACTTCATTAATACTCTAACTATTAACATTTCTTATGAAATAGGTCAGTGTCTATGATGTAATAATATACTAATTACGTGACTTTTCTTCATGACAAAATGTAAAATGCGCAAACAAATCTTTTTTCCTGGGAGAATTGGAGTTACATTTCGCAAGGGACCTCTGGGGTATCTTCGCCAAGATCCTACTGATGCTGCAAAAGTCATTAAAGACAACCCTTCTCTCCAGGACAAGTCTGCACCTGTAAGGGAGGAGCTGGTCAGGCCAAATGCTCTCAGAGAGGAGGGGATGCCTCAGATAAACGTGACGTGGCTGGAGAATACATCCTGCAGTTTGGGAAGTACAAGGGGAAGTCCTTCCGCTGGCTTCTTGAAAATTATATAGGGTATACCATCTACCCAATCAGGAACAAGCTAAAGGAGGAGGCTGCAGGAGTGTTTATAGCAGAGGGGCACAGCAAGGACAGCCTACTGTCATTTGTGAACTATGCCCTCAGCTTTCATGAAATCCAGTCTCTTCTTGACTCTGACAAGGCAAGGTCACAGGTTGTGACAGTAGCAGCATCAGAGGATGACCGGCTGGTCGGGTTTGGCTCTCGTGCCAACAACACCTGGCGAGAGATTTGGGACAGCAGGGATGATGGCTATGCAGACTTTATTCTGAACTAGACAATGCATTTCCTGCAGAAAATGCGTGGGAATGCTGAATAGCTGAATTGCTAAAGCTAACCTGGTTGAATAGCTTAAATCAGTAAGAAAGAGCTTAAGTAGTAAAAATAGATGAAAAAGTAGGAATGGTTTTAATTAAGTTGAATAACACCACTACACCATAAGGAGCTAGAGCTAGATTTTAAAAGTTGAATGGTTTTAATAACTGAAAGTCTGCAGAAGATACGAACAACCAAAAAACATATGGAATAATAAATAGTCATAACAGGGTTAAAGGCCTTTTTAACACTAGGTGATGAGATACCATTATGGAAATTGAACCCGGGTCTCTGGTATGAAAGGCATGTGACATAACCACTGCACCACCACTGTAATTGCTTTTTGAAAAACTATACATGGTAATATATAATGTATATGTGTATGTCTGTGTGTGTGTGTGTATGATTGTGTGTATGTTTGTGTGTGTGTGTGTGTGTGCGTGTGCGCGCGCGCACACACACACACACACACACAGGGACACACAAATATACACAGACACACACACACAAACAAACACACACACACACACAGACACAGACACACACAGGGACACACAGCTCAAATGTCTTTTCCACTCTGTCTGTTTTAAAATGAGTCGTGGAGACAACAGCAAAGCAGTGGCCAGAGACTGAACTGGTTGCTAATGGATACCAACTATCAGTGGCCATGTTTGGAAACACAGCTAGGAAGCCTTTGATCTCTGTGATGTCATCTCTTTGATCTGGAATCAGTTAACGATGCAGCTGCTGTACCCCTCACCTGTTGGAAACCGCAGCTCCTCAGACACTGAACCAGCTCTCAAACAAATGGTCACACGGGCAAAATGAAAAGTTATTTCAGGCAAATAACCTCCTCATGAGGTCTATGACATAAAAAAGTGGTTCGCTCTGCGTTTTGCTCAGAAATGTGGACGATGTTTAACATGGCGGTGAATGGAGGAAGATCGGGAACTGTTGTCATTTGAAAGCTCGCTGAGCGAAAAGTATAATTCATATCGCATAAACTAGACAAGAATACCTACGTTTTGATGTATAAATAGGCTAGGTGCACGACTCTACTTCCGTTCTACTTCCGCTCCTCGAGTGTGTGGGTGAGTACTTCCACGATGGCGACGTTTACACTTGATGTCTCCGAGACCGGCCCAAGCGAACCATATCCGACGTCCACAGACTGGTCCGAAAGGGATGCTCCCCCCCCGGAGGAAACGGGAAAAAGGATACAAGATGGACCTTTCTAGTTTTATTAACAACTATGAAGGTAAGTTTGAAAATTGACCGCAAACGCATTCCCATTGTGCTACCGCTAACTAGCTAGCTAACAGTAGCTATGTAGCTAACATAAGTCCGTTGTCCTGTAGCTAGATATTTTAGATCTGTTTAGATCGGACGTAATGGACACTGCCTTTAGACAGCTGGCAAGTTAGGATCAGAGCTGGGCCTACCCAATAGTGGTTTGAGTATTTCCTTTTGGTTTGTGTTGTAATGTACTGGTTCAGAAATCTAGAGACAAGTAGCGCAACCGCTGACTAATGGCCGCGATCAAAATGATTTACCACCCGACCGTCCGTTCGTCAGGTTGTTTGGTCGACTGTAACCGTGTTTAAAAGAAGTCTAACGGTGTTTTGTCTAACATTACATGAATGATGTTGAATTCCAACAGTGTCAAACAAAGACCCTGCAGGGAGGGGGACCGTCAGGGCTGGGTGCTACAAGTCAGATTCTGGGGTACCTTTGTGACGATAGTTGGTGATGTGGATGTAGAATAACAATAATAAAACATAAGTCGGCATACAGTAAGCATTACATTCTGGAACTTTGACCTAACATTCTAGAACGACAGCTTAACATTCTAGAACTACAACATAACATTCTAGAACTACAACATAACATTCTAGAACTTAAACCTATCATTCTAGAACTACAACATAACATTCTAGAACTTAAACCTATCATTCTAGAACTACAACATAACATTCTAGAACTTAAACCTATCATTCTAGAACTACAACATAGTCCGGCTAGCTCAGTCGGTAGAGCATGAGACTCTTAATCTCAGGGTCGTGGGTTCGAACCCCACGTTGGGCGGTGTGTTTTAGAGAGTGGCTGTGGTTCATTGGATGGGATTGGCTGTCAGTCACAAGATTGGCAGTTCCATCCCAGTGTAACAATCCCTGTAGTTTCCCAGACTAAAATGTTCCAGCATTATACGATCATGTCCAGGGCTTACGTACTGTTCCTCAGATCAATCCAAAGTCTGGTGACAATGCATGTTCAAATTCTAAAACTTCAACCTACTGTTCTAGAACTGTAACTTAACATTCCAAAACTGCTAGAGCTAGAACATGCTAGAGCCTACACCTAACATTCTAGAACTGAAACCTAACATTTTAGGACTGCAACTTCTAAAATTCTAAAACTTCAAATATATAGAGGGTATAGACCGTCTTCTAGGCCGTCATCACGTGACCCCCATAACTTTCTTTTTTTAACTTTTCATTTTTTTATAATCAGTGTGATTTTTTGTTTTGTTTTTGGTTCTTTTTAATTTTTTTAATTTCCACACCAGGTGTGTGTGTGTGTGTGAGTAAGAGAGAGACAGAGAGAGAAAGAGAAAAAGAAAGCGAGGGGGGGGACTGTGTTCTATGGATCAAATAGATTGAATAAATTAGAGCCAGCTGACGGTTAAAAAATAAAAATAAATCTGCGACAGGCAGAGACGCAACGCGAGTCGCATTCTATGTCTGCAAGCCCACGTTACCAGACATCTACTGGTTACTATGGTTACTAAGGAAGTACCACAAACCCAAGTTAGAAACAAAGCTGAAGCTGAAGAAACCCTAAACGTTAACGGGAAAGACCCGCGGACCTGAGAGACTGAGGGAGGGAGAGAGAGAGAGAGAGAGAGAGAGAGAGCTGTTCTCAGTGTTCTGTGTGTGAGTGAGAGTGAGCAGAGCGGAGTAACACAAGAAATCTGTATGTGTGTAGGGGGCGCTGTGACGATTAGCCTATCACAGAACAGTGTAGGGGAGAGGCGCTGTGACAACTAGCCTATCACAGAACAGTGTAGGGGAGGGGCGCTGTGACGACTAGCCTATCACAGAACAGTGTAGGGGAGGGGCGCTGTGACAACTAGCCTATCACAGAACAGTGTAGGGGGCGCTGTGACGACTAGCCTATCACAGAACGCAGACACAGTCGGCTACCCAATGAGGAGTTTTATCCAATCCGAGTACAGATAATGACTCGTATTACTCGTATAATACTCGTACTCGGCCAAAGGGCTTTATCCGTATCTGATACCCGTTCCAGCCGAGTATCCGGCTCGTCTCTAGTAACAACTAACAACTCCAAGGATGGTTTATCTAGTACTGCTGATTCTAAAAACACCACCAACAGAGAAAGCTTGATGATAGCTGTGCTTGAGTTAAATTGAAGGATTTAGAGCTGTTTTAGCACATGTTGAAAAGCTATTTACGCATCATTTGGCTTTTTACTGTGTATTTAATTTACTGTGATAGACAGTTTGTACAGGAGTAAACTTGGAAATGAGGGTCAAGTAATTTAATAGCTAAAGAACAGAACAAACCCTAAAGTCAACCCTAAGATCTTGTTATCCGTAGTCAGACGTATTACCCATTGCCCCACTAGCCCTACGTTCAGAGAGCATTGGGAGTAGCTGGGTTCTAACAGTGTTGATCTCTCCCGATTGCCACTCCTCATCTGGGTGCCAGTGCAACCATTTCTAACCATCTAAAACAATAGTAGGGTTTAAATCAAACTCTCGACAACATTAGTGACAAATAATGCATGTTAATAAACACGCTTATTTCTGATTTAACACATGAGACTCCAGGATTAATCTTAGCCTGGCTGTTAGCCTGCTCTGGACCAGGCTAGCCGCAAAGAATAAATCTCCATGGTTACTTGGCTGGGTTCAATTCAACCTGGTTTCGTGCAACCGAGTCAAAGCTAAATTCATCCAGGATAACTTGAATATCCCGGCTTAATCCCTTATCCTGGTTTCGTGCAACAGGCCCCAGGTGTGGAAATAAAAAAAATTAAAAAATAACCAAAAACAAAAAAAATCACATTGATCATAAAAAAATTAAAAGTTAAAAAAAAAAAGTTATGTTATTGAGCATGAAAACTCTTGTTCATTACATTTTACTTCATAATTGCAACCGCATGTGTTGTATTCATTGTTGCAAAACTTGTACTGAATATAGTTAGTTTGTTGCCATGACAACACCACTGATCTGAAGCTCAATGCTGATGCTGTCATGTAAATATTTTTCTAATCAGCAATAAATATAGCAACAATATAATCAGTTGCATGCTTAAAATTACATACCGGTTAAAGACCTACGGTAACCTACTTCCAGGTTAAATCCTGCCCACTTCCGGGTTAGGCCCTGCCCAGTCCTCCGAGTACAGATACAGATAATGCTAGACCCTAGATCCCAGGTCCTTCCAAGGATGGAGTCAAGGATCAATCACAAATTGACATTATTGCATATTATTCTACATGCACACTACTTTCCATCATCAGGGTGGACTTGACATTAAGATGGACATTACATCACGTTTAAAATAACCATATTTTGTCCTTTGGGCTCATTCGGGATTTGAACCCCGGACCTCTCGCACCCAAAGCGAGAATCATACCCCTAGACCAACGAGCCACATATAACAGCTGTTAGCAATGTTTCATCAAGGAAATGCAGCTTGAAAGGCAATGGTCAAGTAGTTTGGCATGGGGTCTTTTTCTGGCACCACTGCCAGATCAGACATATCAGATATGAGAAAGACCTGCAATAGAAATAAAAATGAGCAGGAATTAAAAACATAAATCGTAAGCATGTTGAAAAAACTAATTGTCCAATTATTATAAACTAATTTGAGTTCAAATCCACATTTTAATAGTACCTAATTCAAATTTTAAAAAAACATATGCAACAAATGGCAGATTAAGAGGGTGGAAGTGGACAGACAGACAGGAAAGTTTATTTTATTTATCAACTTATTTATCTATTTACTGCTGAACTATTTTCTTGCAAGTGTGTAATGTCTCTGATGAGCGATTAGAAATGACTTTGGAGCATGTCGAAATTACAACCCAAATGAATGCTTTCAACGCTTTAGTAGATGCTACAAGCAGACAGACAGGCCATTCCATGTAAAGACGGGGGGGAGAAGGAAGTTTATGGATATTGTGTGAATTAAGGAGAAAACAGATTTGGTTCCAGTATTTTTCATGTTCCACTTCTAAACTAAAAGTATTAGTGTGTGACTTAATAAGTCTTAGTTTTTAGAGCAGAAACAAAGTTAAACAAAATGAACCTGTTAGCTAAACCAGCCTTGTGATCTCCCTGTTGTCTTCTGCCTAACACTCTAGAACCTGGACTGGTCTTTTAACTGGACTGAGGGCTATGGTGTGCTCTGCAAAGCTGCTGCTGGTTAGTTATGAAGCATTAGCATGCCTCTACTTTGGAGGATTTACTTTCAACCTCACCTTTACGTTTTAAGCTTGGTTATTCGTGTTAAGCGAGTCAGAAACCGTCCACGACTAGCTGTTTTGGTTGGTTAGTTCTAGGTGATGTCACAGTCGGAGCCAATCAGAGGAAATAGGGGCGGGTCTTTGCGGGATACGGGTGTCAAAAAAATAGGGAAGGACCGGAGTGTAACTTAAACGTTAATATTAAACACCCACGATATCAAGGTTTGCTTACACAAACCCACAACTTTTATTTATTGTTTTCCTCACGAAGCACAATCTGATGATTATTTTTGCTTTTATTGCTTTTTAAATCTGCTCTTAGCCTGAAGCTGCACGCTGTGTCTGCCACTCTGTGTTGTGTTTTGAATTAGGCTAACGGTAGGCTAACGGTAACTCAGGCACGCACCTACCTAGGGCTCCATTATGTAGAATCATAGCTAAATGATTGCTGTTAGGGCACATTCAGCACCTTTACCAACATGATTTCACATTTTGTCTTCATGTTAACACATTGACAAGATTAGAAAACATGCTTACAGTAAGTTAGGAGTAAAGTGGGCTAGCTAACGCTAGTCTACAAGCCCCGGCAGCAGGAAGGTGAAGCTACGATTAAACTGTCAATTAACATTAGTCAACCTGTTTATTAAATGCCTACAAACTAACACATAAGTCTAACAAGACTAACACTGAATTCACCATGCATTTAACTTGAGAGCTAGCTATAACGTTAGCTTAACATCTGTTACAATTAAGTTAACGTACTACACATCTAAGCTAGTCGCTCTAACGTTAGCTAATGTTAATTTATCAAAACACACACTGATAGCATTGACTAGTGTTAACAGAACCCTGTTAAAGTAAAAAATATAACACACCAATGATTATAAATTGTTGTTGTTTTCAGTCTAAATGGCCAAGGACATTAGACCTGTAAGCCTACTTTAAACTAGATGTGGAAAGCTGATTTTTTTCACCCGTGCTGTGGCTTAAAACCAGGTTCCACCGAGATTTGAACTCAGATTGCTGGATTCAGAGCCCAGAGTGCTAACCATTACACCATGGAACCTTTGAAAGTGATGCAGGGGTTTGCTTGGCAGTTTCTTTCATAATATCCACATGTATAATATTGAAGGCACACAACAATCACAACAAAGATGAAAAAGCAACAATTACTGGCCAACTTTAAGTCATTTAGTTAGCGAAGCGTTCAGAGGATGTGGGAAAAGGCAAATCAAGAACAGGTTTTAAAGGACTTGCCTCAGACAGTAAATACAGCAGTAGATATGTCTACTGTGTACAAACAGATGGTAACTTTACATGTGTTGACAATAAAGATGCTCACAAAACGCTGTACTTGCAATTGTGTATCTTGCGCGCATTCATGTCCTCTTAAATACAAAGAACTGCTAAGTTCTTAATTTCCAATATCATGTCTCAGTCATTAGTTCCAGATGAAAACACTTGTCAGAAGTGGGATTTGAACCCACGCCTCCAGTGGAGACTACAGGCTAAATCCTATGGTGGGAATCAAGATCCTCCAATGTTTCTGTCCACAATGTCCACCTGAATCCAGAAATGTCCCTGCCAGATGGGAAATAGACATATGTGTATACACACAGACACACACACACACACAGGCACACACACACACTCAGACACACACAGACACACACACAGATACACACAGGCACACACACAAACAAAGGCACACACACAGGCACATACACACACACAGACAGACAGACACATAGACAGACACACACACAAACACACAGACAGACAGACACACAAACACACACAAACACACACAGACACACACACAATATATACACTCTGTGTGAGTGTTATATTCAGAGTAAGTGTGTGTGTGTGTGTGTGTGTCTGTCTTTGTGAGTGTTATATACAGAATAAGTGTGTGTGTCTGTGTGTGTTTGTGTGAGTCTGTGGGAGTCTTTGTGTGTCTGTGTGAGTGTTATATACAGAGTAAGTGTGTCTGTGTGTCTGTGTGTGTCTGTGTGAGTCTGTGTGTGTCTGTGTGAGTGTTATATACAGGGTAAGTGTGTGAGTCTGTGTGTGTCAGTGTGTTACTGTGTGAGTCTGTGTGTGTCTGTGTGAGTCTGTGTGTGTCTGTGTGAGTGTTATGTACAGAGTAAGTGTGTGTGTTTGTGTGAGTCTGTGTGTGTCTGTGTGAGTGTTATATACAGAGTAAGTGTGTGTATCTGTCTGAGTGTTATATACAGAGTAAGTGTGTGTGTCTTTGTGTGTCTGTGTGAGTGTTATATACAGAGTAAGTGTGTGAGTCTGTGTGTGTCTTTGTGAGTCTGTGTGTGTCTGTGAATCTGTGTGAGTCTGTGTGTGGCTGTGTGAGTCTGTGTTTGTCTGTGTGTCTCTGTGTTAATCTGTGTGTGTCTGTGTGTGTTATATACAGAGTAAGTGTGTGAGTCTGTGTGTTTTTGTGTGAGTCTGTGTGAGTGTTGTATTCAGAGTAAGTGTGTGTGTGTGTGAGTCTGTGTGAGTGTGATATACAGAGTAAGTGTGTGTGTTGATTGACGATATTAATTAAAGTGTGTGTGTGTGTCTGTTTGTGTCTGTGTGAGTTTGTGTGTGTCTGTGTGTGTCTGTGTGTGTCTGTGTGTGTGTTATATACAGACTAAGTGTGTGTGTGTTGATTGACGATATTAATTAAAGTGTGTGTGTGTCTGTGTGAGTGTTATATACAGAGTAAGTGAGTGTGTGTGTTGATTGACAATATTAATTGAAGTGTGTGTGTGTCTGTGTGAGTGTTATATACAGAGTAATGTGTGTCTGTGTGAGTTTGTGTGTGTCTGTGTGTGTGATATACAGAGTAAGTGTGTGTGTTGATTGACGATATTAATTAAAGTGTGTGTGTGTCTGTGTGTGTTTTATACAGAGTAAGTGAGTGTGTGGATGGATTTAGAAACCCAGCTGCCAATTAGTGTCTGTCCCTCAGAGCGAGGACATAGGAATGAGAAGACTTTGAGTGAGTGTCTGTCCCCCAGAGCGAGGACATAGGAATGAGAAGACGGAGCCAGAGACGTCTCATAGTGCAGGAACTTGACTTTATTTCCCCTCGGGTTCCCTTTACATCCCTCAGATCACTGACTCTCTGCTGAATTGAAATCATGAATTCTATATTCAACAAATGGTGCGTTGTTGCCGGAAGAGTTGGAGGATGATTTCCTAAAAAGGAGAAACACAAAGAGGAAAAAAGATCAGAAATCCAGAGGACGTTGTTTTGATCCGTTCATAAAGACCATGTCCCACGCGCGTGTGCTGATTCAGTTCTTACCTTAGCTCATGTTGATGCGGTTCCCTGACCCGATGGATCCGGAGTTATTACCAGCGCTCACGTTGGACGTGTTGCCGACCCTCGCGCCACCTGCCAGTCCTCCTGTTATAAACCATGACAACGGAGATAAGGAATTTGTGTCTGTGTTTGTGTCTGTGTGAGTGTTATATACAACACTTGACCAACTTAAGAGCTCAGTGCTGAGTGTGTGTCTGTGTGTGTGTCTCTGTGTGTGTGAGTGTGTGTCTGTGTGAGTGTTATATACAACACTTATTAGAAAGTAAGAGCTCAGTGCTGAGGGTGTGTCTGTGCGCGTGTGTGTGTGTGTGAGTGTGTGTCTGTGTGTTTGTGTCTGTGTTTGTGTCTGTGTGAGTGTTATATACAACACTTGACCAACTTAAGAGCTCAGTGCTGAGTGTGTGTCTGTGTGTGTGTCTCTGTGTGTGTGAGTTTGTGTTTCTCCGTGTCTGTGTGTATGTGTCTGGGAGTGTGTGTCTGTGTGTCTGTGTGAGTGTGTCTCTGTGTGTGTGTCTGTGTGAGTGTGTGTGTGTGTGTGTCTGTGTGTTTGTGTGTGTCTGTGTGTGTGTGTGAGTGTCTGTGTGTGTGTGTCTGTGTCTGTGTTTGTGTGTGTCTGTGTGTGTGAGTGTCTGTGTCTGTGTGAGTGTGTGTGTGTGTGTGTTTCTGTGTGTGTTTGTCTCTGTGTGTGTGTGTGTGTTACTGGATAGATACAGAAGTCACGGTGGGTAAGAAAGCGGCTGACGGCGGTTGTCATGGCGATGTGATGCTATAACATTTCACTGGAACTGAAGCTAACCACGTACCAGTTGCAGTTTTAGAACAATAGGTTGAGGTTTTAGAATTTTAGGAGTTGCGGTCGTAAAATGTTACTTACAGTTCCATAATCTTACATTGTAGTTCTAAACGCAGTTCTAGAATGTTAAGTTGTAGTTTTAGAATGTTAGGTCAAAGTTCCAGAATGTTAAGTTGCAGTACTGGAACAGTAGATTGAAGTTTTAGAATTTTAAGACTTGCGGCCATAAAATGTTACTTACAGTTCTAAAATGTTATGTTGTAGTTCTAGCATGTTAGGGTTAGGCTCTAGAATATTAAGCTGCAGTTCTGGAATGTTAAGTCGCAGTTCTAGAACGATAGGTTGTAGTTTTAAAATTTTGAGACTTGCTCACAAAATGCTGTACTTGCAATTGCGTATCTTGCCCTGCAAACTGTAGAAATCCAGAATAGAATTTAAAATCCTTCTTCTCACCTACAAAGCTCTTCATGGTCAGGCACCATCTTATCTTAAAGAGCTCATAATACCTTACTACCCCACCAGAGCACTGCGCTCCCAGAATGCACGGTTACTTGTGGTTCCTAGAGTCTCTAAAAGTAGAACGGGAGCCAGAGCGTTCAGCTATCAGGCTCCTCTCCTGTGGAACCAGGTTCCAGTTTGGGTTCAGGAGGCAGACACCGTCTCCACATTTAAGAGTAGGCTTAAGACTTTCCTCTTTGATGAAGCTTATAGTTAGGGCTGGCTCAGGAGAGTCCTGGACCATCCCTTAGTTACGCCGCTATAGGCAAAGAGATAACTGTTGTTGTGATTAAGAACTATATATATAAAATTGAATTCTCTCTCTCTCTCTCTCTCTCTCTCTCTCATATCCACCTCCTCTAGACAGAGGGATGGTTATGTCTCTCTCTCTTTCTCTCTCTCTTGTCCACCTCCTCTAGACAGAGGGATGGATCTCTCTCTCCCCCATCTCCTTTAGACAAAGGGATGGATATCTCTCTCTCTCTCTCGTCCACCTCCTCTAGACAGAGGGATGGATCTCTCTCTCCCCCCATCTCCTTTAGACAAAGGGATGGATATCTCTCTCTCTCTCATCCACCTCCTCTAGACAGAGGGATGGATCTCTCTCTCCCCCCATCTTCTTTAGACAAAGGGATGGATATCTCTCTCTCTCTCTCTCATCCACCTCCTCTAGACAGAGGGATGGATCTCTCTCTCTCTCTTCCCATCTCCTCTAGACAGAGGGATGGGATCCGGTTGGGGAGAGTTCTATCCTGACCAGGCTCCTCTCTTTACCCTGTCTCTCCTAGTTATGCTGTAATAGTTTAGACTGCTGGGGGACTTCCTTTGACACACCGAGTTCCTCTCTCTTCTATCTTTCTATCTTTCCATTTGTGTGCATCCATGTCCCAGAAATGCTTGTTACTAACCTAGCTCTGGGGAGTCATTCCCCGGAGTCCTTATGTTCTTTCCCCCCCAGAATGTTTCCTTGGATCAGGGAGGCTCCAAAATCATGGTAGCAGCTGTCGCCGTGGTCCCGCTACACGTCCTGCGATGCCGTGTTCATCCTGCTACGCTCTGCTGTGCCCTGCTACGTCCTGCTGTGCCTTGTAATGCCGCACAATGCTCTGCTATGCCATGATCTACTACAAAGAACTACTACAAACTATTATTTTTTGTGACTGTTATTGCCACTCTTCATTCTAACCCCAACCGGTCGTCAGACACCGCCTACCAAGAGCCTGGGTCTGTCCCAGGTTTCTGCCTAAAAGGGAGTTTTTCCTCGCCACTGTCGCACTGTTGCTTGCTCTGGAGGAAACTACTAGAACTGTTTGGTCCTTGTAAATTCTGGAGTGTGGTCTAGACCTACAATATCTGTAAAGTGTCTCGAGATAACGTTTGTTATGAATTGATACTATAAATAAAATTGAATTGAATTGAATTGAATGATGGCATTTGACATGGAATGAAAGCGGTGTCTCGGGACCCCGAAGCACAACGGCAGGCTAGTACAAAAGGTCACACAACTAAACATGTCCCTGTGACACAAAGGACAATACAAGGGTTTACAGCAACTTGAGCTGTGGTATTCTTTTTCGCTCAAAACATTGAAAACCTAATGCAATTTTAGGGCTCCAGACAAATAAACTCTACTGCTCGTGGGTAAAATAAAACAACTCTCCCTCTTGATCTGCTTCTATACTCTTGGTGTCCTCATGCAGAAGCACTATATGTAGTTTGAACAAAAGCCCTTGTGACAGGATAAATCCACCAGATGACTTCCCATCCAAGCAGGGAGATCAGCAGAGATGTTGGTGCTAACAAGATGGATGTAGGTTGGCCATTGTTCATTTAGACATACAACGACATTGACATGGAACAAACCTTGAAAAAGGGCAACATTTCTTTTTAAAGACTTGTTCGTGTACCACAATTGAAAGAGCAGTATCTGAAAGTGTTCAGGCTTGCTAAACTTATAGCCTGAACAGGGACTTGAACCCTGGACCCTCAGATTAAAAGTCTGATGCTCTACCAACTGAGCTACACAGGCTTCTATAAAAAGAGAACTGTGGACAAAACAATAGCTTGAACTATCAATGGCAGTACAAGTAAGTGAAGAACATTAAAGTCTTCTGGACAGCAGGAGGGTAGACAACAATTTGCACATTGCCTGAGAACAGCAATTGTTATGGCACAAACTGGTTGAAAATCAGCTAAATCTGCCAAAACGGTTAAAAAACTCAAAGTCACAAGTCATCATGGCCACTCGCAGACTGTAAAATCCAGCTGATCCAGAATGCTGCAGCACGTGTTCTGACAGGAACCAGGAAAAGAGATCACATCTCTCCTGCATACTGTTAAATCCAGAATTTAAAATCCTTCTTTTCACTTACAAAGCTCTTCATTGTCAGGCACCATCTTATCTTAAAGAGCTCATAGTACCTTACTACACCACCAGAGCACCGTGCTCCCAGAATGTAGGGTTACTTGTGGTCCTATAGTCTCTAAAAGTAGAACAGGAGCCAGAGTGTTCAGCTATCAGGCTCCTCTCCTGTGGAACCAGGTTCCAGTTTGGGTTCAGGAGGCAGACACCGTCTCCACATTTAAGAGTAGGCTTAATACTTTCCTCTTTGATAAAACTTATAGTTATAGCTGGCTCAGGAGAGACCTGAACAATCCCTTAGTTACGCCGCTATAGGTTTAGACTACTGGGGGACAACATGTGTCCCAACCATAGACTGTGGTCCCAAAGGGTGACGGTCAGCGTGGACAGCAGTGTTCAAACTGATTATCAGGCACTGCTGGGATTTGAACTCAGGATCTCTACCCAGAGGTAAAATAAACGTGAACTTTAACAACCAAGGCACTTTGGGAAACGACTGCCTGATTTTAACGTCTTTGATCTTTGTCTCATTCAACATCTATTATTGTCCACAACTCTGTTCCAGGGTACAAGTGGCTGAAATGGGTTTTCTCAGAAGGGAGGTTGGCGTCTCTAACCCAATGGATGGTTGGGGCTTGGAGTAGAACCGCTACTACTTTGCTTCAAAAGGAGCCAGTTGTGGTGATTCAGGCATCTGGTAAGGATGCCTCTTGGGGGCCTCCCTAGGGAGGTGGTCCAGGAATGTCCAGCTGGCAGGAGATCTTGGGGAAGACCCAGGACTAAGGTGGAGGGATTATATCTCCAACCTAGCCTGGGAACACCTCGGGTTCCACCAGTCGCTCGGAAAAGTGACGTTTGGGGTCACCTGCTGAAGATGCTTGACAAAGTTGGATGGATGGTTGGAACCCTGTTCACTAGCTCATTGTAGTCTTGCCTGTAGGAAGTACTGTAGCTTAGTGGTTAAAGTGCTTGTCTTGTAAACAGGAGATCCTGGGTCCAAATCCCAGCAGTGCCTGATCATCACTTACATTACCTGCACTGCATAGAGTGTACATATTTATTTATATGCATTATTTAATTTTGGCCTGTTGAGGGCCAATAAATATCAAAAGGGAAATGGATTGAACATATTTTTTAAAGCTTTTACATGGCCCAGGCGTAAACCAGGACCCTGTGACATCACTTTTGGGTGGGGTTTCAGCTGCATGTGTAGCTGACTGAGGTCAGAGGTGAAATAAAAATGAACTTTACCGGCCAAGGTACTTTGGGCGCTGACTGCCTGATTTTAACGTCTTTGATGCTGCTGTAATAAAAACTAATACATTGATTATTTGATATTAGTTGACTATATAGTACATACATCCTGCACTATGGAACCATTGTCTATCCTGCACTTACTGCTATTGCACTTCTGGTTAGACCCAAACTGCATTTCATTGCCTTGTACCTGTACATGTGTAATGACAATAAAGTTGAATCTAATCTAATCTAAATCGGGATATGCAACTGAAAGAAGAATCACCAGGTCGTCATGTTTACAAGAATAGGGGACCCAACTTGTAGAGATCTGCACCGCCAATAAACTGTAATTTCTCAAAATATTGTCCTTCCCTATATGCCTTTATATCTTGGATGCTTTTCTGTTGTTTAGACATGGCTACATTCACTTAAAGTATCCAACGTGCCCAATACTCCACTGTACTCTGTTCAGGTGTTTACACCGAGTGCCTCCAATACGGCCGTGCATCCGGGTTACTGCCCAGAACGGGACTGTAGTACTTAGGGAGGTGCTGTGGCTTAGTTGGTTAAAGTGCCTGTCTAGTACACAGGTAGATCCTGGTTTCAAATCCCAGCAGCACCTTGTTGTTGTAGAGATAACATCTGTTTGCATTTCACCCCCAGACTTGTTATTAAGTTGGCTGCCAATCAGACGGTGTTGTGGGCGGGGCATTAAGTCTGACTCAGTGGTGAGTGAAATGGAGCAGATGGACAGACACAGACCTGTAGTGGAGCCAAAGTAGCACATTTATTTAATTAATTAATCAGGAAAATAAAACACCTTGTGGGTATTTGGGGTTAAATGTGGGTCATTAGTCCACAATTAGTAAATGGGCTTAAAAATAAACACCTTTTTAAGCAGCTGCTTTTACCAGTGTCAAATCATTTTTTAAAGTAGCACCCAATTAGGTGCCAACTACCAACCACTGATTTCTTATTTATTCTGTAGTTAGAAATCACTATGAGCAGGGTTAGAACAACCAAGAGCTTATCTCACAAGTACCTTGGGCAGTCCTGAATGACTGATGGGGATTCCCAGGCATTTCAGTTCCAAAGGATCATTCACATCTTGAGGGTATTCCAGGTGTAATGTGGGTAGTTAATCCACCCCCTTTAGATGATCTGATTCATTTCCGAACCAGTCCATATAAACAATTAACAAGTTATTGAATCATGTCAATGAGAAACATATATGTGTATGTATAAGGCTAGCAGCAGCATACTGCTGGACCCTCTTCAGCTCCGCTCCAAGCAGCTTCTGAGCAGCTGATCTGTACGATCCCTAGGAAACTTGAGGCTTTGTCCAAAGCCCTCAAATAGTTTTTCTAAATCCTCAGCCGTCGCTGCAGCTGAAACAGAGAATAACTTCAGAGTCCAAGGACTCTTAAATTGGATTGGTCGTCGTGGTTACCCTCTGTGGTCTGTCCCATAAAATCCACTGAAAAGAATTTCTGAAGTGTTCTCTAGCCGGGGGGACGGGGGCCAGAATCCGCTCCCAAATCGGACAGTTTCTAGATGTTTCCGGAGCCTTCAGGCTGGACAAGAAGTGATAGGAACACTGTGGTC
The DNA here is from genome assembly GCA_013375575.1 of Percina caprodes. Classification (NCBI taxonomy): domain Eukaryota; kingdom Metazoa; phylum Chordata; class Actinopteri; order Perciformes; family Percidae; genus Percina; species Percina caprodes. The sequence continues at coordinate 344,949 of JABXJD010000115.1, forward strand.
CAATTTAATAAAATGTTATCAGACCCATATATCAGCTGGTACACAGTCTCTAGTTGTTTTTATTATGACAGAGTAGCTCTCAAAAAGCTCTACGTGTGATGTGTTGCTGATTCTAATAAACAGACTGGAGATGATCTGTAATCTGAACAGATTTAGTCTCTCTGACTTCTAAACGTCACTATCAGCCACACAACATGTGTTCTGGACAGAATACACCTTTAAATTAAACAAATAGCAGTTAAAATCCCTCCAGTTCAAAATCAATAAAAAGTTTATAAAAACGGAGGAGGAGGACACAGCTTGGCTCTGAAACATGTTCACAACAAGGCAGTGTGAATGCGCTGGTGTCTTTTAAGGCTACTACTCCGAGAAAAGGTTTCCCCACATTGTTCACACCAGTACGGCTTCTCTCCAGTGTGAATGTGCTCATGTCTTTTAAGGCTACTACTATGAGAAAAGGTTTCCCCACATTGTTCACAGCTGTACGGCTTCTCTCCAGTGTGAATGCGCTGGTGAGTTTTAAGGTTACTACTATGAGAAAAGGTTTCCCACATTGTTCACACCAGTACGGCTTCTCTCCAGTGTGAATGCGCTGGTGATATTTAAGGGCATCACCACGAGAAAACGTTTTCCCACAATGTTCACACCAGTACGGCTTCTCTCCAGTGTGAATGTGTTGATGTATTTTTAGGGCATTTTGCTGTGTGAAAGCTGCCCCACATTGATCACAGCTGTACGGCTTCTCTGCAGTGTGAATGCGCTGGTGAGATTTAAAGTTACTACTATAAGAAAACGTTTTTCCACATTGTTCACAGCTGTACGGCTTCTCTGCAGTGTGAATGCGCTGGTGAGATTTAAAGTTACTACTATAAGAAAAAGTTTTCCCACATTGTTCACAGCTGTAAGGCTTCTCTCCAGTGTGAATGCGTTGATGTATTTTTAGGGTACTCTGCTGTGTGAAAGCTGCCCAACATTGATCACAGCTGTACGGCTTCTCTCCAGTGTGAACTCTCTGATGAATCTTTAAATATCCTGATGTTGTGAAGGTTTTGTCACAGTGCTGACAGCGGTGATGTTTGACTCCTCTTCCTCTCCGTTTCTAGACAAAAAAACAGAGAGTGAGTTAGTGAGGTGCCGCTGTAGAGATCTATCTTAAACTAGAAACTATGTCCACATTTAGAGCATGTCTGTGGAACAGAGTTTGACTGATGCATTACCTTTCTTAATTATCTGCCAACATCCACATTAAAGAGTTGCATTATGGGAAATGTAACATCTAGTGTTTGTTAGTTTGTGATAAACTACTTTTGATCAATTCATGTGTGGCCTCCCTTTTTATTGCCAGCCTTTAGCCAAGTGGTAACACATGGGGGATCAACCAGGATTTTGAGTGCCAGGAAAGTTGTAAATGTAACATTTTCCCACAGATTTTTACATTGCACTTGTATCTGTAGGGGTTATTGTGTTGTCTTTATGTTGCTGGACTCGGTCTACTGCAGTAAAGTACTTTGGAACCATTGTCCCTAATAGACATTAGCAATGTGGGGCACCAGTTGACCTTTGACCTTTTGTTTTAGCTTGTTGTTTTTCGCTAAATCCAACTTGTATTTCCAGCAGTATTGGGCAGTAACGATACTAGTTTAACTACTTCTCAGTAGCGTCACTGGTTTCTGAATCAAACAGCTTTTCAGAGGTTTACCTCTTTTATTGGACAAATAATGTAGCTTGTCCACACAAGCTACATTTCCTCAAGCATTTCTGAAGCTCAGCAGAGCTTTCTGCTGTGCTCTGAAATAAAACTGCTGAGGATCACTGATGCCACTGACAAACACCGGCGCATATGTCGTGATCAAGGAGGTTTAAAAATAGCTATGATGTACGTAAAGGTTCGGAGTCATCCAGGATATAGTATCCAAGAAGGGTTCAAATCAAGGGCAACTGGACTTGGTCAAAGGTCGTTGAAGACAATTCGTCTACCACAAAAAGACAAGCTCAAAAGACAGTTGTTTTTTTTTGTTCTTAAAAAGGATTTTGGGGGTGTACTGGGCCACGCCCATTTTAACCAATCAGTACACCATTGTATGTGTGGCCTTAGGAGTGGCCCTAGATCAAACACTTCAAATTTGGTAAAACTCGCATGGGCAGTTCATATAGAGATATATAAACTGTATCTTAACCTTTGTACAGATTTGGTCCAGAGTCTCAGAGAAAAAAAAAAGAATCTCAGGATTCACGTTGATAGGATTGAATTTTGACGAGATAAGCTAAAGGTTTGTCTGGGTCTCTATTTACAAAAAAAAAATCATATTTTGTAATTTACGCATTTGAGAACAAAAGAAATTTTATTTAGTAAGGTTTTGTAACAGCAACCTTAGGATGCTATATGCCATGTTTCAGGCAGATCGGTCAGTAAACCCAGGACGAGTTTTGAAAAGTAGGTTTTGCATATCCACGCATCCCTTGATTAAAACTTCATCACTTGACATTGGCATGAATATATTGAATCTGTTACATTAAATTGGTAGAAATGTACATCACGATGAACTTGAATGCACATTATATGAAAGACCCTGAGGAGATTATCCACTCTGAGTTTCCCCAGCCTTTATTTGCCCGTGTTGCCCCCCCCCCCGGCCACTATCAGAGGGTGGAGTTTAATGACTACCGGTTTTTCTTTGAGGAATTACGGTATAATATATAAATCCTAAAAGACATTTGTGAAACCCTCTTTGTGCATTCATTAATATTGAGATTAGATTCCTGGTCTCTTCAGTCTGGAGTAACCTCTTTCCTTCACTCACCTCCTCCTTCTTCCTCTTGCTCCCTCGCTCCTGTGAGTCTCCCGTGGCCTCCCTGATAACGTTCCTCTTGCCCTCCTTCTTCTTCTTCTTCTCCTCCTCCTCGAGTTTCTGCATGTACACAGCCATAAGGTTGGGGCAGTCCAGGTTGTCTTGCGGCTCCCATGTGTTATCCTCCCTGGAAAGGTGAGTGCAGACAGAAGAACATCTCCTCACACTTTGTTTTTAGACAATCCATTCTCCCTCTAATTCATCATTCCTATTAGTCCTTTTTTCAATTTCTAAGGTTATTTGTGGGTCTGCAACTTAGAGTCAAAACACCAAACCTTCAACTTTGAGGACGTGATACAATGCTGACATTTATTTGCAAAATGTAAATATATTATTTATATCAGGACCAAGAACACCAAGTATTAATATTACAGACTCATACTTACTCTGAGAACCCCTTCCATTTCAGCAGAAACTCTACTCTTCCCTTCACCACTCTGTGGTCCAAAACCTTCTCCACCACATACTCCTCCTCCTCTGCTGCTGCAGGCTCCTCCTCCTCCTCCTCCTCCTCCTCCTCCTCCTCCTCCTCCTCCTCCTCCTCCTCCTCCTCCTCCTCCTCCTCCTTTCCTGCTATGGTCTCCAGCTTGCCGTCTGCTGAGGGTTCCTTTGGTAGACCCAAGGGGGAAACATGCAGAGATAATGATACAAGGGTTAGAAGAACTAATGGGAAGTGTGAGTGAATTCTAGTTGGATAGGACACTCTGAAGTCCTATGGATTGGTCCCCTCATCCTATTAGCCGTTAGCCATTTAATATCTAACTAGGACGAATCCCAAACTGTGCTATCTAAACTCTTCCACTGATAATAATCCCTCCCTGTTGAAAGATGGATGCCAAGCATTCGCGCGGTGCGGCAGGTGCCCCGTGTGTGCTGTCTAACCCGGTCAAAGCCATCAAAAAAGCCTTTCCATCCCCTAGTTGGATACCTAATGCTGTTGTTATTATTTGTTTATTGTTACTAACCATACAGCAGCGGAAAACAATGCCTGTGCGACATATGGAAGTCAGTGTCTTCTGCACTGTACCTTCCTAAACAATGGGCGAGTGCCATGTACGGTACAGGGAAATCAAGGAATCAACTCAGCTAGTAAAACTGTGAGACTTTTGCATTTGGCATGCGTGGTGCTGCTGGCAGGTGACGTGGAGACCAACCCTGGCCCACATCCTTTGAACAATGGCTTTCAGGCTAGTTTAGCCTTGCAACAGGCAACACTCTCACTGGCTAACACAGACTAATAATTTTAGTTTAGAAGTGGAACATGAAAAATACTGGAACCAAATCTGTTTTCTCCTTAATTCACACAATATCCATAAACTTCCTTCTCCCCCCCGTCTTTACATGGAATGGCCTGTCTGTCTGCTTGTAGCATCTACTAAAGCGTTGAAAGCATTCATTTGGGTTGTAATTTCAACATGCTCCAAAGTCATTTCTCATCAGAGACATTACACACTTGCAAGAAAATAGTTCAGCAGTAAATAGATAAATAAGTTGATAAATAAAATAAACTTTCCTGTCTGTCTGTCCACTTCCACCCTCTTAATCTGCCATTTGTTGCATATGTTTATTTTTTATTTGAATTAGGTACTATTAAAATGTGGATTTGGACACAAATTAGTTTGGGCAAGTTTGTAATGATTGGACAATTACTTTTTTCAACATGCTTACAATTTATTTTTTTAATTCCTGCTCATTTTTATTTCTATTGCAGGTCTTTCTCATATCTGATATGTCTGATCTGGCAGTGGAGCCAGAAAAAGACCCCATGCCAAACTACTTGACTACTTTCAAGCTGCATTTCCTTGATGAAACATTGCTAACCTTGCCTTGTCACAGTCAAGAAGAGACTGGATTTCATGAAAGCTGAGGGCATAGTTCACAAATGACAGTAGGCTGTCCTTGCTGTGCCCCTCTGCTATAAACACTCCTGCAGCCTCCTCCTTTAGCTTGTTCCTGATTGGGTAGATGGTATACCCTATATAATTTTCAAGAAGCCAGCGGAAGGACTTCCCCTTGTACTTCCCAAACTGCAGGATGTATTCTCCAGCCACCTCACATTTATCTGAGGCATCCCCTCCTCTCTGAGAGCATTTGGCCTGACCAGCTCCTCCCTTACAGGTGCAGACTTGTCCTGGAGATTAAGTCTTTAATGACTTTTGCAGCATCAGTAGGTTACAGGCCTCCTAACCTTTGCAGGATTTAAGGTCTGCAGCTGTGAATGGGCTCGGCGAGAAAAGCAGGTAGTTGACTGGCTATATCGGGATACCCGGGGATGCCCACATACAGACAAAGAGTGAAAGCAAACAAACCGGTTTGCAAGCAGGTAAAAGTGTGGCCTGAGGGACCCTCTCAGAATCAGAATCAGAATCAGCTTTATTGCCAGGTATGAGGACACATACGAGGAATTTTTTTTTGGAGCATGGTTCGCTCACATTGTGCATACATACAAAAACAAAAACAACCAAAAATATACACACTAATATATACACAATATATACATACTCTTAACAGAACAAAAATTTAAATATGGAGCATAGTGCAAGGATACTGGAATAAATAGTATTATGTTATTATATGAATAGTATGAACATTATGGACAGTTCTAAAAATAGGAAATGAGATGATGAATAAATAACAAATAAGAGAGATGTGAGAATGGGAATGATGAGTAAATAGTAAATAATAAATAATAAGTGAGACATGAGAATGATGAATAATACTAAATAAGTGGAATAATAAGTGGAACCAGTAAAATCAAATACATATATAAATATATGTAAATATAGTCAAATACCTTTTGTTAGACTTTTGTATCTAAAAACTAAAGTTATGTTTCACACATGTGATCACTGTAAAAAATACGAAGCATCGTTCAGTGCACAAAATCCCCTTCTCATCAAGTCATTTAGTCCGTAACAAAGTCCTTAAATTAACCTCTATCACTGAAAAAGACTATTGAAATCTATTTAAAATGCAATTAAGGGGCGGCCTATAGCTCACTCAGTTAGTGTGCTTACCCCATGTTGGCTGAGTCCTGCAGTGGCTGGGGTTCAAATCCAGCCTGTGGCCCTTTGCTGCAGGTCATCCCCCTTTCATATCTGTCCACTGTCACTATCTAATAAAGGAAAAAAAAATGCAAATCAGGTTTAATTTTCCTTCGTTCTAGTTAAGCGACATGTTTTTTTATTCTTGTTTGGTTCGTTCATTTGTTTGTTGGTGTTTATTGTCCCCATGCAGAAATGATGTTGCAGCAGAAATCACATCACATGGTATTTTAGACATCAGTCAAGCACATATTTAAACACTGATTTAAATTACAATCAAAAAAATGAAATATAAATAAATTGTATAAGTTTTGCATCAAGGTTTAGAGGGTAGGATAGAAGCGTATTATGTCACAAATATTTTGACCAATAAGAATGATAAAGGTCTCATTAGTCCTGACCTAACAGGTGCATCTGAGCTAACGAGAGAAAGATAATAATCAGTTAGTCTATAGACACCCACAGAGTCCTGGGATGAGGTCTAATCAGCCAGATTAACTGAAAACACCTGTGTGGGTGTTCAGGGCCTTCATGTGTTCATCAACAGATAGGAAACAGGTGTGTGTGTGTTTCTCTAGACAGTATATTAACTCGGCTTTGAAGGTGAACTAGTCCACTCAGAACCGATAACAGGACTCTAATAGCTGCTGCAGAACAACTTGTTGCCGTCATGCTGTTTGTCTGGTTTTGTGTTGTTGTTTCTGCTTTCACCGGCCGCTTTGTAACCGTATAATCTCTGCCTCCCCCCGGTAGCTTTACTGAAGTCCCGGTGAACAGCACCGATGTTTTAGAAGCTGCTCACTTTGCTGTGGTTGAATTCAACAAAGCCAACACAGTAGACATGTTTAATTACGAAATTCTGGACATAACATCAGCTCAAGTTCAGGTAACGTTAAATCTTCTTTTTCTACCACAGAAGAGGATTAAGGCCAATGTCAAATGTAGTTTGAACTCTCATCGCCAAATGTTTTTAATTTTTTTCTTATAAACCACATGTCTGAGTCCTTCTGTTCCCTGTAACTTTAGGTTGTCGCAGGACTTAACTACCTCCTGGAAATGCTCCTGAGACGTGCAACCTGCAAGACCAGCAACACTGCTGCTGTCAAAGGCAACGCTGCTGCTAACAAATGTGATTCCAACTCTGAACCCAAGGCAAGTGTAAGATTTCAGGTTATGTGTATATAAAGCCCAACACTGGTCTGCCCCAGTGCATTAATGTCATGTTTAACAGGATGCACTAATTAGCTTTTTTTTTTTGTATTTCAGGAACTGAAGTGCACCTTCATCGATAATGTAATCCCTTGGGAAGATTCACGTGTCCTTTCTCAAAAGGAATGTGAAGTCAACCACTGATTCTGTCCGATGTTGTGAATAAACTGCTATTGAATTGTTTCTGTGACCATATTTATTAAAATGGGCCACTATAAACCAGGGAGGTCATTGGCTCACAGACATGCCACTTCTGAGTTGAATCCTATTATTCCAGTGAGTGACTAGGGCTCAGCTTGTCTGAGCTGTAAAGCTCAGCTTGTGTCACACACTAGCTAAATGGAGATGAGTCAAACCTTCTCCACTCTGGAACCACGAACCAGTCCTAATGCTTCTGCATTGAGGCAGGACTCTCACAGATTGAACTACCCAGCCAAATACTTTTTTTTTTTTTTTAAATAGACATTTTTATATATACATATATTGTGCTGTTACCACTTTCTGTTAGAAGGCTTAATTTCTACTCCATGAAATAATAACACATGAATAAATATTTTGGGTTCCTGGACAGAGTGCACATCCTTCAAACCAGTGGCTAAAGTAGCCTAACTTTTTTTTTTTTTTTTCATTAGCATTTACTTGGCTGTTAATGCCTCACCTAGTTGGCATACTGTGATGTTTTCCAAAACACACCTAATGATTTGGGAGCTAGAGGTGCATGCTGGAGTCTGGCTGTCACTACCAGTGGCTCCTACTACTGCTGCCAGGTCCTGGAAGGTCTGCTAGTGTCAGACACATGGCTGTTAAATGGAGACGCGACACATCCACACTGCAACCACCGTCTCCACAATGACTCTTCGTTGAGTCAGGGCTTGTCCATTCAATTAATTTTTTTAATACTTCAGTTCAATGGCCTTTCTATCAAATTATTTCTATGGTTTGTGTTCTCTACATCGATCCACCTTCAGACCATGTATGTTCCAGGTACCAAACAAAAAATTTTTTTTCTCAAGTCTGGCAATTTCCCTCAAATGAATGGCGACCCTCTTGCGGGTCTCGATCGCCAGGTTGAGAACCACTGATCTACTGTACTCAAACACATTTCGTTACACTTTTTGTATCTGAAAACTAAAGTTATGTTTCACACGTGATCACTTCATAAAATATGAAACATCGTTCAGTGCACAAAATCCCCTTCTCATCAAGTCATTTAGTCCGTAACAAAGTCCTTAAATTAACCTCTATCACTGAAAAAGAGAATATTGAAACCTTTTCTCAATGCAAATCAGGTTTAATTTTCCTTAGTTCTAGTGCAGCGACATGTTTTTTTATTCTTTTTCATCGTTCGTTTGTTGGTGTTTATTGTCCCCATGGGGGAATTATGTTGCAGCAGAAATCACATCACATGGTCTTTTAGACATCAGTCAAGCACATATTTAAACACACTGATTTAAAATACAATCAAACTAATTAAATATTATAAACAAAGTGTTGTGTGAGTTTTGCATTGTTAGAAAAATCTAACTATCACGTGTTCTTTGATTTGATTTGCTTCTCCCTGATGGAGTCACATGAGACCAGTCCCAAAATCATCACCACGTCCCAATTTTATCCCAAAGAAGTTGAGGGTGGTTCCTCAAATTAAATCTTTCCCTATTGGTCAGATGTTTTCTCCAGATCAAGTCCCATCTCTGAATTGTCAGGTTTAGTCCAGGTCACAGGTAAAGGTCTTTATCATGGTAGTGCCAATTCTATTGAACTTTACTGGGATATGCATTTCCTTTGTTCTTAGTCAAGTCTGGCCCAGCAGGGGCGGTTCCCAAAAGGCCGGAACAACAGTCACCTTTCCAGTCCGGACATGAGTTTCCTCATGTATGCTGAATGGTAGATATGACCTGATCAATTCTTTAGACACAGAGGAAGGAGAGGGAAGGTGAGAGAACGTAGGGCCGTCTTGACCTCTTCACAGAGACAAAGAGCATATTATCCTAACCTGGCTGCATCATATATGATAATAATAATAGCAATAATACATTTTGTTTGTAATGCACTTTACATTTAAGACAAACCTCAAAGTGCTACAGGTAAGATCATAAAAGCAAGATAAAACATCAGTTTAAAATACATATAAATAGAGCAACGACATTATTGTGCAAGGTTAAAACTCATAGGTTCTACTAAAAAGAAATGTTTTTAGTCCTTTTTTTAAATGTCTCAATAGTTTGTGGTGACCTCAGATGGTGGAGAATGGGTGTAATTTAATATTTGACATCTTTTTCAGGCTTTTAAAGCCACATTTTATCATTTTTCAGGCAACTGTAGAACAGAATACTACTGTTCAGCCAGCTTCATTCCAAGTCTGGGTGAGACATCACACATCCATGGGGTCACACAGGTAATATCGGACCATTCTGATGTCGGATTTTAAAATTAAAGGTTAAAAGTCTTAGTAAATTTTCAATATATTTGACATCTTTTTCAGGCTGTTAAAGCCACATTTTACTCTTTTTCAGGCAACTGTAGAACCAAATCCTACTGTTAAGACAGCTTCAATCCAAGTCTAAGATAAGCAGTCATTGTAGCTTACATTAAGTTACAGCTGTTTGCAGGTTTTATCGCAAAGTTTACAGAGGACTAAACTGGGCCGTATAGTGACGATTATATGAAGAAAAATGAAGTACTTTAGCTGGTTGTTATCTGTTTATTTTTTGTAGATGGTTAACAGGGGCACAAAGTCACATGTTAAGGCTGGTAGTGGATGAAATGGTAAGAACATTTGGGCTACATCTATAGAATGTCTGTCATATTGGGCAACAAAACATGGTTTTCCTGAAAATGGTTCTTTTAGTACAGGGAAACTTAGAATGCTAAAACAGGATTTAGAAGACAAAGAAAAGCTATTTAAAGGGGGGAAAATGATTAGCACCCAAGATCTGATTTAAATAGAAGAAAAAACAAAGAATGTTTTTATCAGTGGATGATAGAGGCCACTAATAGGGAAAGAGAACAGGTAATACTGCTGAAAAACAGAAATGGCCACTATCACTAATGCTTTTTCTCTCTATCCGAGTCTCAAAGATGGCGATCAGCTGCTCAGCCCACCACCACCCTACCCTCCTCCGCCATCCAGGCCAAAGGGAGAAACACCGTCCGTGTCTCCCCCAGAAGCAAGCTCCAGGAGAGGACAAGATTCCACACAGCATCCACCTCGCAAGCTCTCTCCCTACAAGCAGCCACGGGCCCCCCCCCCCACCTACATCTGACATTGACAGCAGCATCGGGTACCGTCATCCAATGCTACAAGTCAGCTGAACAAGCTGAAACGAAGAGAAACAGAAGAAAAACAACTTTGACAGTGTCAACGGTGGCTGGAGAGGGGGGGGGCAGAGGCAAAGGCAAAGCAAGAAGAAAAGGCATAGAGCGAGGTGGAGGGCAGAGGCCAGCAGTGGACCGAGACACATGTTTCAACTGTGGAGGTAAAGGACACTGCAGACAAATGCCCATCCCCAAAACGCGAACGACAACAGTGGGGTCCACCAGCTGGGGATCAGGTCTACAGCCAGCAACAGGCGCATGGACGGGAGGAGGGGAAGGAGGGCGGTGGAGAGTCTGAGCCAGCTGGATCCGCACCGGATAAGGGAAGTAAAAAAATGCAAAACACACTAACTAATTAATCTGCTTGCAATGAAGTAAAGCTTTCACACGCTACAGACCATAAACATCACACTCTTTCTCGCACAATAGGGAGAATTCTAGACGCAATTTGTCACCTAGAATGAAACAACCTGTAGAAAGTATTCTTACTTATGCAATGTTTTTATCTGAGGTTTAGAAATTGGCTGCTACGATTTTGAATGTGCAGGAAAGGATGTAGGGTTTTTGGTTGATTTTATTTGCAAATTAGAAGCTTTCCGGCAGAGTTGTTCTTTTGTCGAAGTGCAGGCTGAGCAATTCTTCCAGAAAGATTTTTCAACCTCCATGATGTGTGAACATTAGAATCTACATGATTCAGAACAGGACAGAAGGGCAAAATATTCTGTTTTGCTCTCTCCCCTGTGTCCGGTGAATGTGTTAGGTAGATCCAATGTTACGTTTTTGCATAGGAGTTATCTCAACTCTCACAGAGCCTCAAGGTTGTGAGATTAGACATCACTGCCCAGCCTGACTCATTAGGTTCAAACAACACACACACATCTCAGCTCATTTTTTTCAGTGGTGGATCTCTCTGGGTCATGCTGCAAGTCTACTGCATGAGGCCAGAGATGTGATTTAACCCCTTGCTGATTTTGTCAAACCACAACTTATATATCACTTGTTATGTCTCATCAGAAACAGATGACATGTTTGTTGAAGATATTTTCCGAAGAAGACACAGATGGGCTTGAGTGTGCTTACATGTACTGACATAAGAAGTGTGCAGTAGCAGTAAACTTGACTGATAAGCAGAGAATGTTTTTCAGAGTTCAGCGCTCATGTGCTCATATTTCTTTGTCTAAATCTCCCACAGATCAGTGGAGAAACTTGGGACGGTTTGTCCTGGACTGTGACCAGCTGACTGACTGGACTGAAACCGTGGACGGGGACACGACCGTCTCCCCCTCCACGGGCTGTTATCGAAAACTTCTGTCACACCATGTGACCACCGCGCGCAGTGTGTTCCAGCGGAAAGAGACTGAACACACACACACAAACACTTTTGAATAATGCTGTTAATGCTTTCCCCACAGAGATGCTCTGTCCCATGGGTCGACTCACCTGTGGGCAGCGCATAAATATGACGTGGGTCTCATCAAAAATTGCCAGCCTGTCGTCATCACACCGCGCTCAGACTTCAGGCCTAAAAAGCATCAGGACCCACTGAAACAGGAAGCAATTGATGGAATCAGACCAGTCTTTAACTCTTTTTAAAACAGGAGTTTTTGGTTTGCGGGTCCTGATTCACCTGTTTGCACGCCAATTTTCCCTGTCAAGAAAATTCGTGATAAGGGAAAACCGGTCGAATGGCGTTTTGTTCAAGACCTCAAAGCAGTAAATGCAGCGGTCCACGCACGTGCACCAAATGTCCCTAAACCCTACACTATTCTTCAAGGAATTCCTGGGAGGGGGCACATATTTGTCTGTTGTTGATTTGTCTAACGCTTTTTCCAGTGTTCCAGTGGACAAAGACAGCATTCCTGTTTGATGGTAAGGCATACACATTCACACGCTCAGGGCAAGTATTTGTCGAGAGCCCAACCATCTACAACCAATCACTGAGAGAGAGCCTTGAAAGCTTAACCCTTTCCCCAGGTTCTGCTCTCCTTCAGTATGTTGATGACTGCCTAGTGGCGAGTCCAACAAAAGAACTAATGCATTACTGTGTCATCTGGCAGCAGAGGGGCACACAGCTAGTTTAGCTAAACTGCAATTTGTGAAAAAAGAAGTGCATTTTTTTGGGTCATGACATTTCAGCGTCAGGGACAACATTGTCTCTATCTCAGATTGAGGAAATAGTTTCCCTCCCAAAACCTGCAACAAAAAAAAAACAAATGAGGAATGTGTTCCTATTGTTGTGTTTTTTTTTATTCTAAATTATGCTCAGTTAGTTCAACCTTTAGCTAACTTAATACATGGTAAAAATATGTTTGTGCATGCCCTCCGACTTTAGGCCAAACCCTAAACTCCCATTCACTCAGACAGTGGATAAACTTTTGAGCTGCATGACGTCTTTTCTTCTGCAGCACGATATCTGAGGTATCACACATGTCTCCTTGATATGCCTAATGTCACTGTTAAACGATGTACAGTACTTAACCTTGCTTCTCTTATGCCCACACCAGAATAGGGAGAATCGGATGATTGTTTTGGCAGAGTTGCAACACACCTGTGCTCCGCGTCCAGATCTGACTGACACACCGGTGCCAGATTCAGATCTGGTTTTGTATGTGGAGGGGTCAGCCTCACGCTGCCCTGACACCGGCCAGGGACAGGTAGGGTTTGCTGTAGTATCTGACGCAGAAACCTTAATTGCTAAATCTCTTCCCAAACACTTCTCTGCACAGGTGTCTAAAGTCATTGCTCTCACTGAAGCATGTAAACTGGCTGAAGGTTCGTCTGTAACAACCTACGCGGACTCCAGGTACGCTTTTGGGGTTGTACATGATTTTGGGGCATTGTGGAAACACCAAAACTTCCTTAAGTCTTATGGTAAGCCCATTTTGCATCACCAATTGATCAATGACCTTCTGACGGCCATCTTGCTCCCATCTTAGGTAGGCATGTGCAAATGTTCTGCACACAGCTGACTGATTTTTCACTTCCAAATTCAGTAGCTGCAGTACACAGTGGGAAAATGCAGGGTGCACCTTTAAAGAGGGTGTCTGGCTGGGGCTGGAGTCACATCCTTGCCTTCAACACCATTTTTTCACACATTTTGCAAAGTTGATAATCTATACTTTATTATTAATTACAATTCACTTTGTTGTTATTACACACAGGCCTGAATTGCACACACATGCTCAGTTCCTATACATGCACTAATGGAGAGATGTCAGAGTGGGGTTGACACATGGGCGGTATCATGTGTCAAAAGAGTGGAATGCTAACGTTTACAACGAAAACATGGTTCACTAAGAGCTTAACAACATTTGCAGAAAATAAATTTTTTTTGTAAAGCATGACATCATAGGCAATATAGGCAGACCAGTGACCGTAACACAGCAGGTAGCACATCCACCATAAGGGCATTTGATGGATTTTGTTGATCTCACACCGTCAGAGGGGAAAATGTGTTGTTTGGTGATGGTTGATATGTTTTCAAAATGGGTGGAAGTGTTTCCTGCTTCAAAACAAACAGCTTCAGTGTTAGCAAAAGCTCTAATGACAGAAATCATTCCCAGATGGGGAATATCAAGTCGGTTGTCAAGCGATAACGGCACGTTAAGAACAAAACTATGTACATGCGAATGAGGGTAAGAACGCGCAGTAACCTCAGTCCTTTTAGGATCTTCTTTGGTAGACCACCCAGTGTGGGGGTTAGAGGCTCTTAGAGCACCCCATGATATGTTAGAGTAGGGTGTACAACTGTCTTCTGCTCTCTCTGCCATAAGAATCCAGGTTTCTGCTGCCCTGTCCCACCCAGCTGAAAGACCGCTCCACACGCTGAAGCCAGGAGAGTTTGTGGTCGTGAAAAACTTCAAACTGGCAGCCCAACGCTGGCAAGGTCCCTTCCGGGTTCTTCTGATCACCCACACGGCAGTGAAGGTTGCTGAGCGGGCTCCGTGGATCCACCCATCGCACTGCAAGAGGGTTCCAGCACCAGACTGTGGCCTGACAGACGGCGTTCTGTGTCACCAACATCACACACACACAAGAGACAGGGCAGGGAAAAAACCTGACCCCAACGGTGTGTCACGTGCTGGCGGACGAACCTCTGACACCAGAAGAAACATCTGCAGCACGGTACTGACTCAGGCACACACACACACACACACACACACACACACACACACACACACAGCACATTCCTGAAGGATACAGCAGGCTCGCTGTGAAGATGGACGAACACAGGAAGAGACAGACATGGTGTATGACAATAAATGTATTCTGGTTTTCTGTGTTTGTGGGGGGTTGCATTTTGCTTGTTAGACAGATATGATAGAGCTAAATCTGAATACACCATTTATTCTAACACCACTTCTTCTCACATTAATGTTAATTAATTAATTAATTAATGTTACTACTGATGCACGGTACACACGCACACTCAGTTCTCACTCGTCAAATAAAGGGGTAAAATGAGTAGAACACTCTTCACCTTTCTAGTCTAGACAGTATTGGGGTACAAGCAATATAAGGAAAATAATAACCTTAGGTCAATAAACTTTACGGTATTAGCCAACACATCAACTTCTTTCCTGTTACAACTATGCGATTACTTTCAGTCTGAAAATGACAAATCTCTCTGGGGTGAGGTAGAAATTTACATCTGCTATATGCCTGTAATGGACATGATGCAGGACCCGAGAGGGGAAGCATTGTGCCCATCATGGGGTTTAGCAATTTGACACACAAGTGGGTCAAATTTAGGGGAATCAGATTCCCTCTGACCACACCAACCTGACAAATAGATTAACAATCCAGAAAATAAACACCTCTTCACTCACAGTATTGCTAATCCTGAACAGAGTTTAATCCACAAGATGAAGATTATTTCATAGCATGCACGCGGTTATCAGGAAAAGATCCATGAGGATCATTCTATATTAGTGTACTGGCGACCAACTCAATAGTCTATACTAAGGAAAAGAAAAAACAATTAGAATGCACTTAGTACAGGTAAAAGGCCAAAATCAACTCAAATGATTACATTGTGCAAAATAAATGGGTTCTTTCCTCTAACAAAGAGACACATTTTCATCAAACGTATGACTGGGGTCAATCAGCAAATTTACATGTGACGTAGGTATCAATGACTCATGAGTTCATTGTTTCCCACTCACAGAAACAGGCTACACCCGTTAAACCACACGCGTTAGATCTTAATTACTATTTTGTGCACTGACTGCATTTTACCTTATGAGCTAAATGTAAAATGATGAGTTAGGGTAGCAAATTTGTCTCAGTAATTCTTTCATGGTGGGGTGTAGTTAATAACGCACATTCTGATGGCTGATCACATGCTGCACATTCATCACAGACATAGAAGGAAACATCACTGACCACTGTTCATCAGCTACAGCAACTCACCACTAGTCTCAAGGCTCAAGATGTCCATCACACTGATTCTGGGTGGGACTGGGGTGCTTGGTGACGGTTGGAAGGCTTGGATGTGGAAAAGTGTGGTTCCAGTAATCTCTGTGATCTGTTTCTGTTTGATAGGTATTTGCTGCATTATCCCATTAATACGAAAAATGATTTCCTCTTTGTTTACTCTTGAGAAAGTTCAGTATCAAGCCCACAACAAGATGATGGTCCTGAATTGTTTCATTTGCCCTCTTACAATGAGTATGGTTACAACTCGGACTCAGCTTCCGAATTTGAATAGTTCCATATTCATAAAATCCATTTAAATTCTCATTTTCCTTCTTTTAGACTAGATGTAGTAGTAGCTTAAACTAAGAGGTTTAAATTCCTCACAAACAATGTTTTTTCCTGCATGTCTCCTTTCAGTAATTTTCGAATGTATAATGATTAGTTTGTAATCAAAAGGGAGGAATGTAATGGGAAAATTACATAGACAATGATTTCTTTTCAATAATTGTTCATTTCTTAAGTGATTCATTCATTTTACTATTAATAAGTAAAATCCTCCTTTGTGCTGCTGAAATATGTCTCCTAAAATATATCCTAAAGTAAGTCCTTCCAGTTCTAGAGACAGCTAAAAATGTTGTGACTCTGCATCTCTCCCCTAAGGACAAATACACAAGAAAACAAGGCCTGGAAGATATGCTGGGGTCACCGTGTCCAAGGTTCTAGGTTGGAGCCAGGCACCAATCTAAAGACAAGATAGGTGTCTGTCTTCTGAGGACAGAATGATTGGCACAGTCACTTTTGACACACTAAATAGATAGAATGACCGGTCAAGAAAACTTGACGCACAAAGGACAGATTCAGAAATACGTAAGAGATCCAACCGTCTGCCTGAGCTGACTTATGGTTATGTTTAAGATTAGACTGTTTTCCAAACAAGGGTTGGTTTTCCTCTGGGGGCACTGAATATAAAGAAGTGTATTACTGATTGTATTGGCACAGAATTGTTGTCACTCTGTAACTGTACACTGTGAAAGCTGTTCTTGTCATCTTTGATTGTTCTCTGCAGAAAACAATTAAACCCTTTTCACCGAATTCCTTATCCCTTTAAACCAGTTTAAGCCTGTCTTTATTTGTTTCAACAAGGTCTCTCCTGCCACTGAAATTCCTCTCTCGCTGTACAGAAACTTCCACCACACATGTTATGTAATGTAATTTCAAAAGTAAATTTAAATGGGAAACAAATGACAAAAAGGAAGTAAATCTGGTCACTCCCTTTCTTCATTTTAAAACTGTCAATTCTACATCTATGTAACAGCAACAACGGTACATTTTTGGGAAAGGAATGTACAAAGAGGAAGACTTCTCCTTACCATCTATTTCTTCTGGCAATCTATGGTCTTGCTAGTGGACAGCAAAGGGTCAATCAAAAGAAATCCTTTATCTAGTGAAAGTTTTATCTAGTGCTAGGCAAAATGGCCTCAAATCAAGCATTAAACATTTGACCTCTATTACGATTAATGTAATGATTATTTTTGTGCTGTGCACTGTTCATATTCTATAAACGTGATTGTGCTGAAACAGAGAGTAACAGTGTTTTTTCTCAAGGTTTACATTTGACTTCTTTTAGTTTTGTGTCCTCTTCACTAAAGCCAAAATGTGTGCAAACAATAGACAGATTACGTCAGTCGGAGGATCTAAATGTCAGTTTCGATACATTTTTGATTAATTGACCAGACCCACTTTTATCCCAAGAATTTACAAAATCAAACTTCCTGAGATCTGTGGCTATTTTTGTATGAAATGAAGTAGATTTATTAAGTAGGGTTATGTTAGTTCTGGGTGGTAGACAGACAATCAGGATGTGTCTTATACTTTGTTCATTTCTTTTGTCTTTTTTTATGTTTCAGAGGAGCGTCAACAGTATTGTCTCTGGAGTCCAGCAGTATCAAGCTGCTCTGCTGGGTACCTTAAGGGACACAATGAAGACGATCCTTGAAAGACCTTTGACAGTAGGGAGCAGCTCCAAGAGGAGGCACTGGCAACATTGGACAAGTTTCAGGATCCTTTCTCCATAATGGCCATTTCATACATGCAGGACAGCACCATTCAGAAGCTTTTAACCCAGTAAAACCAGAGGAGGTACTGATTTCTCAAAGGGTTTGTAGAGTTAAGAAAGGACAATCAAAAGTTCTTGCGATCAGAAACAAATGTTTTTACTATGTACCCCTAATTAAGAGTCTTGAGCAGTTGTTGTCAAACTCCAGGATTTTTGATATGATCAACACTGAACCACAGAGCTGCCACAAAGATGGGTTTTTGTATGACCTTATTGATGGGAGCCTTTACAAATCACACCCACTGTTTTCAATAAGACCTACTGCTTTACAGGTGATTTTGTACACTGATGAAATAGAGATATGCAATCCCCTGGGGTCGCATGCTTCGGTGAATAAATTACTGATGGTTTATTATACTTTAGGAAACATAGACCCCAAGTTTAGGTCAAAGCTTGCTGCAATCAGACTCCTTGCTATAGCAAAAGCTACTGATAGTGATGAGTGCGGTGTTGATGTTGTTTTGCAAAAAATTCATGAAGACTTACAGTTGCTGTATAATGGTGTCAAAATCCAAACTCAGAATGGTGAAATGGATGTATTTGGTGCTGTTGTTTCACTATGTGGGGACACACTTGCACAGCATGAGCTTGCAGGTTTCAAGGAAGGAGTAGGTTTCGCCTACAGTAAATGTAGGCATTGTGAGTGTACATTTGAGGAAATGCAAAAGAGTTTTGATGAAGCAATCTTTACCAAAAGGACAGTGGAAAAACACATAAGACAGTGCATTGAAATTGAAAGGGCTACCACAGACTTCTTAAAATCAGCCCTCAAAACCACATATGGAATAAACAGAAGAAGCAAGTTGGTTGATTTTCCAGCCTTTGACCTCACACAGCAAACTCCACAGGATATAATGCACATCACTCTTGAGGGTGTTGCGCCCATGGAAATAAAGTGTGTTAAAACATCTTGTACTCTCTGGACAAATGGAGTTGGACATTTTCAATTCAGCCATGCAGAGTTTTCCCTTTTCAGCAGTAGATGTACGTGACAAACCCTGTCCTATCAGTGTCAGTACCTTGGCATCTAATGATAACAAACTTAAACAGTCTTCTGGGCAAATGCTAATATTGTTAAAGATCTTGCCGTTTCTGTCGAACAGTATTGAGAAAAATGAATATGTTCAGTTTGTTTTAGACTTGATTGAGATAGTTCAGATAATATTTGCCCCGGTTTTGTCAGTGCAAAGTGTATTGAGACTGAAACAGATGATTGAACAGCATCTCAAACAGTTTAAGCAACTATTTCCTGAGAATAATGTAATTCCTAAGCAGCATTACATGCTGCATCTCCCTGCTCAGATTCTTGCTCTGGGCCCTTTGATAAGGCATATGTGCATGAGATTTGAGTCAAAGCACTCTTTTTTCAAACAGTGGTCATCTAAATTAAACTTTAAAAATGTCTGTAAGTCACTTGTGAACCATAATCAGCTTTTTGAATGTTGTCAAAATGAAATGGGCACTGAGCACCCAATTTTTGTTCATGAGAGGGAATTGGGTCCTGTCTCCGAAGTGACAAATATGGATTACATCACAGAAAAGACAAGAGAGAGATTGATGGCATACAACATGCAGTCAGTGTAAAATGGCTGATTCTCAATGGTAACAAGTACATCCGTGAACAGTCTCTGATAATTACTAATGCAAATGAGACCATACCTGTTTTCAGACTTATAAAAACATTTATGTGATAGACAGTTTATTGTATTGTTTTGAATATCACCTTTATGATACTCTGGGTTGGAATAGAGATCTTTTGGCATTTGAAGTTTCTGTACCTAATCTTGCACAGGCAACAGAGTTCCAAGATGCAGAAAAGCTAGTTGATTATACGTCATATTATGCAGTCACTTTTAAAAACAATTTGTATGTTGTAACAAAATATAAACTTGATGATGTAATTGCACTTAAAACTGGAAATTAATTACTGTAAGTGTTGGAAGGTGTGTGGTGACTTGATACTGATGAAATTATTTGTTACTGCTTTTAAATAACTGTAAATAAATATGCTGTTGACAGAACAGCAGTATTTGGAATAAATACAATATTGACTTAGTGTTATTTTAGCAGTTGTTACTGGTCTTGAAACCACTCTCTAACAGCTTGAAATAATCTTAAAATACCTCAAATGATGTCTCTAACAGTCATTCTGCTTGATGTACATCAAACATAACTAACTTTAAGATATACTTAACTAAGTAAGAAAAGAAAGGAAAAATTCCTAAAATAGTCTAAATTGCCTTACACAATCTGCTCTTGCCTGGTATATTATTCTCAAAATAAGATAAATAAGACTTTTGGCTGGATATAAGATTGTATGTCTTGGTTAGGATAGGAGTTTTTGCATGAATTCCAAGAAAAAGTGTAAAAAGCACCAAAAGCATGGAAAAAGTGACAAAAACTACAAAGAAAAAGTTCATTTTCAATTTAACATTTTAGAATGAATTAGTTTTATTTCTTTTACTAGAGACACACACACCCTTGCTAAATTAAAAGGGACCCCGCCCGGATCCGGGAAACCGGAGGCGAGGCAAGAGCCCTTTTCTGATTTTTACCCCAGACATCCCATACTGACAGGCTTCTGTCCCCTGTCTATTTTAAGCACTGCACGAGGGGATCTTTAGACCAATGATTTCTCTTTAGTACTCACGGTCAGGAACCTCCGGGACCCTCCCAGACTGAGCCAAAAATCTATATTCTGAAGGTTTTTACAGAGGGGGTGTTCACATATCATTCATAAATTGATTTATGGAACATCTCATATTTAAAAACCTGTCAACAGGTGTTTTTATGGCTGTTGCCACCATATGGTGATTGATGCAATTTTAACAACTTAATAGATGTTTCATGAGATCTTTAACAATTATTTATATTTAGAAACTTAACATTTGTTTATATAAATAGAATTTGTCAATGTAGCATAAAATAGGAATGTTGATGAGTTTGCAGGTGCAGTGAACGTTTCCATGGTAACAGCGAGTTCCACCAATCAGAAATGGAATCTGGAATGGTTTTGATGCCTTTGATGTCTGTGATGCCTTTGATGCTATGATGCGGACAAAGTTGCTTAGGAGGTTATAAATAGACCATGTAAGCAAGATCTCTACTATTCAGAGACAACTGTTGGAGAGAAGCTACTGAAAACACTTTGCTAGTCTGAGACTCATTCGATTAAGAGCAGAAATGGAGAAATTTGAGTATGAGTATGAAAGGAATGATATGGAGGAGCTCAACTGGCAGCTGCGACAGTTTGACAAGATGGTCCAGGAGCTGAGAAGAGACCAAAATAAGCTCCTGGCCAGGTTCCGTGTAGCCGCCAGAAAACGGTCCAATGAGCTTCCAGCAATCCAGACTCCGGGACACCAAGAGGTGGAAGATGTCCAGGGAGAGATCCCCGCCCAGCCGGAGGTGGAGTCTCCGAGACAACCGGAGGTGGAAGACGTCCAGGGAGAGATCCCCGCCCAGCCGGAGGTGGAGTCTCCGAGACAACCGGAGGTGGAAGACGTCCACGGAGAGATCCCCGCCCAGCCGGAGGTGGAGTCTCCGAGACAACCGGAGGTGGAAGACGTCCACGGAGAGATCCCCGCCCAGCCGGAGGTGGAGTCTCCTAGACAACCGGAGGTGGAAGACGTCCACGGAGAGATCCCCGCCCAGCCGGAGGTGGAGTCTCCGAGACAACCGGAGGTGGAAGACGTCCACGGAGAGATCCCCGCCCAGCCGGAGGTGGAGTCTCCGAGACAACCGGAGGTGGAAGACGTCCACGGAGAGATCCCCCCCAGCCGGAGGTGGAGTCTCCGAGACAACCGGAGGTGGAAGACGTCCACAAAGAGATCCCCGCCCAGCCGGAGGTGGAGTCTCCGAGACAACCAGAGGTGGAAGTCAGACTTAAGAAGATGGAGAAGAGGAAGAATCTAAAGAATAAAGCCTGCAACAAAGAGGAGACTGCCCATCAGCTCAGTGAGGAGAAGCTGAAATCCAGCCTTGAGCTGGATCAAAGTCTGGAGGAGACCAATCCGGTGCCGGATTTACAACAACAAACAGATTCTTTAGAAAATCAGAAGAAGCCTTCTCGATGGGAGAGATTCAAGAGTTCTCATTTTGTGAAGTTTACACTGCAGTTAGGTTGTTGCTTGGTCTTTTTTCTGATTCCATGTTGTTGCTGAATCTTGCTTTTCAGGTGGACTTTTCCTTAAAGGAGAATTCCAGTCAATCTTAACACGTAGCTCTGTAGTTTGTACATTTGGAGGTCTGTCAGTAGAGAGATGAATGAAACCAATCGGTGCTGCCTACACTGTGTTATCCTCCTGCTAGAGTTAGCACCCAACAGGCTTAAACAGGGCAAGTTTGAAACCGGTTTTTAGCCTCTTAACATGTTCAAAATGTCATTAAAGGTGCCCCCTATGTGCAGTACTTCCTTCAGAGTGAACACAGTGAATCTGTAGATGTGACAGAAAGGCGTGTTTCGACTAGTTTGGACTTCTTTTTTCACATCCACAGATTCACTGTGTTCACTTGGAAGGAATAACTGCACACGAATAATGTACGAACAACAGAGCTACGTGTTGAAATTGACCGGAATTCTCCTTTAACAAGCCAGGAGTAAAGCTGTTCACCTCTAACCTGCTTTACTTTCAGCGCTACACATCTGCTCCCTCTGCCAAGGACACTATCACTCCAAATCCCCTTCGTGAAAACAAGAAGGACGAGAAGTAAAACACTGACACACACACACACACAAACACAGCGACAGGCTGCCATTCATTTTCAATGGGAGTGGCCGATTGCCAGCGACAAGCTTGCTGCTGCCACGAGCAGGGCGGGGCCAAAATAGACGACAAGTCTATAAAAAACCATGGAAGCAGCTGTCGCCATGGTCCCGCTACACGTCCTGTGATGCCGTGTTCATCCTGCTACGTCCTGCTGTGTCCTGCTACGTCCTACTGTGCCTTGTAATGCCGCACAATTCCCTGCTACAGTGGTGTGAAAAAGTGTTTGCCCCCTTCCTCATTTCCTGTTCCTTTGCATGTTTGTCACACTTAAGTGTTTCGGAACATCAAACCAATTTAAACAATAGTCAAGGACAACACAAGTAAACACAAAATGCAATTTGTAAATGAAGGTGTTTATTATTAAAGGTGAAAAAAAATCCAAACCATCATGGCCCTGTGTGAAAAAGTGATTGCCTCCCTTGTTAAAACATACTATAACTGTGGTTGTCCACACCTGAGTTCAATTTCTCTAGCCACACCCAGGCCTGATTATTGCCACACCTGTTCACAATCAAAGCATCACTTAAATAGGAGCTGCTTGACACAGTAAGGTCCACCAGAAGATCCTTAAAAGCTACACATCATGCCGAGACTCAAAGAAATTCAGGAACAATTGAGAAAGAAAGTATTTGAGATCTATCAGTCTGGAAAGGGTTATAAAGCCATTTCCAAAGCTTTGGGAATCCAGCGAACCACAGTGAGAGCCATTATCCACAAATGGCGAAGACATGGAACAGTGGTGAACCTTCCCAGGAGTGGCCGGCCGCCCAAAATTACCCCAAGAGCGCAGCGACGACTCATCCAAGAGGTCACAAAAGACCCCACAACAATGTCCAAAGAACTGCAGGCCTCACTTGCCTCAGTTAAGGTCAGCGTTCATGCCTCCACCATCAGGAAAAGACTGGGCAAAAATGGCCTGCATGGCAGAGTTCCAAGGAGAAAACCACTGCTGAGCAAAAAGAACATCAAAGCTCGTCTCAATTTCTCCACAACACATCTTGATGATCCCCAAGACTTTTGGGACAACATTCTGTGGACCGATGAGACAAAAGTGGAACTCTTTGGAAGGTGTGTGTCCAAGTATATCTGGTGTAGAAGGAACACTGCATTTCATAAAAAGAACATTATACCAACAGTAAAATATGGTGGTGGTAGTGTGATGGTCTGGGGCTGTTTTGCTGCTTCAGGACCTGGAAGACTTGCCGTGATAAAAGGAACTATGAATTCTGCTGTCTACCAAGAGATCCTGAAGGAGAATGTCCGACCATCTGTTCGTGTACTCAAGCTGAAACGAACTTGGGTTCTGCAGCAGGACAATGATCCTAAACACACCAGCAAGTCCACCACTGAATGGCTGAAGAAAAACAAAATGAAGACTTTGGAGTGGCCTAGCCAAAGTCCTGACCTGAATCCTATTGAGATGTTGTGGTATGACCTTAAAAAGGCTGTTCATGCTCGAAAACCCTCTAATGTAACTGAATTAGGACAATTCTGCAAAGATGAGTGGGCCAAAATTCCTCCAGGACGCTGTAAAAGCCTCATTGCACATTATCGCAAACGCTTGGTTGCAGTTGTTGCTGCTAAGGGTGGCCCAACCAGTTATTAGGTTTAGGGGGCAATCACTTTTTCACACAGGGCCATGATGGTTTGGATTTTTTTTCACCTTTAATAATAAACACCTTCATTTACAAATTGCATTTTGTGTTTACTTGTGTTGTCCTTGACTATTGTTTAAATTGGTTTGATGTTCCGAAACACTTAAGTGTGACAAACATGCAAAGGAACAGGAAATGAGGAAGGGGGCAAACACTTTTTCACACCACTGTACACGGTTTGATCCAAATCTGAGACAGTAAAACAACCTGCAATTTCATTTGAACCCAGAAGAATGACAGTGCACAGGCACCTGCCTGAAAAATAGCCTATATTAGTTAAAAAATGTATTTCATTGCCAAGACATATCCATGTATCTAACAGAGCAGTGTAAATATTATATCAGGCCATCCTCAACCTTACAGTGGGCTACTAGCTAGTAATGTTCACTCAGCGTGTTGTTGTTAAACTGTGTAAAAAGAGCGGTGCCGTTAAATCACCGGTTTCAGGTACGTACGGTACCACCTGGATGGTTTTAATATTTCATAAAGTGTTGTTTCTGTCATATTTTATAATCATCAGAAATCATTACATTCATACTGTATATTCAAACATAAACCGGTGTCCCATAGCAACAATAGAATTGAATATAATCAATAACCATCTGGATTGAAAACATAGGAATACATGTTGTGGTTGTCATAACAACACATTGAATACTAGAACCCAACTTTGTTCTGACACATTCACTCAAACAGCAGTTTGTAGCAGAGAGTCATTTGTGACAATCCAAAGGTGCATATTGCAACGAGAAAAGAACGATGGAAAACATGGACTTCAACTCCAGAGAGACCAATTTCTACCTCAGTTACCTTGAAGAACAACTACGGTGTGAGCTGAAGGACAGCGAGGCGACGCTCACCCAATGTGAATCTGAGGGAGAGTTCACCTGATCATCCGGGAGGACTTGCTGGCCGATTTCCTTGATCAGCTCCAACAACAGAGAGAGGGCAGCAGTTGGAGCCAGGAGAAAGAGCTAATGCAGAGGGAGATGGGTGAGTTGAAAGTTAAGCTTGCTGAATGTGTCCTCTCTCCACCCAGGGAAACAGAGCAGCTGAAAACCCAGCTGGTCAAAACCAGCAACAGGCTGCGAAAAGCCCAGAAGGATCTGGACCTGCAGTTCTTCATTTCTGAAGACCTGAAGGTCGAATTGGAGCAGATCAAGGGAGAGAAGGAGGCCCTGAAAAAGGAAGTGGAGACTCAGAAGATCGAGCTTCATAAAGAGAGACAGGCGCTCAAGGTAAGTAGGACCAACGTGGAGTTAGAGTTGGATGAGGCTCTGGCTCAACGTGTCCCCTCCCCACCCGGGGAAACGGAGTATCTGAAAACCCAGCTGGGAAAAATCTGCAACAGGCTGCGAAAAGCCGAAAAAGATCTGGGCCTGCAGTATTTAATTACTGAAGACCTGAAAGTGGAATTAAAGCAGGTTAAGGGAGAGAAGCAGGCCCTTAACAATATTGTGGCGACTCAGAAGTTGCAGCTTCGTAGAGAGAGACAGACGCTTAAGGTAGGTAAGACCAACGTGGAGTTGGAGTTGGAGAGCTTTCTGGAGATGGAGAGGGCCCGAGCTCAGGAGCTGAAGAACAAATTGAGCAAGATGGAGGAAGCTCTCCGAGAACAAGAGGAGGAGGTAAAGGAGATAATGGTAAGATCCCAGGCTTCCCATAGAGCCCAGCTGGAGATGCAGGACCAAAGCAACAAGAACCTCATGGCTGCTCTTGGGAAGAAGTGTGAACATCAGCTGGTGAGTGAGCGTGTCCTGTGGCAGCAGGAGAAAACCTTGCTGCTGGAGGAGAGCCAGAAAACAAGAGCCTCCCATGTGGCTCAGATAGAGGAGCAGGGCTTTGAGAGTGACTGCCTCCTGGCTGCTCTGAAGAATACTGAGCAGCAGCTGGAGAGTAATCTCAACCAGTGGAAAGAGGACAAGGCATCCCTCCTTCAGGCCACAGAAAGCCTGAAGCTAACTCAGCAAGAAAAAGAGCAGGAGTGGGACAGGACTGAGAGCACCTTGAGGTCCCAGCTGATAGATCTTCAGAGCCAGTTAATGCAAAAGCCAAAGAAGAAGAAGTGGTACAAAAGGCTTCTACCTGGCTGAAAATGCATTTGTACTGGTATAGTGTCTGTCTGTCTGTCTGGCTCTGGTTTTCTGTGTGTGTGTGTGGGTCTTTCTGTCTGTTTGTGCGTGTGTGTCTGTCGGTCTGTCTGTGTGTGTGTGTGTGTGTGTGTGGGTCTGTCTGTCTGTTTGTGTGTGTGTGTGGGTCTGTCTGTTTGTTTGTGTGTGTGGGTCTGTCTGTCTGTGTGTGCGTGTGGGTCTGTCTGTCTGTGTGTGTGTCGGTGTGTGTATGGGTATGTGTGTGTTTGGGTCTGTGTGTGTGTGTATGTCTGTCTGTCTGTCTGAGTGTCAACGTGCGTTTGTGTGTGGGTCTGTGTGTGTGCATGCATGTGAGTATGTCTGTCTGTCCGTCTATGTGTTTGGCTGGCTCGGTCTGTCCGTCTGTGTGTTTGGCTGGCTCGGTCTGTGTGTGTGTGTGTGTGTGTGTGTGTGTGTGGGCTGTCTGTCTGCGTGTGTGTGTGTTTCTGTATGCGTGTGTGTGTGTGTGTGTGTGTGTGTGTGTGTATCTGTATGCGTGTGTGTATCTGTGTGTGTGTGTGATTGGGTCTGTGTGTGTGTGTGTGTGTGTGTGTGAGAGAGTGTTTGGGTCTTTGTGTGTGTGTGTGTGTGTGTGTGTGTGTGTGTGTGTGTGTGTGTGTGCGCGCGTTTGCTCGCAGGGCGTGTGATGCATCAGTGCAGTAGTGTTGGAGTAGTTAGTGCTTGTAGTTAGCATGTAGCATGCAGCATGTAGCATGCAGCATGTAGCATGCAGCATGTAGCATGTAGCATGCAGCATGTAGCATGCAGCATGTAGCATGTAGCATGCAGCATGTAGCATGTAGCATGCTGCTTCTGCTCGCCACTCTCTGCTTCCAGCTACTGCCACCGGACAGCCCTTTGTTTTCAGGGGCGGAAAGAGGAGCCGAGTGTGTGGCCTCCTCTACCGGTACATAGCCTCTCCACTGCCAAGACCTCGTACACGCCTCCCCGTGGCACACATGGTAACTGGTCCCTCGTGGTTCCAGGCTAAGTTGTACAGGATCTCGGAGCAGCAGTGGGCCCCAGAGACGCGGCATGCAGGTCCATCGGCGAGTGGAAACGCCCTGATGCCCGTCAACCACTGTCCCAGCTATGGGTAAATAGCCCCAGCTATGGGTAAATAGCCCGGCTATGGGTAAATAGGCCCCAGCTATGGGTAAATAGTGAAGACCCCAACAGCAGTGCAGGCGGAAGATGTTGGTGTGAGAACCACCACAACGTCTGGGAAGAAGGAAGAAGGCTACCCCACAGCCACGTGGGTTAACTCGAGAGGGTACAGCAGCTAGGGGAGCGAACCCTGTGGCGATGTGAGAAAACTGAAATTATTCTTCACAACTATATAATAACTACTGCATACACACAAACAATAGCTATAAAAATGATGTCCTGTTTGTTGGTGTGCCGGCCCTGGGCCTGTCCTACATGTGTACTGTGGTTTGTCTTGTTAACTTGCAGGTGTAGCGGAGGCGATGACTGTGATCACCGGGCCGGTCCTCCCAGACTATTTAACCCCGCCTTCCCCGAGACCGGGCGGCCGCATCCTCCCGACGGCGCTCCAACATGTTTTCTCTCTGTTAACTACTGACAACATGCAGCTCACATTCTCCGTTACATCCATCCACCTTCATTCATCACTGATGCCGACAATCACACCTCCCCGTGCTCGTTTGCATCATTATTTAATAAATGTCACTTTATTATTGTTACGTTGCTGTGCATCTCCGTCTTTTGTTCGGTCGTAACAGGTTAAGGGCTCGTTTGCCGTGAGTACAAAACCAGGACCATGTTTGTAGTTTTTCTGTAATTAATCCTAGTTAGTTGCTGTTGAGGTAATTTGGTTTAGTTGAGCTGGTCTATTGTTGGTTAAATGTTACGTTGCACTACAGTCATGTGTGATATAGTCTCATGTATAAATCAGGGGGCAAACGCTGATCTGCATCCTAAACCCCCAACATATAAATTGGCTCAAATTATTTAATTATTGTTAATTATAATATACTAAATATAGGTTTTTGTCTGGAGATACATGTTGGTCATCCAAAGAAAATAATTAAATTAACACGGGAGCATTTCTTTCAGGACCATTTTGCAGGTTTACTACGAGTCTCACGTAGCTTTGGACTTTAACACAAAACAGGTTGATTTAGGGTCACAGAGCCTTTCAAACAACGTTTTATGAAGAAGAAGAAATGCTTTACAATATACACTGGTTATTGTCAAATCAGCTACAAACTTGAATTATTTGGTAAATATTAATTATCAGTATACTTTGTTTTGGGAATAATCAATAAATCCTTTGATTTTAAAACAAATTTCGAGTCGCCATGACTCACAGAAGAATTCATAAAATAAACATGACAATATTAAAAAAAAATGAATAAATGGAGACATCCATTTTGTTTGGTCATCACTTAATGCACCATATTACATTTTTGTAAAATCAGTGCAGCAGCATTAAGTAATAAATTATTACAAAAATACAGAGAAAATAATTACATATTTGGTTCATGTTTTAATTACAAAATGCAGCGAAGCAGAATTGTCCCAATGGAACTACAGATCCGCTACCCGATCTGGCAGACCTGCATAGCTGCCGGTAGAGAGCCAGTGTAAAACTAGACTTCTGCACCTCCTCAGTAAAGAGAGACTTTGGCCAATCAGGAGAGGGGAGAGAGAGAGAGAGAGAGAGAGAGAGTGAGAGAGAGAGCGTTCCTATTGGCTGTTCTGCAACAGAGGGGAGATGGAGACTACAGGAAGAGGTCTTAACTCTATTTGAAATTCTACAGATTGCATTTTGCTTTCTTACCCACTGCAGCTTTAATTAATCAGTTGATTAACAGAATATCAATTATCTATTTTCATAACTGATTATTCATTTTGGTCATTTTTTTTCCCCAAGCAAAAATATGATGGTTTCACGTTCTCAAACTTGAGAATTTGCTACTTTTCTTGGTGTGCTGTAAAGTTAATACTTGTGAGTCAAGCAAATCAAACAATTTGTAGACTGATGGGCCTTTTTCACACACACCTGTCTAATATCTGCAGATTAATCAATAATGAATATGGTTTCTGAGAAAGACAGGCAGCACGATGAGGCAGAAGCTCTATACCGCACAGGAGACTTGCAGGTGTGATTATGGGCTGCTATTAAAAAATGATTCAAAAACGGCATCCTTACTAAACTTTGACATATACCACTCAAATAGTCCCAACAATATTAAGTCAAAATAATTTCATTTTATTACCATTTTATGTAGACAAGGGCTATTGGCTCTAAATTCCAAAATGAAGGGAAAAATCTGTAGTAATGAGATGAACTGAAGTTAGACTAAGGGCCCTATTTTAACGATTTAAGCGCACAGCGTGAAGCGCCTGGTGCAGCTGCGTTTAGGGCGCGTCCAACTCCACTTTTTCAAGTTTGACAGCGCCAGGCGCATGGTTCACAAGGGTTGTACTTATTTCATAGGTGTGTTTTGGATGTATCATGCAATAAACCATGAGAGCGTCCTCTCCCATTCCCTTTAACAGCCAGGCGTGTTATGATGTTATGATGACGGATTTGCACCGCCATATTTTTATTTGTAATTTTTTGCATGTGTGCGTGCTGCTGCGCTTCCCTGTGTGTGTGTGTGTGTGTGTGTGTGTGTGTAACAAGCATAGTGTGCACTGTGTACGAGCCTAGGCACATTTCACTAATTCGCTGTTAAAATAATGAAATGCTGCGCTATTGACTTTAGATCAGGTTTTTGTTGGTCAATGGCTTCCTGTCTTTCACAAAAACAGTGCTGGATTCTGTAAACACTAGAATTGATGGGATCATTAAAGATGTGCAGGAGGTGAAGACCAGCCTTCAGTTCTCCCAAGCTCAAATTGATGATCTTAGGGCAATGGAGAAGAAGCTGGATTCATTTGAATCTCAACTGCAGCAGCTTTCTTCACTGTGCTTTAACTCTGAAGTGAATGCTCTTGCCTCAAAAATGGATTCCCTTGACAATCAGAGTCGCAGAAATAATCTGATAATTGATGGTTTAATCCAGGATAACACGTTTGAATCTTGGCCAGACTCTGAGAAGAAGGTGAGGGAATTTTTGAATGACAAGCTTAAAATCGATCCGAAATCTATTGAAATAGAAAGAGCTCATCGTATTGGAAACTTGAAACAACAAACAACAAGATCAAGACCAATTGTTGTAAAATTTCTACGCTACAAGGACAAAGAACTTATTCTCACAAAGGCGAAAGCTCATCTCAAAAACACTGGTGTCTATGTAAATGAAGATTTTTCAGATCGCATTAGGAAGAAGAGGGCCGAACTGCTTCCAGCTATGAAGGAGGCCAGAGAAAGGGGAAACTTCGCTGTTATTAGCTATGATCGTCTCATAGTTAAACCCCGTCAACCACATCAGATGGTAACTACCAATGGAGTTTAAATAATTCCTTTCACCTTACATGCATAATGTTTTTTTTTGTTTTTTTTATTATTTTTATTTTTTTATTCAGTCCTCATGCATAATGATTTCTTCTGATCCAGACCAAAACGATATTTTTCAACTACAACAGAATTATTCTGGCTCCTCTGAATATTATTGTGAAAGTACTTTTAAAACTTTGGTAAATTCTTTTAGTACTAGAAATGATTTTTCTTTCCTTCATACTAATGTTCGCAGTTTGTCCAAAAATTTTGTGGGCTTATCCACTTGCCTTGAAAATCTGAATTATACCTTTAATGTGATAGGGCTTACTGAAACATGGCTGACTGACAATACAGCTGCGAATTTTCATCTACAAGATTATAAACATATTTTCAGATGTAGAGAGGGAAGGGTGGGTGGAGGGGTTTCTCTGTTTGTCAATTCGAGTTTACATTACAAAGAAAGATGTGACATTGAAAAGCTTTTTGATTCTTCTTCAGAAGTAGTAGCAATAGAAACTAATTCAGTAATAATTGTATGTATTTATAGACCACCTAATTGTGACCTTTCTGCATTTATTATTGACATCTCAAATGCTTTGGATATAATTTCTAAAGAAAGGAAAAACTGTTACATAATGGGTGACTTTAACATTGATATTAATAGTCAGGGAAATATGTTAATCAAGGAATTTACTGATACTATGTATTCTTATAGTTTTAATCCTATGATTTCAGTCCCCACCAGAGTGACTACTACCTCAGCAACTCATATAGATAATATTTTTACTAATGTATATCACAAGAATATGAAATCCGGTGTCCTGTGCATTGACGTGGCTGATCACTGTCCCATATTTTTAATTACTGGTAACGAGAGTGAAAATTGCCCCTCTGTACTAAATATTAAGTATAAACGAATTTTCAGTGAAAGAAATGTGATAGATTTCAGACATGCTTTAAGTCAATTATCATGGAGTGAAATTTATCTAACAGTGGATTCTCAGAAGGCTTTTTCCTTGTTTCTAAAAAAGGTTACGCAGGTTTACAACTTATGTTTCCCTCTCCAAGCAGTGCCTTTGAAACACAAATTTTCCAAACCGTGGATAACTCCAGCTATCATAAAGTCATTGAAAAACAAAAATAGATTATATAAAAAATACCTCCTTTGTCCTACTCCATTTAATCTATTGCAATTCAAAAAATATAGAAACAGACTAAATCATGTCATAAGAGGAGCAAAAATCCACTATTATAATGTGAAATTAGTTGAACATAAAAACAATCCATCTTCTTTGTGGAGAACCATTAATTGCATTCTTAATAAAAAACATTGTAAAAATCAGTTACCAAATGAATTTAAGATTGACAATTCTATTGTCTCAGATCCGCAGGAAATTGCAAAAAGATTTAATACATTTTTTTCTGATGTAGGTCCAATATTAGCTTCTAAAATTCCATCTAGTCATTTTGGACCACTAGAATATATGAATCTTCCAATGTCTGAGGATTTTAACTTCACTTCTGTTGACGAGGATGAGATTGGAGATATAATTGCTAATTTAAAAGACTGTTCACCAGGACATGATATGATTGATAGTAAAATACTAAAAGCGATTAACCCTGTTATTATTAAACCATTACTTTATATTTTTAATCTTTCCCTAGTCCACGGAGTTGTGCCTGCAGAGTTAAAAATTGCTAAAATTATACCAGTTCATAAAGAAGATGACCCCGCAATTTTTAACAATTACAGGCCAATTTCTATTTTATCAACCCTGTCCAAGGTTCTTGAAAAACTTGTTTACAAAAGATTAATTCAACATTTGGACAAAAATAATATTTTATATGCACACCAGTATGGTTTTAGGAAACAACACTCTACTTATATGGCACTTGTCCATTTTTTGACTGAAATATATAAAGCAAAAGATAGAAAAGAAAATACTGTGGGTGTTTTTCTGGATCTTTCAAAGGCATTTGATACCGTTGATCATCTCATTCTATTAAAAAAACTTTCATATTATGGGATACGAAACAAGTCCCTGCTCTGGTTCACCAGTTATCTTTCAGACCGGTATCAATCTGTCAATTTTAATGGGGCAGAATCCCCCCCCCCTTCCCCTTCAGTGTGGTTTACCACAGGGTTCCATCTTGGGTCCCTTGTTATTTTTATTATATGTCAATGACCTTCCTAATGTCTCAGATAAACTTTCTAAAATCTTATTTGCAGACGATACAAGTGTGTTTTACTCCCATAAAAATCCTGAAATTTTAGTAAAGGTAGTTAATGAAGAACTTGACAAGTTATCTACTTGGTTCAAGTCTAACAAACTGTCACTCAACATAAAAAAAACAAGTTTTATATTTTTCAGTATTAAGTCTGATACATTCAAATCTTCGATGAAAATACAAATTAATAATATCACCATTAATAATGTTAGATCTGCTCGTTTCCTCGGCGTTATATTAGATGACTCTTTATCCTGGAAACCTCACATTAGTGCCTTTAGTACAAAAATAGCAAAAGTGGTCGGAGTACTGGGAAGAACTCGGCACTTGATTAACAAAAAGTTGCAATTATGTTATATTATTCAATGTTGTATCCATATATCAATTACTGCAACGTTGCTTGGGCTAGCACCCACCCAACTAAACTGGAATCTATTTTTCGACTTCAGAAAAGAGCTTTAAGAATAATATTTTGTGTAAATCGTAGACACCCCTCTCAGTCATTGTTTGCTCAGGCAGGTATCCTTAGTGTTTACCAAGTGAATCAACTTCAAATCGCTTTATTCGTTTATAGTTCTATAAAAAAAGTATTTCCTCAGCATTTTTGTAACATTTTTACTTTTAATAACGAATTTCACCATTATCCGACTCGTAGTAGTTGTCTTATTAGGCCTCCCTACTCTCGAACAACTCAAACACAGTTTAGTGTATTATACAGAGGGTCAAAGATATGGAACAGTCTTCCTACCTTATTTATAGAGCTTTCTAAAGAACGGTTTAAAAAGAGAGTAAAATTGTTGCTCCTTAATTGTCAGAATTTTCCATATGGGTTTGTGTGCTAAATGAAATTTTAAATCGTTTTATATAAAGAAATTTGTTTCCTTTTGTTTCTTTTTTTTTTCTTTCTTTTTATACATATATTATATATGAATTGTTTTTAATTGTTAATTGTAATTGTTTCTATGGAGATTGCCACCTATCAAGCCCCCTGAGGGTTTTTCGGTAATTGTCCATCACATGTTTTTGTGAAACATATACTGTTTTTAATGCTTTTTGTTGTGAAAATGAAATAAATCAATCAAATCAAATCAAACACTTTCTGCAAGATAGCAATATGCCCAGAATGCACCTGAACACACCTCCCTGTAAGACCATCACGCCAGGGATGCAAATATGGGCGCAGGTGAATTTTGCTATTTAAACGACGTGGGTGCAGGACGGGAACTTAAAATAGCAAAGACACATGAAATGGGCTTTGCACGTGCTGCGCCGGGTACAAGATAACATAATTGATAAGACAAGTTATACTGTATGCTTTAAATAACAGTCAAACCAGGCATGTTGGATTCTTATAACAAGACATGATATGATATGGATTCCAGAGTGGCATTAATTCCTCACATACCTTACAAATGTTGAAGAACTGGGAGGGATCCTCTTTCAGGAAATGGGAGAGGCCAAGGAGAACAACTGCTCTCTTCTGTTGATTTGAGTTCTGGACAATAGAAGAGTGATACTGTAACTGCTGAAAAAGGTGGCTATTTTGATGAAGGCAACATTTGAAGTTCAAAGTCATACTTTAGATTAAAATAATTATTTCTTACTCTGACAATGTCATCATGCCCTGTTTATGTTCTAATTTTGTT
This sequence comes from Percina caprodes, assembly GCA_013375575.1. Classification (NCBI taxonomy): domain Eukaryota; kingdom Metazoa; phylum Chordata; class Actinopteri; order Perciformes; family Percidae; genus Percina; species Percina caprodes. The sequence continues at coordinate 379,742 of JABXJD010000115.1, forward strand.
AGGGAGACACACATACCAATCTAGTAGTTTAATGGGCACATTCTGCTTTCATTCTGATAGGCACCTGCACTTAATAATCTGAAATATACGCTCAAAAGGTGTTGCCAAATATGGCTGTCAAGTGAACAGACTTTGCCTAAAAAGACAGTCAAACTACTGAAACGGAAACTATTACTTACATCATCATCTAGAGACTCAACTAAAAGCTGAAGTTCCTTGACACTCTGCAGTCTCCGTCTGTAAAGACGCAGAAACTCATCTAGGCGGTCAAAAAATGGCTGCTTCAGGTTCATGGAGACAATCCGCCGAATTCTGCTTCAATCTGCATAAAAACCCAGGACCAACATGGAGACAAAATATTAATATAAAAACAGATTATAATCAAAAGGAAGAATGTAATACAAGTCACTTTAATAATACACTAACCTGTCGCTCTGTGAACAAAGCACACCACCTGGCTTTGAGATCCTTGACCAATGGCTTCTCCGCAATGATCTCCTTTCTCCTCAGAGAAAAGGTGCTGTCCATAAGGGCATCAACTTTCTTCCAGTCCACATTCCTTTTCATCATTTCACTCACTAAATTGCGTCGGTCTTGTTCAAGCATTTCAAGGCTTCTATTCTGAGTGGGTTCAGGCAGATAATTCACCTCTGACCTCATAGCCTTCTTTGGTCTTCTGGTATCCACTGACCTCCCCCTTTTATGCACAGAGAGCTCCACAGACCCAGCAATGCGCAACTGCTGTTTCAAATTCCCCATTTTAAAGTATATGCTGTATCTCCAAGCATACCACCCACATGTGGAGCCAGCCTCTGTCAAGCATGGAAATTTGTCCACCAATGCTTTTGCAACAATGGCTCTCCGTGGGTTGGGTGGGTCTTTATGGCAAATATTGCCTCTGCCAAGCTGTCAAGAATGTCACTAGACATTGATCTAGGCACTTCTAATATCTGAAAAACTTACAGGTCCACTGCATCAATCAGGCCACTGAATGTAAGGCCACTTTGGTAAGTTGTTTCTGAAGAAAGAGAAGACAAACATATTGCATTAGCGTGGCTTAAAATACAAACAAACAGCATAGGTGTATTGTCAGACAAGCTTGTTTTTTCAGGAAATGTAATGCAATTTAAAGGACTAAGCCCAATGTTATAATATATATATATACAATTTTATATAAAATAATGCATTGGTCAACCCTTTCCTTAGTTTACAAGGCCTACAACACACACACACACACACACACACACACACACACACACACACACACACACACACACACAGCTTGTTTTTTCAGGAAATGTAATGCAATTTAAAGGACTAAGCCCAATGTTATAATATATATATATATATATATATATATATATATATATATATATATATATACACAATGTTATATAAAATAATGCATACACACACACAAGTGAGGTAGCTTGTTAGTTTATAATTTCTGTGCTACAACTGCCCATTGAAATAAAATGTACAATTATCAGACTGTGAAAGTAAAATGATAATCCTCTCCAGCACAGTAAGGATTAAAGTCCCGAAAACGTATCACACCCTAGCCAGTAACATGTGTGATGTACAGTGGAATGTTAGCAAGCTAGAAAAATACAGATAAACTAGCAGCTCCACATCACAGGCTAAAATGGTTAACATTAAGTACTCATTGCAGACTGAAACAACTCAGAAACAGCTTAATCTGCTACAACAATAGCTAAATATAGAGTACAAATTTACATCGTTTCTGACTTCTAAACGGGCGACCGCCGTAAACACAAGGCGATCTCGGGGATTTCTTACGTAACTCCCCTACGTAACTAACGTAGCCGTAATTACACACACTGTAACCTATGCAGTCTTCGTAGCGTACGTGAGGAATTCACAACATGAATGCCGTGCAAGAAAGTTTAATGCCGACGAAGCTGTACTCCTTGTTCATACTTGCACCGTACACATTTCACTATTTAGCAAGCCATTATATGTATGGGTAGTTTTTAAACTAAGTCCGTCTCATCATGACCTAACGTTAGTCGGTGTCATGGAGCTTGCTAGGCTAGTCAAACCAGCTAGCGTCAGACAGCTTGTCAACATATGGGCTAACTAACTTAGCTAGCTACATTCAGAGGAGTAGTTCGTTACTTGCATTTTAGTTGAAGGCAAGTATAGAATTTCTCCACATAGCTGGTCAATACATAGCTACTACTAGCTAGCTAGCTAATGTAAAAAGTGCAATGTTTGTTATTTTCCCGCGCCTACGGCTAACATATCTCTTACGTTTTTTAAACTACGTTATATTGTAGGTGTGAATGCTCAGTTCACAGTATTTCGTTAAAACTTTCACTTAGTAAAGACAAAACTCAAAACAAGACTGAAATATTAGCTAGACAGTAGAAAAAGTTGACTTACGCCAACAGTCGCAGAAACGCGCTCGGTCCTTCGACGGAGGAGACCAGAGACCCGTTAACGGCTTCGCTCTGGAAGAGACGTTGACTGATGTGGTCTGCGCATGTGCAAAATGACATAGCGAGCTGAACCAGACGGTGAACTTCAACTTCATGTTGAGAAGACAAAAATAGCTCAGTTGTGTCATCTGTGTGTTAGAATTTCCGAGCAAAAACACAGATATGCGTGTTATCTCAACAACAGTATTGAAAACTTTTGAGTTGAAAGTTGACATGACCCAAAAACAGAAGTTGAGTCAGCAAAAAGGGGAAATAATCTTTTACAGTGTATCCTACTGTAAATCACAACATTTCATTGAACAACTTCATTTTGAAGAAAGACAGACAAGACAACATTTGAGAAAGGTGGGTGTAGTTTTCTTTTGTTAAATTAGGTACAATAATATTTCATAACTTATACACATAATTTCATCAATATTAAGGGATAGTCTTATATGTATATACTTTTGGTCTCCTTAAGCCTTTTCAGAATATTAGCTCATAAAATAACAATCTTTGTTTTTGTGTAACTTAGCTTACAGTGGGGTTTGGAAGTTTGGGCACCCCAGGTAAAAAGTTGTATTAATGTGCATAAAGAAGCCAAGAAAAGATGGACAAATCTCCAAATGACAGATTAGACATTTGTATTATATGTCACAAAAAGTTAGATTTTATTTAATCATTTACACTTTCAAAATACCAGAAAACAAAAAAATGGTGTCTGCAAAAGTTTGGGCCCCCTGCAGAGTTAATACCTTGTACCCCTTCATTCATCGTCTATAGGCTGTTAATGTTTAGTGTCTGCGGATAATTTGGCATTAACTAAAATACATATAGGAAATAAGACAGTGGTGAGGTTTTGTGTGTGTGTGTTTTCTAATTAAGCTCTTTTTGTGTTTATTTTAGAATGGCACTTCAGAAGGTCCTATCCGAGCGCCCACAGACCCCTCATTCCCGGCCTCCTCCACTCCACGTCACCGTGGTGGTGATGAGGGATGAGAGGCGGGTGGTGTCGTGGGGTTTTGATGTTGAGAGTGGGGTTGCCAAGGCCTTGGCAACAAAGCTCAACAGGCTTGTCATCCTTAGTGACGGGTGCAGCCTGTGTAAAATAACCCTATTTGAGGCGTTGGCAGGAAGAGTCAGCCAAGGCGGAGCCTACATAATGCGTGGCTGCTGCCTGCGTGGTGAGGGCCCACCATTCGCCTTCGATCGAAGGTCATTTAGATGATTTACTCAACTGATATATGAAGATGATGTGAGAACTGCAAACTGGTCAGAGGTTTTTCTACAAAAGGATCCAGAGAAAGCTTTTCATGAAAAAATCAAAATCAAAATCATGCAACAATTAAAAGGTTTACTGCTCGAAATGTCAACACCTCCCACACACACACACACACACACACACACACACACACACACACAGAAATAAAACATGATAATAAACAATTCTGGAATACATTGAATAATATATTAAGAGGAAATAATAAATCAACTCTGGCTTATTTAATAAGTAAAATGAATAATCTCAATCAGTCTAGCGCTCTCCCTCTCTTGTTGTAGATGCTGCTGCTGTCCACCAGATGGCGCCAGTAGGACAGACACCAGCAGCTGACAGCTTGAACTCAAAATAATGAATCAAAGTGATTAAATAAAGGAATACATAATGTACAAAATAAAGTCTTGACATTTAAAGTAAGTAGACAAATCAAGGTGGTTAGGACTATGAGGTAAATACATCAACATTTGAACAATAAAGTGAAAAGTTGTAATTTGCTTTCTCTGTAGCTCTGCTTGTGGTATTGCTGATCACCACCAGATGACGCCATGACAATAGCAGCTGACAGCTGGAACTCCCTGTGTGTGTGTGTGTGTGTGTGTGTGTGTGTGTGTGTGTGTGTGTATACTGTAAATGGGTGTGTGTATATATACAGTGGGGCTCAAATGTTTGGGTACCCCAGGTAAAAACTTTGTAGGCAAGATGGTATGTAGAAATCAGTAGGGTCTTAATTTGGTGCATTATCTGCAGAGCACCAAAGTATGTGGAGTGTGTCATGGCAGCTTCAGCAACTTGAAGCAACACCTTAAAGTGTTGCACACCATGCCAAATAAAAAGGAGTTCCAGCTTCTTATGAAATATGGGAATACACGGTAAGGTTAAATCAAATAGCTTTCTCCTATTTATGCATAGATACCCTGTTATGTTACCGTCTTGATTCCTGAACTCACTTATTTTTCATTTTCAATCGCACAACTACGGACAGCTCGGACTGCAGCCTTTGTGGGAGGAAAAAGTTAGTCCGCCTCTAGAACCACTTAAAAGACTCACATCGCATTGTTTTCCATACGGTGAGTGTATGTAATTGGTTTTAATTGTCAAAAAACACGTGCAAGATCTGTTGTAAATCTTATGTTTTATTCCTGTTATGTTTGTCTAATATTATAACTTGTTTTTTAATAGGAAGGAGAACCTATTGTGGAGCCTGATGAGCCCATGGTATCGGCGCTGGACATGGGGATTACCCGTCGAGATGGTACTTTTAAGTTGTGTTAATATTAGTTGTGATTTCATGGTAACAAGGGGACTGAAAAGAAGGCTTTCATTATCATATTCTATTAATGTTCTCATTCAACTATACACAAATTAAACTTTAACTTTCTATTGTGTCATTTTTTTATGGCTTTTCTGTACCAACCAAAATGTTTTGACATATACAGAAATTTGGAAGCACAGGGTTTTAATTTCATTACAGAGGATGAGTGTCCTGACTTGGACTTGGAACTGGCAGACAATTCCGATGAGGAAGATTTTGAGGAGCAAGAGTTACTTCCCTCCCTGGGCCCCACAACTCCTCCTCTTCCACTGAGCTGACCGGCAGTTTGGTTACTGCCTGTCAACAACTTGCAGTGTCAAATTGTGACAACTGCAAGCTGTTCTCTTCCAGGTTGTTGCCGCTGGAACAAAAAATGGATTATTTCATGGCAACATGGACACCACGCAGCCTAGCCTTTAAACCACCTCTATCAGCTCAAAAAGGAGAACACGTCAACAAGGCGAAAAGTGGTGTACATTTATTTGGTACGTTTTTCTTTGCTTTCCAGTTACAATTTTGGGGAGAAAGGACACAAGGTTACAATTTACAGTTTGCTAATTCTTTCCCTTTTCACCTTTGTTTCTTGGGGTTGTCCAACTAATATTAGTTGTTTTTGAACTGCAGAAAAGTTTTTTAAATCGTTGTGTTTCCCATCAGGTCAACCAAGATGCGCAAAAACAATCCCGAGCTGCCGAGGGCGTTGCTCGCCACTAAGGGCCGTGCGGTGTTCTCGTCCAAGTGTGCCTTCACACCCACCGCCGCTCTGGTGTCCTACGTGCCCAAGAGGAACAGGAACGAGGTGCTGCTGAGCACGCTGCACATGGGGGACACGCGGGTCAGCGCCGGCCGGCAAGCAAGCCAAACCCAACATCATCCTCCACTACAACTGCACCAAGGGCGGCGTGGACAACCTGGACAAGCTCGTCGGCACGTACAGCTCCCGCTGGATTACGGCATGCTGGCCCCTCGCCAGTGTCTGGGACACTACAGGTGAATAGACTAACAACAATTAACTTACAAATATCACCATGAAACTTTAACCGTTGATTACTCACATGAGAAAAAAATTTATTGAAGGTTTTCTGTAATTTGATGTTTAAATATGCGAATCAGGTTATATCTAATTAAATATCTGCTAATTTGCATATTGAAGCAAAGAATCTGACCATTGAAAAAAGTAAGGTTCAAAATTCTTTTTGCATTTTCTTGATATATTCAATGACAAGACATTTACAGAAGGGATTATGAATATCTCCTTTTGTTACCCAGTTAATGAGAAAATACTGCCAAGAGCCTTGAAAAATGGATTTGTAGGCATAACATGTCATACGAATCAGGCCAAAAATGACTTCTCAACAAATCCCTCTGTAAACACCTTCAAAATATAGTTAGGAATACGAATGTACAGTTTGGTGAATGTAGGTTCTACAGAAGTGGGAAACCTTTGCTTGGAATGTGAGAAAAAACGGCCTTTAAAGATTTTTGTTATGGTTTGGGGTTTTGTTTGGGTTTATTTTTCCCTTTCTTTTGCCTCCTTGTGCTTTGTCTTGGTTTTTTCCCCTAGTCTTGTGTTGCTGGTCCTGTCTTGTGTTCCCCTGTGTCTGATTGTTCTACTTCCTGTTTTATTTATGTAGTCTCGTTTCCTGTATTATCTTGTCTTGTTTAGCTTTACTTTGTTTGTCTGATTGTCCAGCCCCGCCCTAATGTGATTCACCTGATGTCTCACCTGTTCCTCATTCCCTCTTGTATTTAACCCCTGTGTTTCCTTTGTCAGATTGTTCTAGTTGGTCTGTCTTGTCCATGCGACTGGTTCACCTGTTTCCCTGTGGAGCACCAGTTTATGCTGCCTGTTGTCCTGTCTTTATTCCGGCAATTCCCCGTGAGTTTTTCTTTTGTTTGTTTTTCCTTCCCCGGTTTGGATATTCGTCTTCTCCCCTGCCTGTTTTTGGACTTGTTTTTTGCCTTCGCTCCTGTGTTTTGCCAATTTATGGACAATAAAGCCCTTTTCTAAAGTTCCCCACTACTCGGCGTTTGGGTCCTCTTTCCTCATCGGCACAACAGAACGATCTGACCAGACATGGACCCAGCGGAGTATGTTTTTAAGCCTCTGCTCCACTCTCTGGACCCAGCGGTGGATTTTATGTCCACCACTTTCCACCTGCTTCATGAGGATGACCCCACGACCACCTCATGATGGTACGGTGGGAAGAGGTGGACAGGGAGTATGGTCCCCTCCCAGAGACTGATTGCTGGGGAGTTACTGACCAGTCCTCCCCAGGAGCCGCCGCGGTCCAGACGTTCCATGCGCCGCCTGCCGACGACGCGGACCCCCAGCTGCCGCCTACCGCCGACGATGCGGACCCCCAGCCGCCGCTGCTGCCTGTTGACAACAACGCAGACCCCCAGCCACCGCCCGACGACGACGCGGATCCCCAGCCGCTGCCTGCCGACAACGACGCACATCCCCTGCTGCTGCCTGCCGCCGCCGAGGCGGAGATCCAGCCGCCGCCTGCCCCAGGGAGTGTTCACTGTTCAGTCCTCCCTGGGAGCCCCCTTAGACCCAGACCGGCCTCCTTGATGTTGACAGTCCGACCGGACACATGTAGTGTGTGAAATATGTTTTGTTAATAGGGTTATTAGAAGAGAGCAGGAAGACCCGGCAGAGCCAGGAGACGCGCCAGAGCCGGGAAACCTGCCTTTTTTTTTTTTTTTTAGGTTCTCTTTTCCATTTTTTTTCACCTGTTTCTTTAAATAAAAGGTTTTATTGATAATGAGTTTCACATGGTATTGTTTTGGTTGAGGTTTACCAAACCTAGCATCATACTGTGTATCAAATTAACTACAAACCTTTTTCTTAGAGAAAATACAAACGGTATACTTTTTTTTTTTTTTTTTTAAAAAAATAAAATTACAAACATTCAGACATCGCAATTCAAAACATGAACCTATAGTAAGGGAAATTGCAATTTATATAACATAAGATCAGGTATCAACAGTAAAAAAAAAAACAATATAAACAAAACCATGAGGTAGACAGCGTAGTAATAATAAAAAAATATAAAGGAAATATGACAGATTTGCAACGACATATATATTGTGACAAGTGTTCTTAATTAAATAGATTGGAGTATATATCAAATATGGTTATAGCTTTTTTTTTATTTGTTACCAATTTAAGAGACTCAAAATATATGTGAAATTCAATTTGGAATAATTTAAAGCAAGGTCTTGAATTGGAAAACTTAGATTTATGAATATAAAACTTCCCTCATAAAATAAAAACTAACAATATTGCATATATTTCTAACTTTACAGTCAAAATATGTAATGTTTCCCTTCCAGAGTGATTATGTGTTTTAGAAACCATATCATTTTCCAAACTTTTCCAGAATGTAATACATAATGAACAACCATAAAAGAGATGAGTTAACGATTCTTGCTCGGTCTTATAAAAACTGCAATACTTGTCAACTGGCACGAATATCGAGATAAACAAGTTTGAAGGGTATGTTTTTTTTAGAAGGAACCCCTGGAGAGCCTGAAGTCCCCCCTCATGTCTCTAGCTACGGCCTGGGGGGAGCCTGCAGAACTACAAGCACATTTTTAAAATAAAATTATATTAAAAGTATTTAACTTTGTTTTCTTTTGTATTACACGTTGCATGACTGTTGCAAGCATATAATGTTAGAGCATACAGAATAGAGGAGTGGGCTCTATTTACATGTCAGGGCGGTTACCTCTGCTTTTACTATTGTATTGTCATGTATGAAGACCATTTAGAACAAAAATACCACTTAGAATAAAAGATGTTATGATATTTTGTCTATTAGGTAAGTTGTAAGGGAAATGCTTCACAACAACAGTCTTATCTAGGGGCCACAACGATGTCCTCATGAAACCGTTGAGTTTATATTAAAATAGTAATATATTTACATTACTTATTTTTAGAGCAGAAACGTGTATATACATAAAATAGTGGTCTTCAAAGAATAGGTATAATTAATGGATTGAAAAGAGTGCAGTAACCAGAACGAATATTAAGATACTAGTGTGTGTACTGTTTTCAGCTAAGGGGGCATGACGGCGGCGTTGCAATCGTCATCCTGGCGTGACACGGAGCAAATAAAAACAAAATCACATTTATTTTTGAACCCAATATAGCTGCTATATCCCCACAAGACATTCCAGTCTTTCGGTTTTGGAAATATATAACTGGCATATTCGTCTAAAAACATTACGCCAGTCTCATTGATGTCCAAATGATTCCTGATATGAAGCGTACAACCGACTACTTACGATCGTTTCCGGGTCACAAAAAAAACATTGTAAAATTAAGAAATTAAACGTGTACACCCGTATTTTATTTTCCAATTTCCATCTATTAACGCATCAAATACAATCGGATAACGAGATTGTTTTCCGTTATCCGTTTTTTAATGTCAAAACCAAAAAACGAAAAACGGGTTGTTTTCCGTTTTTTGTTTCCCTGTTTACTAATGGTAATTGGGAAACTGGCTGTTTTTTGTTTTTGTTTTTCTCATTTCAAAACGAAAATCCGTTGGCCGCCAAGTACACGGACCTTTTAGCAAAAGAATTCCCGAGTGCCGTGCGCGGGACAAAATGTGGTTAGTTTCAAATTGAGAGTTTAACGTCCAGCTTAGTATCAGGTCCACCCAAGCTGTTTTAGAGGGCTGGAAAAAGGGGGAAGAGGGAGGGAAAAAGGAAGAGGAAAAAGGAGGAAAAAAGAGGAAATGAGAGAAAAGATGAGAAAGATGCTAAATTACTCACAAAGTGTAAGAGTTTTATAGTTTCTATTAAGTCAGATTTTAATGTAATTGCTGAAATTGTAATGTTTCTGAGAAATAAGGGAAGCTTAATGTAGATCCAGAGGTCACGGGTTGGAGCCCCACCTAGCACCAGATCTTAGGTTGGAGCCCCACCTAGCACCAGATCTTAGGTTGGACCCCCACCTAGCACCAGATCTTAGGTTGGAGCCCCACCTAGCACCAGATCTTAGGTTGGACCCCCACCTAGTGCCAGATCTTAGGTTGGACCCCCACCTAGCACCAGATCTTAGGTTGGAGCCGCACCTAGTGCCAGATCTTAGGTTGGACCCCCACCTAGTGCCAGATCTTAGGTTGGACCCCCACCTAGCACCAGATCTTAGGTTGGAGCCCCACCTAGTGCCAGATCTTAGGTTGGAGCCCCACCTAGTGCCAGATCTTAGGTTAGACCCCCACCTAGCACCAGATCCTAGGTTGGAGCCGCACCTAGTGCCAGATCTTAGGTTGGACCCCCACCTAGTGCCAAATCTTAGGTTGGACCCCCACCTAGCACCAGATCTTAGGTTGGACCCCCACCTAGTGCCAGATCTTAGGTTGGACCCCCACCTAGCACCAGATCTTAGGTTCGACCCCCACCTAGCACCAGATCTTAGGTTGGACCCCCACCTAGTGCCAGATCTTAGGTTGGACCCCCACCTAGTGCCAGATCTTAGGTTGGACCCCCACCTAGCACCAGATCTTAGGTTGGACCCCCACCTAGCACCAGATCTTAGGTTGGACCCCCACCTAGTGCCAGATCTTAGGTTGGACCCCCACCTAGCACCAGATCTTAGGTTCGACCCCCACCTAGCACCAGATCTTAGGTTGGACCCCCACCTAGTGCCAGATCTTAGGTTCGACCCCCACCTAGCACCAGATCTTAGGTTGGACCCCCACCTAGTGCCAGAAGACCCAATTACACTGTCCACAACTTTATTGTTCTCCTAAACAAAGTTTTGGAGGAATAAGATATTAGGAAGGTTGGGAAACAATTGAAACAAATAATTTATAATGTTTAGATTGACTTTTGAACAAAATATCTGTTTTTAGTACTGCATACATTTAGTAATCCTACTATATTTGGTCAATATTAAAAGTCAGTCTTTATAATACGTATTGTTTAGTAATAAATCCTTTTCTTTTTCTTTAAACAATGTCTAACAGGTAAAACCAAGCATTTTTAGTCCTCTTTTTCTCTAAAAGCAAGTATGTGATCCAGTAACCATTGGCAGGGAAGTAGGGTGTATGAAGGCGAGTCATATGCTCAGCAGCGGGTACACTATCATTTGGAATAATATTGAAATGAAGCTATTAATATAAACATGCCAACTTTATTACAAAAATCTAACTATTTACATTTTCTACCGCGATGAGTCGTCTTCTCTTGCGTTTGCATTATTATTTTTACATTAAAGTCAATGAGAGCAAGCTTCAAATCCTTCAAATCTTCTTCTGCTCCCAAAGTTTTCAGCTCCTTCATACTTTCACCTACAGACGTGGTTCAGACTTTAAAACGTTCACAACTTGCTCCCACGCCAACAATTCTAACTTGTCATGGACAATTTATACATCAAAAACTAGTTTCAGCCAGTGTGCTCATTCATGCGATATGAATTATACTTTTCGCTCAACAAGAGTTCCCAATCTTCCTCCATTCACTGCCATGTTAAACACCGTCCACATTTCTGAGCACAACGCAGAGCAAAGCTCTTTTTTAAATCGCTGATACGCCCACATTTTTAAGTTTAGCAACATGAATTTTATATCAATACGTTCCCAAAGGCCTTCTGGTGCCCACGAGGAGGTTATTTGACTGAAATAACGTTTCATTTTGCCCGTCTGACCATTTGTTTGAGAGCTGGTTCAGTGTCTGAGGAGCTGCGGTTTCCCACAGTTGACAGTTACAGCAGCTGCATCGTTAACAGATCAAAGAGATGACATCACAGAGATCAAAGGCTTCCTAGCTGTGTTTACAAACATGGCCACTGATCATATGTAGCCATGGCAACCGTTTCCCAGACACTGCAATACTCTGTATGTCTGAGTGTGTCCTGCCTTCAGTTTGTCCAGGACTATAACTGCAGTTGAAGCCGGCTATGCAAAGTCGCCAAAATGCTCTATTACACTTTTGCTTCCTACTAATCTTGTTAGGCCAGAGTCAAGGATCAATTACAAATTAACAGCTGAGATCAAAGTCTTCAGTTTTTGGATTAAATTAGAAAATGTGTTATTTGGCATTATTGCCTATTATTCTACATGACACACACACCTACTTTCCATCATCAGGGTGGACCTGATACTAAATTAGATGTCCAAAGCTCAACTTTAAGTTAACCATGTTGTATCCTTTGGGCTCGTCCGGGATTTGAACCCGGGACCTCTCGCACCCTAAGCGAGAATCATACCCCTAGACCAACGAGCCATGTAAAACAACTTTTTAGCAATTTTTCATCAAGGAAATGCAGCTCCGATCTGTCATTGACTTGCAAGGCAATGGTCATAAAAAAAAGAGAAAAAAAAAAGATAAGCCCAGAAACACCTTGCAATATTACATTTAAAAAAAAGCAACAGCCAATCAGAATAGGCCATGCTAAAGTTAGAAATAAAGTCTAAATTATTCATGAATCAAATCCAATCTATAGGTGTAATAAAGTATCTGTAAGTTAACATGGAGGAGGAAGAGTTTTCTCCTCTTCGTAGAGGAACTGTACGGTAACTTAGACAGTTAGTCTGCTGATTGACATGTACGTGTTCACTCGCCGGTGAAAACACACTTTCTTACAAGTTTCTTTGAAGTCGACACAAACACACAAAACTCAGCGAAGCGTCTCCGTTTCTGTCTCCAGACTTTCTCTGAAATATCTCCGTTAGTATCTCCACAGTTCCAGCGGGCGTCGGCTCATTTTGGTCCCAAAAACCGGTTATTTATTCATCTGAAATGAGAGAGACGATTTGTTAAAACATCCACTTCTTCTTGCTCGAGGTGAAAACGTTTTAAAAGGTCTGGATAAAAGCATAGGCTGGTGGCAGGATTACAGACCCAGGTACTTTAAGATCAGAGGGTAAGGTCTTCAATCTTCTGAGGTATGATCCCATCCAGAACCGTTGCCATAGCTGCAGTCTTAGGATTTCTGGATGGGGCCGTGGCTGCTGTTATGTGTATAGCTGGAAATCTGCTCCCTAAAAACAATAACAGGTCCGGCACTCCTTTCCCTCCTTTCTCCTTTGGCTCCTCTTTTTAATCAACTTCAGCATGGGTGTGTAAACTTATATTAGCAACTGTATGTATCCCACTTACAAATATGAATATATATATATATATATATATATATATATATATATATATATATATATATATATATATATATATATTTTCTCTACTGGTATGCTTCCTAGTGACATTAATGCACCAGATTGATAGCCTGGCTCGGCCCTCATATGGACTAAAGGTTCATTTGGATTCAGCACACAGTATAGTCTCAGAACTGTTAGAGATCAGCTGGTGGATAAAGGATTGGATTTATCAGATAAAGAGGGTTGTAGTGCTGAAGAAGTACAGCAAAATGTAATGAAGGGGACATAGCAATTGGACAGAGTATTAAATAGTGACACAAAAGTAAGATGACAACAACATTGTGGGATTTAATTATTGAACAGTTTCATAAATGGACAAGATATATTTTGAGTCTTTATCAATTGTAGGCCTATGATTCTTTCATTATTGCAGATATCAACAAAGATAGAATGTACCACTGTCAGGATTGACTGTTTCCTTTTGTTGAGAGAACAACAGTTATATATTTACATTAATTATCCTTACACAATAACTACATTGCATCCATTACCTTTGCCTTCTGATCTTCCACATCCCACTCCACTGTTATGGAGCCATTTCAGTAGATTTCCTCACTAACATTGTTATTGAAACACAATAACCATGGAAACTAAATGTACACTTCCTGCATTACTGCATTACTTCAAATACTAAGTTACTCCTCTAGTAGACTAGTATTCACGTAAAATAAAAACAATATAATATTGAGACCATTCAACAAAGCACTATGGGTAATAACAACATAAACACATGTACTGGTTGCTATGGACTGGTCACTAGGCTTCCTCAGTCATTGTATATTTTAGCATATAGGTAGCACATTTGCTGTAGAATCTTTGCTACTGCCCTCTAGAGGCAGAGGCCGAATCTGCAAAACACAGATCGGGGATTGGCTGAATGGGGGCGGAGCTAAATGCTGGACTCTGCACGGGCGCCATCTGGTGGTGGAGGTCAGGCAGCACATTCTCAATATAATATATATTATATATAGATATGGGCGCCATCTGGTGGTGGAGGTCAGATCAGGCAGCACATTCTCAATATAATATATATTATATATAGATATGGGCGCCATCTGGTGGTGGAGATCAGGCAGCACATTCTCAATATAATATATATTATATATAGATATGGGCGCCATCTGGTGGTGGAGGTCAGGCAGCACATTCTCAATATAATATATATTATATATAGATATGGGCGCCATCTGGTGGTGGAGGTCAGGCAGCACATTCTCAATATAATATATATTATATATAGATATGGGCGCCATCTGGTGGCGGAGGTCAGGCAGCACATTCTCAATATAATATATATTATATATAGATATGGGCGTCATCTGGTGGTGGAGATCAGGCAGCACATTCTCAATATAATATATATATATATTATATATAGATATGGGCGCCATCTGGTGGTGGAGGTCAGGCAGCACATTCTCAATATAATATATATTATATATAGATATGGGCGTCATCTGGTGGTGGAGGTCAGGCAGCACATTCTCAATATAATATATATTATATATAGATATGGGCGCCATCTGGTGGTGGAGATCAGGCAGCACATTCTCAATTTAATATATCTTTTATATTATATATATATATATAAACTATAGTGGACATGGAAAAAAGTGCCTTAAATGCCATTGGCTACATTTTAATAATAGCCTGAAACATATAGCTTATTTATTGTGACAGAGACTGGGACTCCAATTTAATAAGATTCTGACCGAGTAGCAAGATATGAATTCAAGTGTGATTTTGTGAGAAGTCTGTGTATATTCCCATCCAATTAGATTCAATTTGGTATTTATGACCCAAAGAACTATGGACCAATACAACAACAGGCTTAAATGAACTGACATCAGTTATATGACTTACAGTTGTCAAAGATGCGCAAACACAATCTCACGAGGAGGAGAAATATGTGAACCTGGGCTGTGGTTGGCTGATCTCTTCCTGTCACAAACACTGGTTGACATCTGTTCTTCTGGAGGTTTTTGTTCAGGCTGCAGGGATCAGTTCTCACTGTGGGGAGCATACTTCACACAGGAGCAGTAGTAGGAGGCTGAATGATCGAGTTTAACTTTCTGGATCTGCAACTCCCAGCCGTTCTGTTTATTCACAGCTGAGAAATCATCTTCCTGAGGACGATTGAAACCTGAATGAACTCCACCATCACGCTGGTCAATAAGCAGAATCCTTGTGAATGTCTCTCTTCTGGAACCAGTCTACATAACTACCGTCACACTGCTTAGTGCCTCGACAGCTGAAGGAGACGTCTCCCCAACTGTGTTAAAGGTGGAGTTTGTCGGCTCCTGATTGGCTGGAAACACTCACCTGAACCCAGACAGCACAGAGCAGCAGCTGGGAGGAGAAGCATGTTGTTCAGTGGTGTTTCCTGTGGTGGACCTGGGGAGAAGTGGCGCTCTGATGCATCTGAGGCCAAACAAGGACGAGCTGTGAGATCAGACGAGGGTCACGTGGTTCTAACAGCTCCTCACATCTCCCATCAGCCCCTGCAACGGTACTTTTGGTACTAATGAGATAGACAACACTGGAAATACAAAACTCCTGAACTATGACTTTATCCCGTAAATGTCCCATTTGTGTAACTGAGTGTATATTAGACATAAAAGCTCAGCATCACTAATGTATTTAATATCCAGTAAACTTTGGGCTCTCCACTAGAATCTGAAATGAAGTTGAGAGGGTTAGTTTGTAAAGACAAAGCCAGCGGAGGGCTCAGAAGAGTTTAATCCAGGTGTTGTCATCATATCATATCTCATATCTCATATCTGCTCTCTGGAAGGAGATCAGGGCTCTGATCTCTACTTCCTCCATGTTGAGGTCAGCCACCAAATGAGACACTGAGAAACCACCACAGCTGCACTTCTGCCTGTAACAGCACTTGCTGGATCTGAAACTGGGGGCACAAGACCTCCAAATGAAATGGCAGAATATGTATTTTGTATCTGACCTTTAAAACGACACAGACTGCTGTGGAGAATCCAACCGTCCCACTGCTGTCCTCTAATGTCTCCAACAACACCCGGTTCCAAACTGTCCTGCTGACGTCACAATAACACCTCCATGCATCCTCCAGGCTCTGTTCTTCCCCAGGTTGATAACACTTTTTCTCAGTCGCTTTGGTAGATTTCTCACATCACAACTGAAATCCTCCAAACTTCCCGTTCCATCTCCACATCATCGGGTCACTTCACATCAAAAAAGACGTTTCTCATTTCTTTGAACAAGTTGCAAATGCTTTGGTACATCCATGCAAATGATTGTGTTCAATTCTCTGCTGTTTCCTACATTATCACCTGCTTATGTCATGTTGATCAAAATGTATTATAATGGATCTTGAATAGTCTCACCCCCCCCTCCCCTCCCAACAACATTTAGGCATTAGTTCACAGCATAAGTCTTAACATGCAAACAACTGATTGAACAAGTCGTTATAATATGTCAACATACAGTATTTCTATACCTTTCAATTAGACTTTTTTCTAAATATATATATATATATATATATATATATATATATATATATATATATATATATATATATATATATATATATTTAGAAAAAATGTGTTTGTCATGTAATGTGTTTATTACACATTACATGACAAACACATTTTTGAGATCTTCTCCTACACCGTGGCTTGAATCATCAATAGATCAAGCTTATTACGAGTTGTATAAAGCATATCCATATCTCCATTACTTCTCAAGTTATTGACCAATGAACTCTGAAAGTTGCGTGGCTCTGGACGTAAATGAAAACAAATCAGCAACCGTGAAGCCAATCAACACAAAACTCACAGGGTTTGTTCACATATGCTTATTATTATTATTATTAGCGATTGTTTTTGTGTTGTCGTCTGCTTTTCTCACATTGCCGTGAGCTGGACTGAGCTACATATCACACTGAACTGAAAATAAAGGTTTTTGACAAACCGGTTGAAGGCATTTTAAACAAAGTGCACTGTTTGTCCAATCGTTACAGAGCTTACAGGATATGTTTCAGAACCACGTTGGACCACATGTGTGAAACTACTTTGAAGTCCCTAACAAGAAAAAAGTTTGAACCCTGCGATATTTTTTATTGTTATTATTTTTATTTTTATACTGTTTTTCTTAATACTTGTAGTTGACTGGTGTGTATTTCTTTATCCACGAGATGTCACTGTTTTTTCTTTCCCAGCAAACAACAAGAGGTAAGAGCATCATCATGTCGTCATGGGCGACCATCCTCATCAGCATCACCTGGGTACCCTGGCACTTCCTGTGACTAACCACAGGGTGGCCCTCTCTCTCTGTGGTGGTTGCTGTCAGCACCGGCAGCAGACACACAAACCCAGCGTGAAGTCACGTTTAGTTAGAAATGTGTCCCGCGGCCATGTTGGAAGAGCTGAGTTATTGTTGTGCCGGCGATCTAAGAGCATGAAGGCTGGGGAGGAAAGGACGGCTAATATTAAAATGTCACTGATGATGTTGCACCGTACTATTGATCGCCCACTGGTGCTATGATACTGCACTTTACTATTTTATTTATGGATTTTAAAGAGATGCTTGGTGTTGTGTTAGCATGTTAACATGTTAACAGGTTAACATGCTAACATGTTGACATGGACGCTCTAGTTCTGCTTCTAGAGGTGCAGATGTGTTTTTCGGGGGGGGGGGAAACAACAAGATGACTTGTTTGTCTCTGTGGTTTGTGGTCACTCTGATCAATGATGACAGATGTAACGCTGTAACGAGTCACGACAACATGTCCAATAAATATTTAAAAATAAGTCATAGTACGTCAAAAATATATGAAAAAAATCATAGTATAGCATGTTGAAAAATTGTGAAACAACTCATAGTATAGTATGTGGAAAAATATTTTAAAAAGTCATTATATGTCGAAAAATTTAAAAATCATAATATAGTATGTGGAATTTTTTTTTTTAAGTCAAAGTTTGTATAAAGAAAATGCTAAAAATCATAGTATAATACGTCAAAATTATTTAAAAAAGTCATAGTATGTAGAAATATTATGGAAAAAGTTAGAGTATAATATGTCGAAAAATATTTTAGTTTAAGTAGAAAAAATATGAAAAGAGTCAGAATATCGAAAAAAGTCATAGCATAGTATGTAGAAAAATTATGAAAATTCATAGAATACTATGTAAAAAAAAGTCATACTACGGCATGTCGTAAAAAAATGAAAAAGTTATAGTATAGTATGTTGACTAATTATTTAAAGTCAGATTTCAGTGTTCAGAGTTCATAGACTACTATGTCAAATAAGTCATATTATAGTATGTGGAAAAAATATTTACAAAGTCATAGTATATTATATCGAAAAAAACCTCATTCAGTATGTTCTATTATGGTAAAATACTAAAGTATTTGTACAAATTTATTCCTTTTTTGTTTGCTTCATTCTTAAAAATAAACAGAACTATAACTTATTTGATGCTGTGGTTTTGTATATTCTGCACACGGTTGTTTTTTATTCAGTAAATATTGTTTTCTTGTTTCTTTCTCAGATGAATAACCAGATCCGAGCTGAGAGAGGGAGCCCTGAATGATGGTCTAACCCGAGTGGATGGTTGGAACTGTCATTGTGTTGTTGATGTGAGAAAGGCTGCAGAGCAGAAACCCACACAGCCCGTCTGCTGCAGGAAAGAAAGTGGGGACTCGCTGTCAACAGGTTTGATGATTTCTAATAACCACTGAGAACAGATTCATATCTGCAGCTGCTGGAAACACTCAGGAGCTCCTCCCCTCTCTTCATTGTCTGCAATGCAAATACGGCATCTTCTTAATAAATATGTTCTTATTTGCAGACAATGTTGAATGAGTCCGACTCTGAACGCTAACTGAACAAAGCCCTGTGTAAAGAGATGTCAGAATATAGATAGAAAGAGTAAAGGTTGGTTTATGGAAGTGCTGCTGAAGTGGAGATTTCTGAATAGATTATAAAATATGGTTTAGCTCAGTTGGTAGACCAGGCGCCCATGTATAGAGGTCTACTCCTCGACCCAGCAGCCGTAGATTCGACACTGACCTGTGGCCCTTTGCTGCATGTCATTCCCCCCCTTTCATGTTTTTATCTGTCATGTGAAAGAAATGTCCAATAAAAAAGATATGCATTATAAAAGTCAAACATTTGAAAGGCTCTACAGGTAAACAAGTGCTGTTTTGCAACCATTGCCTTATCTAATGTTAACTTTGGCTTCATTAAGAATGGTACACTGAAGATATTTGACGAAGCTGCCATACTCTCAATGACGTATTAAAGAGAAACACAACAACAGACAAAATACTCTGAACTATAAAATATCTACCAGACAGCTGATTATTCATATTATCTCTCATTATAGAAGTCACAATTACAAGTAGAAATAAAATAAAGTGCCTTAAGCTCATATTTTACAACCTTTATTCAAACGGCCTTTACGTCCAGTACGTTCTACAAGCATATTTCTGCCTCTTATTGTAACTTTACAAGAAGCAAATGCACAAAAAAGAGCAAACCCAACAGGGCCCATCATGGCAGCAGAGGCTACGATGATCTCAGCTGTGACTTAGATTTGTACGGCTCCAAATTCATCATTCTGTCAAATATCCTTTTGACATAATTGCCGCTGCGAGCAAGAAACAAAACAGGTAGAGGTGAAGAATGGCTCCTGTGTGTATAAAACCAAGCAGCAAGTATACGCAGCAGCCACCACATGGGTGAGAGTGTCTGCTTTGTGAGCTCTGGAGGGAAAGACTCGCCTCTCTCACTGGTCACTATGCTTTCAAAGTGGAGTTCTGCTGTGCAGATTAAACTGAGCTTTGACAGCTCGGGGGTGGACACTAAGGGGGTCACCGGCCCTCTTATGACCGCTCACTTTCAACAACAGACTTTGGAGCCAGCACTTTGACAACATAATCTTGTATTTCACCTCCAGTGCAAGCAAAGCAGACCTACCTCCACGTGTGGTGGCTGATCTGTGTGCTTGCTGCCTTGTTTTATGGACACAGGAGACACTTTTTGCCTCTCCCTGTTTAGTTTCACACTCACAGCGGCCTCTACAACTCTCCATTGTTCAGTTGGTGCGTAAGTTAACTTTACAAGAAGCAAATCTCTGGAATGCACAAAAAAGAGGAAACACAACATGGCCCATCATGGCAGTAAAGGCTACGATGATTTCAGCTGTGACTTAGAACGACGAATATGGAGACCTACAAGTCTGTCAGATATCCTGTTGACATAATTCCCACTGCAAGCAAATAGAAAAACAGTTTGGGGGCAGAGTCTCATATATATGTATATGTATATACTGCATATTGTTAAGATAACAACTACAACAAGTAATTATTGATATTCGTGAACACTGATCAAAGTATAAATGAGATGAATTCTTGAGGTTCAATGGTGAAAACATTCAAGCAGAAATCAGTGGGCACATTGGCAGATGGTGGCCGGTCTCTTGTTTCTGAGGATCATCAGCAGGGAGAGTCCACAGCAGTACACCAGACTCTTCACTATCAGCTGTGTGTACAGCAGACAGAACAACTTCACTTGGTACTGAGACGGGACAGAAGCTGCTGGAGGAGTAGAAACCTCTGAAACAGAAAAGCAGGGAAACATTTGGAGTTGCAGTGAGAAAAGTCAGTCCTCTGCTCTCTTTGACAGCGTCTCCACATGAAGCTGAACACAGTCACCGAGCCTTCGTTACCTTGTTCTGTGTGGGCCTCCACTGTCCCCCCCTCATGGTGGACGTAGCAGCGGTATTTATACGTGCTGTTCTCTTGCTGATGGATCAGCAAGATGGCGGCGGTGCGTCCCGACTCTCTGATCTCCAGCTGCTCCCCCTCAGCAGGGGCCAGCTCCTCCAGAGGACCGTCCTCCCTTCGTCTTTTCCAGGAGAACTGGACCAGAGGAGGAAACATGGCTGAGGCCAGACACAGCAGGGAGCTCTTCCCCTCCGGGGGGGCTCTGGGTGCTGCTGGGTACACGCTCACCACGGGCTTCACTACCGGCTCATCTGAAGTTTGGCAGCAGCAACAAGCAGCACACACACACATTCACACAGTCAACAGCAGCTCCCAGCACGGCATTCAGTCTGATCCTGGAAACTACATGGACTCTGATCCCTAAAGTCCTCATCAGTACAGCAAAGAGTTCCCTCCATCTACTGGATCACCTTCATATGAACCACACCGCCCAGCTCACGCAGCACGGGTTATATGGGAATGAAGACAGTTATGGACACACATTATGGATTAATATCCCACGTCTATTCACTATAATTATTATTACTAACATAATATAGTGATGACATTTTCCTTCATAGAATGGACAAGTATATGTTCTATATTATAATAAATAACATTTACTTTCACATTTAATACTCGAGCAAATTTGAAATATTATTATTATTATTATTATTATATATTATTATTATTATTATCTATATACCATATTTTAATTAACTGCAACTACAAAGTCATTGCACCAATTGCTGCTATTGCAGCAATAAAACATACAGTTTAAGCCATAACTTTAATATTTTACTATATACATATCAAGGTATTATTATAGATAGATTGGTGCAGGGCTATACGTCTTTGTGAATGTCTGTTAACAACTCATTACCGTCATCCTGAAGCGCGTATGAAGCGGTTATTGAAATATACACTTTGGATGATTTGGCCATTTTTATAGTTACTGTTAGAATTAACTAACTACATGTTCGTTGGATCTCTGAAGAAGGAAGGCTTGGTCCAATGGAAGGTTAACACAAAGATTTATTTAACAAAAGTGATAAAGCAAAACAAACAATTACGCTGCAGCGGACAAGAAACAGTTGTGTCACCCGAAAGTTTACATCTATTTCTGCCCCGAAATCCCGTCTCCCTCCCCTCTATATTCCCTTGGCTCCAGGGGCGGTTCTTTTCCCCCTTGTGAGTAATGTCCCTCCTTATTGGCTCCTTGTTGCCATGGTCACATGTAGGACGAGTTTTGTTGGTTTCTTCGCTGTCCAATTAGATTGGACATGCTCTACTCCCCCTCTTGGGGTCGTTTTTGCACACAGATAAAAAGTAATTATCATGTAAGTGAGAAGTTGTTACAGAATACATAAAATCAGCATTCCAGTGTCTTAGCTTAGTCTAGTGTGGGAAATTATACTCAGGTACTGTGCACATATCCAGATACTGTGAATAATCTTATGCACAAGTAAATGGAAAGAAGCCCTGGTCAAGACACTGAGTGAAGGAAGGGGCATGGGCGAAACCCGTCCCCTTGGTGTGCAAATAAGGACAACACTCCTGTGTCGGGTGCAGAGCAACAAACCACACACGGCAGGAAACCAACAGGAGATCAAAGGCCAGGAGATTACACCGATTTTAAACCATATGTCAGAGACAGGAAGGAATAAAGGGGGCAGGTGAGAAAACAAAAGGGAACCGTCTTGATCTACTTTTCTTGAGACAAACAATGGTAATTACACAGCATGATATGGCATCTACACCACTGTAATTAGAACATGTCTTTTTCAACCAAACCACAGCATACATCTTAATTATTAAAACATGCATAATTACATAGTAATTAAACATTTAAACTTTATTAGATTCAACAGTCCCTCCTTTTTCACACCTTACTTGGTGTGAAAACACTATAGACAAAATAAAGTTTGTACAAAAACATAAAAACTATTAATAGAAAAAATGTAAACAATAATAACAAATGTAAAGAATACTTCATGGTAGATGGCCAACTCAGGATGTATACATTTATACAAGTGATTCATCTCCTTCTTCGACCTCGTTATCTGACTCCTTTTCTTGTAAACAATGCAATGTTCTTTAACACAACTGTTGCTCCTATGGCTGATATTACTCAGTGATTAGTGACTAACTTTTGAAACAAAAACAAATCAGAAGATACTAGAAGTCTTTGACCAGGTTAAAAAGCAATGGGAACTTAAATTATTTAACAGGAAGGAGAACAAAAACAAAAAAAATCTAGGAAGGGAAAAAAAAAATCTTAAAATCTCTAAATCAAAAGAATAGCATATCAACATAAACATGTATAATCAGAAGAAAACAGATAAACTCCTAACTAAATGTCACTTTCTAATCCAAATCTGCACAATTAACCTTATACTTAATCTCAACTCTGTTTGAAGTCCAGATTTTTGAAAGTTCCTTGTTCACTTTCGTCTAATCTGGAAACAAAGTCTCTGGGAAAAAAATAAAAAATCTCAGATCGGTTCTGGTTCATTAGGCTGCATGATGTCACCGCAGCTGACCACGGCGCTTTCCATGATGTCACATTTGTGCGCCCGTTCAGCTGCCGCTGCTGGATGTTCAGGTTCTTTACCGGTTGGATGGAAGGTGACTGAATGCACCCTCCTTATATCAACACCTTCCTTTTCCCTCCTTTTCTGAAACATAGTTTGTTTCAGAAACATCAAGAGGAAAGATGATGACGCTATGCTTAATGTGCCCCTGAGTGGAACGCATCATGGAATCAGGACACTCCCCTCACGTCCGACACCTGGTGTGGATGTCATCGCGGGTCTAACTGGGAAACATTGGGATGGACCAGCTGGGTGTGCCTCCACTCCAGCACCTGGAGTTGATCTGGTCAGCAGAAATCAGCATCAGGAAGGGGACTCCAGTCTCCCTCCTCTTTGCTGACAGTGGCAGGAGTCACCACAGGAAGTCAGCAACAGCAACGCTCCAAGCTCTCTGTCGGCGTCTGGTCAGATGTTTGTTGGCCCCCTGCTGGGCTGTTGGTCCCATGCTGTGTGGGGTGTCCTTTACTGCAGGGCTGGTAGCCTAGTCAACAGCACCCAGAATAAAACTTGCTCCACCTGGATCTGGATTTCTTGAACAGCTGAAGCCATCAGTCTCTGCTTTCACCTGTGAATAAATGGTTTTGACAGACTTTCTGCTTTTCAGAAGTCATATTAGTGTTTCAATCTGGGAGGAAAGAATTGTGATATGAGTTTGTCTTCGATCTGTCCATTCATTTCTCATGGAGGGAGAAATGCTTTCCTTGATCTCTGTGTTTTCCAAAGTCCTTAACACAATGGGCAAAACTTCAGTCCAAAACACAAAAAATATGAAATTACCCATCCAAAATCATCAGTCCATTGAAAATATACGTACATATCACCAATCCCAAATACATATATTCAAAGAATAAAACCACCGTAATTCTTCACTATATAAAATTCCCAATATCTCTCAAGGAGGCTGGGCTGCTGATTGATCCTTTCAATTTAAAATTTTGACAAATTTTCCAACAGATTGCTATTTTTGGAGCAAATTAATGTCAATATCAGTCTTGTATCACGTTCTGTGCCACAACACTCTCAGAAGAAGTTTGTTTCAACGTTCTGTGTGGCCAGCACAGAAGTTTAGCAAATTTTCATTCTCACTTTTTTTTTTTTAAAACATTTTTACAAACTAGGGAGAAAAAATAAAAATCAAACCAAAGAGAAACAGCAGAAAAGCTGCCGTCTTGACTAAAAACGTGCGTCCCCACCCCTACAGAAAATCAAAAGGTTGAGTGAAAGAAAGAATAAACCCAAACAAAAGTCATGAAAAACAAATTTCAGAATGAATATAAATGCAATTAACTCAAATGTGGAAAACCTCTTATTTATCATTTCAAGTCAAAAAACAAACCAACTTTGAGTCAAAATGCCAAGTATGCATTTACTAATGTGTCCATTTAAAACCCTTATAAGCTATAATTCCTCTCTGGAACTTTTCTTCTAATGTCAAGTTGCTTAAGGCAGCTCAAACTATTCCCACCACTTTTCAGTTGACTTTACTGGAATGTTTAATTTGACTTGTAATGAGCTCTATCAAATCACTCTGACACAATGTTACTCAAAACACCAACCCAAAAGAATAAAAGAGAACGGAAAAAGAAAAACAGATGAATTCAAAATTCAAATGCACTTATCAATTACAAACATTTGAGAACATTACACAATGCTGAATGTCACCATGATTCTTTGATGAGCATTCACTATTAAGACTGTCTGAGTATATATATGGATGATTTAATCTGTCTGCATCGAGGTGTGAAAACCCCAGTCCCTCCTTGGGAGTCCTTCATTAACACAGGAGACAACAAGGGAGGTTTTGAAAGAGCAAATTAACACTTAATCAGGGAGCAGGAAAAAAGATTTTAAAGTTAAACCAGACTAATGTATTCCAATCTTTGTCCCCCTAGGACAACACCAAACATGAAATAGAAGATGTAATCAAATGAAACTAATTATTTTAATGTTCAGTGTTTGACAAATTTTCAACTGCTAGCTGCTCATTTATGCATTTTCTGAGGCACTCCAAATCCCTCTTTACATTGTTTCACATCAACCATTCACACTTTTTCAGCAGTTCCTCACAAAACATCAAGCCAGCTATTCTGTGGAGCATTTCAATATGCCACAATCTCATCAGAAATTGAACTCTCACAGTTCAATTTCATCAGAGGTAATCTATTGGGGTGTTTAAAAATAAAAATTTTCTAAAAGAGATGAGGCCCTTTCCTTCTCCACTAATTAATATCAAAATGTGATTGAAAATCTTTTCCCCTCCCCTTTGCCGCAGAGTAAAACTCAAATTTCTTTGTTTCCAATTTAATTCTCCTCTTTATGAGCCAAGTTTCTACTGCTTGAGCATGCACGTTCCCAATTCAACAAATCAAATATCCATACCATGAGTTATTTACAGTCATCATCAGCACAGCTGGAGCCGCCTTCTACCAGCTCCCAGCAACACAGCCAACCTTTGCACCAGGCTACGTTTTATCACAAAACACTCAAATTACACCACTTAAATGTATTTACATTAGGCGCCTCTGTACAATTCCTAAGTGTATCTTTAACACAATTCAACTATATAGATCAAATTATTTCCTATTCTTACTATGGTCACGAGGAAACAACTGAGGAACCCTGTTCTGGGTCTTACTTCCGCCGTCGCCGCAAAGAAAGCGCACCAGGCCTGATCCCTCACAGTCATTCGACTGGCTTCTAGAGACTTTGTTCTTCCTCCGTGCCCCACAGAGACTAAAACTCTGTCGCCGTCCCTTCGGTCTTTTTATTTAAAATTTATCACGGTTCTTACCTGGTCAACTTTTCCATGAACATTTTACAAATTTTTCTTGTGACCCGGTCGACTTTTTCACGATCACTTTAAATCTTAAATTTAACAGGTTAAACTAGGTCGGCTTAATACGATCACGTAAATCAAACATTTACACAAGTTCACCAGGTCGACTATCACGATCACTTTAAATTTAAGATTCAACAGGCTTCACTGGCCGACTCAAACGGACTTTCTAAAACAGTGCACGCGACTCAAACGCTTAGATCCTCGAGACCCTTTTTCAGGCTTTTAAGCTTAACTCAACACTGCTTCAGTTGCTCATTACTTTTACAGACTTACGGCGGTGATGTCTACTGAATCTACACGTCTAAATGTTTTCACATCTACCTAAGCTACGCAGCGTTTTGATAAAACAGGGTTTCTGCTCACCTCTCAATTTTTCGGGCCCATGTGTAGATTCAGTCACTCACCATGATCCAGTCTTTTGAATTTGTCCGTCCTTTTCCTCAGAGATCACGTCTGGGGTCACCATCTGTTAGAATTTTTTGAGACTAACGTCGTGTTCTGTTGGATCTCTGAGGAAGGAGGCTCGGGGGTCGAATTGAGAATTAAGAAAAAGGTTTAATGCAACAGAATGATGAGGATGATGAGACAAAGACAAACACAATAACAAAGACAACATGAAACATAATAACACTGCAGCTGACAGCGGACTGATCCACGCTCCCCCTGACGGAGTCACGTGAATCCAGTCCAGAATATCCATCAATCGCACTCATTTATGCCGTGCACCCGGGGGCTGCTCCTTTTCACCTGGTGCATTCAAATCCCTTCTCATTGGTCCGTTGTTGTTATGACAACATGCCGAGCGCACCTTTGCTGTCCAATGAGAGTTAAAATGCTGGTAGACTCTGTCACTTTGGGGGTCGTTTGTGGTGACAGAACAAAAGGTTCTGTCGTGTAAATGTGAAATTCTATCATCAATACAGTTGAATCAACATTGTATTGTCTTAGCCTAGACTAAGACCCCAGGGGGCTGGAGACAGTAGGCCACCTTTTGTTGGGTGGCAAGGTGTTCCTTTCCTGTCAGTGGTAATGAGGGGGGAGGTGAGGGACACAGGTATGCAATATTTTTAACCTTGCTCCATCATACATAGTTTAACTTTTCAGAACTCAACACAAGTTTGAAGGGTTGGTTTATGCAATATTTTCAAATGTAATTCCTACCAACACTAGAGTTGTGATGGTTAGAAAAATGTAGAGATGACCAAAAACGGCTTTTCATAGTTTCATTTGGTTTCTGTACTGTTTGAATTAAGTGTGTAATATGATGCTAAAATGAGTCTTTATTCACATGGAGTCTGGTAGGTTTAGTGATGCGAGCCTTAGCAAAATATACATAAATAAAACACCCCAGTTTTGCTAAACTTTTGATTTATGTTTTAATAGGAAAGTGTAAGGTGTCTTATCCCTTCAGAGATAGACCTTTTTATAACCTATTTAAGACCTTTCTGTTTCCCAGAAACAGCTATGACGTAGCTAGCAGTAAACCAACCAGACTCCATTTAAAAAACAGTACTTTTAGCGTGTATAAAGCCAACATATGTTCACGTGGAAATCGGTAAAGTATGTGTTGATTTCTACCAACACTAGAGGAACAGTGTGATTTGGGAGAAACCGTGCTTGATATCTGAACGCCCATTCAGCCCAATAAACACCAAAGTCTTGTCTTTGGTTTAAACTTTTAATTATGTTTCTACGTTAAAGTATGGCGATGCAGCACGGCCCCAAAGAGGGGGGGTTATGAGCGATGTTGAGTGATTTCCTGAAGACTGACCATTAGACCAAGTCTAGGAGGAATTTTGCACCGTTTTTTTGCAGATTACACACGTTTTCATGTATTTTGTGTGCACGTGTTGGCAACGCTCCTTAACCTATAGTAGCCTACTAACGTTAGCTACAGCTAGCTACTATCCGGTTAACAGTCAGCTAGCATGTCTATGCGCTCTAACTTAGCTAAACGTTTTAAATCACTGAATACTTAAGTAAGGTTAATTATTAATTAATTATTATGAATTATTATTAAAGTTGTTTATTGTGTGATGCTGCTTTCAGTAAATGGCAGCTGATTATAAACCAGCAGGAGGACCCGAGCTCCAGCAGCTGTTTGCTAGTCTTTTAGCTCGTGATATACGTTACAGCTTTCAGGGCCACTGACTTCCGCCCCCCCAATAAGAGGATCCTGACGTATTGTTTCATGTTTCCTCTGTTTGACAGAGAGTCAGACACGTATTCCAGTCATATTTATTTTGATGTGAAAGTCTAATTTTGAATGTTTCTGTAACCGTCATGACTAACCATAGACGGTTAATATTAATGGACAGAGCATGTGTGACGTCACCCATCGGTCTGTGGAGATCTGATATGAGTCGTCGAGTTTGCAGTTCTGGGTGCAGCCCTCCTGGTTGTGGATGTGATGATGTTAGACGAGAGGGCGGAGTGAGGGAGGAGCCACAGACGGGTGGGGGGATATACAGTCTATGGCCGGGATCTGACTGTAACGTTAGCTGAGAGTTAGCATCGCTGCTTCACTCTTACTATTCATGTTACGTTACACACTTTCACTGCTGCTAAAAGCTAGCCGACGTAATCCAGAGTAAGATTTAGCTCTGCTAGGTTGGAAGTGTTAAATGCCGACAACACAGAGATGCAACAGGGAAAAGCCAAGTCCAAATCCAATGGGAACCCGGGGTACAGAGCGTGTGTGGTACCGTGTTTCTGAGGGTCCGTGTCCAATAATCCAGAGGCCCTGTGTGGAGAGCAGGAGTGAAGTGGCAGCAGGAGTCAGGTTCACAGAACTGTGGCAGACAAAGAATAATCAGCACAAGCAAATCACAAAAACTGGTCCAAACCGGTAGAGTCAGCAGAGAGACTAACGTGGTCGTCATGACTACGATCTGACGAAGAGTGGTAGGTTGACCGGGTATTTGAAGCAGAGGTGATTAGAGGAGATGAGCTGCAGCTGGAACCCTGACTCCCTCACACCAGGCCTCACTCCTGCAATTAAGGGGGGGGGCAGAGACCGAGCGCTACCAGCAGCAGACCTATCAGTAAGTATATCTTTGTCCCGTAGTTATTACATAGAAGAGGAGTCACATTGTAAAGTAAATGTATCAGAAGTTACCATGTAAGTAGTCTGCAACGTTAGCTTGCCACTTAGCTAGCTACGGTAAAACATGCTAACGTTAATTTTCTGCAAATTGAAGTTTACCTTTCCGAATTAACGTAGTGTTAGCGAAACGTAGTGTTGTCTTATGCTTATTATTATCTAACGCTAACTATTAGCACATGTATAACCAAGTTTCTTATAATGTTTGGCTAACTGTAATACCCATAATGCACCAATAATGTGGTGCTACTGTTTGCCCCGTCAGTTTGTAGTTGGCACATTTAGCCTTGACATGCACGGTGAAGTTACTTCCACACATGCACCAAACCGGGTGCACTGTCCATTAATATATATACAGGGCTGCCAACTCTCACGCATTGGCCGTGAGACACACGCATTTGACTGGTTTCACACGCTCACACGCCACACCCCCGATTTCTCACGCTGAAGTGTCAACCCAGTCGGTCAAATTTCTGAAAGATGAGTTTACCTATAGATCTACCTGTTGAGCCACTTGTGATCGACTAGTTGAGCTTTCAGAGACTGTGAGGGGTTCAAGAGCGCTCCCTGTCTGTGGAATTTTTGAAATGTCGCAAACTGAGAACATTTATTTCACGAGCCATCCCAGGTGCGTTTCCCCGGGTTCAGGTATGCGCTCTGAGTATTACAGACCCGTCCGTCGCTTCCTGTCCACTCTCTCTGTAACAATAGAGGTGAGTAGCGCTGCTGGTAGTGGAGCAACATCAGTTCATTTTAGTGGACTTGCTGTGCTGGGGACAGTGACGTGTTGCATCCGTGCGTAGACCTCCGATGAAGAGCAGCGTACAGTCTCCTCTAAACTTTGTCAAAGACCAGAGACCCAAATGGTCCTCTGTGTCTGTGCGACGGGCTGAGTGAGATATTACAATATCAACGAAGCAATAACATGCAGAGCAGACTACATTACAACTCTCCAGATCTCGGACAACAGAGATGGGAGGAGATATATTTTGAATGTGCACAAAGTTGGAAACATGAGCAGAAATCTGATGAAACATATCTGAGCTATATGAAGTCCAGGGGTTTATAAATTCATTCAAATGAATTAATGTATGATTCACATGAATAAGTGCACATTTAAAGAGTTGTACTACCCCAACAAAACACCTGAGGGCCTTATTTTTCGATATTTTCAATTGTTTCCAGCATAACGTAATGTAGAAATGGGTAGAAATAGTTATAGCAGAAACATTCACTGTGTAATACTCAATACTATTGTGCTTCTCTAATCTCTGTGCATCTCTAAATGTAACTAAATAAGTCATTCAATGTTTCATAAAATTAACAAATAGTTTTTATTTTAAGGATTAGAATTTATATAAATCAGTTACATTTCTCATTCTTTAGAATTGTAGTGGTCTTAGTTGATCCCTCTGGTAGTTTTTAGTTAGTACTTTGGGTCCCTGGTCCCTACACTGAAAACCATGTGTGGGTGTGGGTAGTCATGAGAGAGAATGGGAGAAGGAAATTTGTGTGAGGTTGACCTGTTCACCACAGACCCAAATCTTCTCAGCTGCAATGTCTCTTCATGTAGCTCATTATGTTTGGCACATTGTCTGGGTGACTTCATATATCATAAGAAGGTAATACAATGTGTAATCAAGTGATGACTGATTAACATTAATGTAAATGCTAAATGCTACATGCTAATACCTGGTGATACTACAACAGTGCAAAGGCTCTTAACCCTACAGTTTTGCACATATCATGTAAGACTTGATTTCTCCATTTTTTTTGCACAAAACTCTCCAGAAAGTGCCATTTAATTGTTTATTTTTTGAAAAAGATTCTGGGGGGGCATACCCCCAGACCCCCCTAGGGAGAGCACCCTATCCCCCCACACATAATAAATCCCATTTTAAACCCTGAAGGATAATGATAATGAAAGAGCCAAAGAAATTGCTTTGTACGCGGCAAAATATGGGTTGCCCCCAAATCTCACTCCAAGGTTTTTGAAAAAGTTGGCAGCTCTGGAGAGAGAGAGAGAGAGAGAGAGAGAGAGAGAGCGAGAGGGAGAGAGCTGTTCTCAGTGTTCTGTGTGTGAGTGAGAGAGAGCAGAGTGGAGCAACACAAGAAATCTGTATATGTGTGGGGGGGGGGGCGCTGTGACGACTAGCCTATCACAGAACAGTGTAGGGGAGGGGCGCTGTGACGACTAGCCTATCACAGAACGCAGACACAGTCGGCTACCCAATGAGGAGTTTTATCCAATCCAAACACAGATATTGACTGTATTACTCGTATAAAATTCGTACTCTGCAAAAGGGCTTTATCCGTACCGGATACTCGTTCCAGCCGAGTATCCGGCTCGTCTCTAGTAACAACTAACAACTCCATAGATGGTTTATCTAGTACTGCTGATTCTAAAAACAACACCAACAGAGAAAGCTTGATGATAGCTGTGCTTGAGTTAAACTGAAGGATTTAGAGCTGTTTTAGCACATGTTGAAAAGCTATTTACGCATCATTTGGCTTTTTACTGTGTATTTAATTTACTGTGATAGACAGTTTGTACAGGAGTAAACTTGAAAATGAGGGTCAAGTAATTTAATAGCTAAAGAACAGAACAAACCCTAAAGTCAACCCTAAGATCTTGTTCTCCGTAGTCAGACGTATTACCCATCACCCACTAGCCCTACGTTCAGAGAGCATTGGGAGTAGCTGGGTTCTAACAGTGTTGATCTCTCCCGATTGCCACTCCTCATCTGGGTGCCAGTGCAACCATTTCTAACCATCTAAAACAATAGTAGGGTTTAAATCAAACTCGCGACAACATTAGTGACAAATAATGCATGTTAATAAACACGCTTATTTCTGATTTAACACATGAGACTCCAGGATTAATCTTAGCCTGGCTGTTAGCCTGCTCTGGACCAGGCTAGCCGCAAAGAATAAATCTCCATGGTTACTTTGCTGGGTTTAATTCAACCTGGTTTCGTGCAACCGAGTCAAAGCTAAATTCATCCAGGATAACTTGAATATCCCGGCTTAATCCCTTATCCTGGTTTCATGCAACAGGCCCCAGGTGTGGAAATAAAAAAAATTAAAAAAGAACCAAAAACAAAAATCACACTGATCATAAAATAATTAAAAGTTAAAAAAAAGAAAGTTATGTTATTGAGTATGAAAACTCTTGTTCATTACATTTTACTTTATAATTGCAACCGCATGTGTTGTATTTATTGTTGCAAAACTTGTACTGAATATAGTTAGTTTGTTACCATGACAACACCACTGATCTGAAGCTCAATGTTGATGCTGTTATGTAAATAGTTTTCTAATCAGCAATAAATATAACAATTTCTGATCAGTTGCATGCTTAAAATTACATACCGGTTAAAGCCCCGCCCATTTCAAGACAACCCGACCTACTTCCAGGTTAAATCCTGCCCACTTCCGGGTTAGGCCCTGCCCAGTCCTCCGAGTACAGATACAGATAATGCTGTACCCTAGATCCCAGGTCCTTCCAAGGACAGAGTCAAGGATCAATCACAAATTGACATTAATGCATATTGTTCTAAATGCACGCTACTTTCCATCATCAGGGTGGACTTGACATTAAGCTGGACATTACATTACGTTTAAAGACTTTGGGCTCGTCCGGGATTTGAACCCGGGAAGGGTTGAAAGGCAATGGTCAAGTAGTTTGGCATGGGGTCTTTTTCTGGCTCCACTGCCAGATCAGACATATCAGATATGAGAAAGACCTGCAATAGAAATAAAAATGCAGGAATTAAAAAAATAAATCGTAAGCATGTTGAAAAAAGTAATTGTCCAATCATTACAAACTTGCCCAAACTAATTTGTGTCCAAATCCACATTTTAATAGTACCTAATTCAAATTTAAAAAAAAAACATATGCAACAAATGGCAGATTAAGAGGGTGGAAGTGGACAGACAGACAGGAAAGTTTATTTTATTTATCAACTTATTTATCTATTTACTGCTGAACTATTTTCTTGCAAGTGTGTAATGTCTCTGATGAGCGATTAGAAATGACTTTGGAGCATGTCGAAATTACAACCCAAATGAATGCTTTCAACGCTTTAGTAGATGCTACAAGCAGACAGACAGGCCATTCCATGTAAAGACGGGGGGGAGAAGGAAGTTTATGGATATTGTGTGAATTAAGGAGAAAACAGATTTGGTTCCAGTATTTTTCATGTTCCACTTCTAAACTAAAAGTATTAGTGTGTGACTTAATAAGTCTTAGTTTTTAGAGCAGAAACAAAGTTAAACAAAATGAACCTGTTAGCTAAACCAACCTTGTGATCTCCCTGTTGTCTTCTGCCTAACACTCTAGAACCTGGACTGGTCTTTTAACTGGACTGAGGGCTATGGTGTGCTCTGCAAAGCTGCTGCTGGTTAGTTATGAAGCATTAGCATGCCTCTACTTTGGAGGATTTACTTTCAACCTCACCTTTACGTTTTAAGCTTGGTTATTCGTGTTAAGCGAGTCAGAAACAGTCCACGACTAGCTGTTTTGGTTGGTTGGTTCTATGTGATGTCACAGTCAGAGCCAATCAGAGGTAATAGGGGCGTGTCTTTGCGGGATACCGGTGTCAAAAAAATATGGAAGGACCGGAGTGTAACTTAAACGTTAATATTAAACACCCACGATATCAAGGTTTGCTTACACAAACCCACAACTTTTATTTATTGTTTCATCATGAAGCACAATCTGATGATTATTTTTGCTTTTATTGCTTTTTAAATCTGCTCTTAGCCTGAAGCTGCACGCTGTGTCTGCCACTCCGTGTTGTGTTTGGATTAGGCTAACGGTAGGCTAACGGTAACTCAGGCACGCACCTACCTAGGGCTCCGTTATGTAGAATCATAGCTAAATGATTGCTGTTAGGGCACATTCTGCACCTTTACCAACATGATTTCACATTTTGTCTTTATGTTAACACATTGACAAGATTAGAAAACATGCTTACAGTAAGTTAGGAGTAAAGTGGGCTAGCTAACGCTAGTCTACAAGCCCCGGCAGCAGGAAGGTGAAGCTACGATTAAACTGTCAATTAACATTAGTCAACCTGTTTATTAAATGCCTACAAACTAACACATAAGTCTAACAAGACTAACACTGAATTCACCATGCATTTAACTTGAGAGCTAGCTATAACGTTAGCTTAACATCTGTTACAATCAAGTTAACGTACTACACATCTAAGCTAGTCGCTCTAACGTTAGCTAATGTTAATTTATCAAAACACAAACTGATAGCATTGGCTAGTGTTAACAGAACCCTGTTAAAGTAAAAAATATAACACACCAATGATTATAAAATGTTGTTGTTTTCAGTCCAAATGGCCAAGGACATCAGACCTGTAAGCCTACTTTAAACTAGATGTGGAAAGTTGATTGTTTTCACCAGTGCTGTGTCTGGAAACCAGGTTCCACCGAGATTTGAACTCAGATTGCTGGATTCAGAGTCCAGAGTGCTAACCATTACACCATGGAACCTTCGAAAGTGTTGCAGGGGTTTGCTTGGCAGTTTCTTTCATAATATCCACATGTATAATATTGAAGGCATACAACAATCACAACAAAGATGAAAAAGCAACAATTACTGACCAACTTTAAGTCATTTAGTTAGCGAAGCGTTCAGAGGATGTGGGAAAAGGCAAATCAAGAACAGGTTTTAAAGGACTTGCCTCAGACAGTAAATACAGCAGTAGATATGTCTACTGTGTACAAACAGATGGTAACTTTACATGTGTTTGTAACCAGGTTCTGATCAGCCTCCAACATTACCTGCAAAAAAAATTCACCTCAAGGTCTGGGATCACTACTTGAATATTTTTAGCAATGTCCTGGTTCGAAGTATAAAGATAAAATAGATATCAAATGTAATGACACTTAATAACTAATTAGTCTTTGGCTGTAGATGAGTATTGACTTCACACAGAGAAATGAAAACACAACTGCACTGTAACTCTTTTTAAAAAAAATTATTATTTGAAATGCCCAACAATGAATGTGACACTCCTACTTACTAACCAAAATGTCAGGTAATAATAACAACATATGTTCTGGCCAAAAAAAATGTTTAAATTTTGCTGCAGCAATAGTCCCTTTAATTTAGTTGTGCACAACTCTGTATCTGTTTGAGCTCAGTTTGCATTCGCTGTTTCTCCCTCTGCAACATGTTCAGAAAAGAACAGCAGCGCTGCGCAGCGGCCACCTAGTGGGCACTACCGCAAAATGTTTACCACTGCTGAAAAGTGTTGAAAATTAAAATTATTCAATTAACACAAAGTGGTGTAACCTGAACTATTGGTGTCTGATTAATAAGTTGAACATAGGAAACTCATACTGTGTTTTTGTGTACTTTGTGCAATTATTATTCACACTATCCCATAATATCTATCTATCTATCACATAATCCCTACTTAAGTTTTTTTTTTAAAGAAAACCCATCAGATTTAGGGTGGGTTACAAAAGCATTATTGAAACTATTGAGAATTTTATCAACAACAATACAAGATGGTACTTCTGTATGTTTTTGTTTCAGTTAATAATTTGATTTTTTTCCAGAACTTGAGAGGGTTATTTCAATTTTTTGATGTTTCAGATAGGAAATAGGCGGATTTGGCATTATGGATTTTTACAGTACATAAATTACGTAAACGCCAAAATTTCAACCAGTCAGACTCGAGCTTTGACTTTCTAGCTTGAGCCCAGGCTTGATTTTGCTCCAGAAGAAGGTCAGACAATTCATTGCTAAACCAAACATTATTTCGCCCTTTCACTCTATGTCTTTTGAGGGGGGCATGCTTATTTACCAGGCCTGTGAAACCATCATAGAAAAATGTCCAAGCATTTTCACCAATAAGACTAATTCTTCCCCAATCAAAATCATACAGATCATGTAAAAAGCCTTGCACTGAGAACTGCTTCATTGCCCTCTTAAAGATTATTTGTTTATTACTTGTTTTAGGAATTTTGGTGTTCCTTACAGATGCTATAAGACAATGATCGCTTATATAGTTTGTAAAAACAGAAGCACAGGAGTATTTGTGAGGGGCATTTGTAAGAATAAGATGATAAGGATGATTTTTCTGGATGTTTTAGGTTTGGTCTGGTGGGGCTATTCACAATCTGAAAGAGATTAAAAGAATCCCAAAATGATTTCAAATGATCAGACATTGGCAAAGCCAGTTCCAATTAAAATCTCCTAAAAAGACAATTTAATCATAATTAAGACTTGTTAAAAACTCCCTCAGAGAAGAAAGAGTGCTACTATCATACTGTCTGCTTATTGACTTTGAGACAATTACATTCACAAGAAATGCCTTTTTCTCATATATTGCAACACCTCCACCCTTTTTAGGTCGGTCTGTTCTGAATAAGTTGCACCCACCTACAGACACATCCTTATCAGGAATAGATTTGTTGAGCCAAGTTTCACTTAAAACATCGGCATTGGCTGAAAGTGCCCAGATACGAACCATATCTATTTTACCAACCAGACTACAAACATTCAAATGACCAAATCCCAGGCCCTTTCTGCATTTAAAGCTTTCAGGGGTGTCATATGACATATTTTGCTCTGGGCCTGGATTTGGGGGGACATTCCCAGAAATGAATAGCAGCAATATAAGCAAAAGTCTCTGTTTAGGCAGGTTACAATGACGGTGGTTGTGGATGACTGCCAAGTTTAAAAGGACTTCTCCTTGAGACCCCAGATAGTTTTGCAGAGTCATAAGACAGCTTAGACGTTGCACTTCTGATGTGCCAGAGGTGAAGAGCAAAGGCTGGGGTTGAATGACCGCAGCCAGCTGATGGCTTCTTAGCTGCTCCCCCGGAGTACACACTCCGGAAATGAGAGAGAGGAAAGGGATCACATAACGCAGATGAAGTGAGTAGAAACACAGCTACAGCTACGGCATTCATAATAATGAAAAGCACTGGACGCCACCTTTGTGCTGTTCGTGCCTGTAGCTGGTAGCTGCAGCTTGTAGCCGAAAAGCATCCAACATCTTGATCAGTTAATCAATCCCATAAACCCCAGAATCATCATTACAGGGTTCAATATGGATTTAAACTGAGTGTTTAATTCATAAGAGTGACGCCAATGTCTATAAACTCACTCACTCAAACAGGCGTGCTGCCACTCGACTCGACCACAGCTGATGGTCTGAATCAATCAAACGCTGTCAAATGAATGCGAGCTCAGATTGTGCTACTATGTAGTTTTTTAGTTTCTATGTAGTTTTTATG